>BTSX01000006.1:4848214-5283428 GCA_036245825.1 Pristionchus entomophagus | reverse complement strand
GTTCCTCCCTCTTTCTGAAAGGTTCGATGACGAAATCACTCTCCCTCCCTCCCTCCCTCTTTCTGGACGTTTCTACGATGAAATCTCTCCCCCCTCCCTTCCCCTCTATCTGGAAGGTTCTGGAAGTTTCTATGACGAAATCTCTCTCCTCCCTCCTCGCCGTCTCGTTGGGAGGTTTCTGGAAGTTTCTGCAATGAAATATCTCCCCCTCCCTTCCCCTCTATCTGGAAGGTTCTGGAAGTTTCTATGACGAAATCTCTCCCCCCCTCTCTTCCCCTCTATCTGGAAGGTTCGATGACGAAATCTCTCTCCCCCCTCCCTCCTCCGTCTATCTGGAAGTTTCTACGATGAAATCTCTCTCCCCCCTCCATTCCCCTCTATCTGGAAGGTTCTGGAAGTTTCTATGACGAAATCTCTCTCCCCCCCCCCTCCCTCCTCCCTCTTTCTGAAAGGTTCGATGACGAAATCACTCTCCTCCCTCCCTCCCTCTTTCTGGACGTTTTCTACGATGAAAATCTCTCCCCCCTCCCTTCCCCTCTATCTGGAAGGTTCTGGAAGTTTCTATGACGAAATCTCTCTCCTCCCTCCCTCGCCGTCTCGTTGGGAGGTTCTGGAAGTTTCTGCAATGAAATATCTCCCCCCTCCCTTCCCTCTATCTGGAGGTTCTGGAAGTTTCTATGACGAAATCTCTCCCCCCCTCTCTTCCCCTCTATCTGGAAGGTTCGATGACGAAATCTCTCTCCCCCCTCCCTCCTCCGTCTATCTGGAAGTTTCTACGATGAAATCTCTCCCCCTCCATTCCCCTCTATCTGTAAGGTTCTGGAAGTTTCTATGACGAAATCTCTCTCCCCCCTCCCTCCTCCCTCTTTCTGGAAGGATCGATGACGAAATCTCTCTCCTCCCTCCCTCGCGGTCTCGTTGGGAGGTTCTGGAAGTTTCTGCAATGAAATATCTCCCCCCTCCCTTCCCCTCTATCTGGAAGGTTCTGGAAGTTTCTATGACGAAATCTCTCCCCCCCTCTCTTCCCCTCTATCTGGAAGGTTCGATGACGAAATCTCTCCTCCCTCCCTCCTCCCTCTTTCTGGAAGTTTCTATGACGAAATCTCTCCCCCCCCCTCTCTTCCCCTCTATCTGAAGTTTCTACGATGAAATCTCTCCCCCCCCCTCCCTTCCCCTCTATCTGGAAGGTTCTGGAAGTTTCTATATCGAAATCTCTCCCCCCTCCCTTCCCCTCTATCTGGAAGGTTCTGGAAATTTCTATGACGAAATCTCTCTCCCCCTCCCTCCTCCCTCTTTCTGGAAGTTTCTATGACGAAATTTCTCCCCCCCTCTCTTCCCCACTATCTGGAAGTTTCTACGATGAAATTTCTCCCCCTCCCTTCCCCTCTATCTGAAGGTTCTGGAAGTTTCTATGACGAAATCTCTCCCCCCTCTCTTCCCCTCTATCTGGAAGGTTCTATGACGAAATCTCTCTCCCCCCCTCCCTCCTCCCTCTTTCTGGAAGGATCGATGACGAAATCTCTCTCCTCCCTCCTCGCCGTCTCGTTGGGAGGTTCTGGAAGTTTCTGCAATGAAATATCTCCCCCCTCCCTTCCCCTCTATTCTGGAAGGTTCTGGAAGTTTCTATGACGAAATCTCTCCCCCCCTCTCTTCCCCTCTATCTGGAAGGTTCTATGATGAAATCTCTCTCCCCCCTCCCTCCTCCCTCTATCTGGAAGTTTCTATGACGAAATCTCTCCCCCCCCTCCTTCCCTCTATCTGGAAGGTTCTGGAAGTTTCTATGTCGAAATCTCTCCCCCTCCCTTCCCCTCTATCTGGAAGGTTCTGGAAGGTTCTATGACGAAATCTCTCTCCTCCCTCCCTCCTCCCTCTTTCTGAAAGGTTCGATGACGAAAATCTCGCTCCCCCTCCCTTCCCCTCTATCTGGAAGGTTCTGGAAGTTTCTATGACGAAATCTCTCTCCTCCCTCCCTCGCCGTCTCGTTGGGAGGTTCTGGAAGTTTCTGCAATGAAATATCTCCCCCCTCCCTTCCCCTCTATCTGGAAGGTTCTGGAAGTTTCTATGACGAAATCTCTCCCCCCCTCTCTTCCCCTCTATCTGGAAGGTTCGATGACGAAATCTCTCCTCCCTCCTCCTCCCTCTTTCTGGAAGTTTCTACGACGAAATCTCCCCCCTCCCATCCCCTCTATCTGGAAGGTTCTGGAAGGTTCTATGACAAATCTCTCTCCCGCCTCCCTCCTCCCTCTTTCTGAAAGGTTCGATGACGAAATCACTCTCCTCCCTCCCTCCCCGTCTCGTTGGGAGGTTCTGGAAGTTTCTGCGATGAAATATCTCCCCCCTCCCTTCCCCTCTATCTGGAAGGTTCTGGAAGTTTCTATGACGAAATCTCTCTCCCCCTCCCTCCTCCCTCTTTCTGAAGTTTCTGCAATGAAATATCTCCCCCCCTCCCTTCCCCTCTATCTGGAAGGTTCTGGAAGTTTCTATGACGAAATCTCTCCCCCCCTCTCTTCCCCTCTATCTGGAAGGTTCTATGACGAAATCTCTCTCCCCCCCTCCCTCCTCCCTCTATCTGGAAGTTTCTACGATGAAATCTCTCCCCCCTCCATTCCCCTCTATCTGTAAGGTTCTGGAAGTTTCTATGACGAAATCTCTCTCCCGCCTCCCTCCTCCCTCTTTCTGAAAGTTCGATGACGAAATCACTCTCCTCCCTCCCTCCCCGTCTCGTTGGGAGGTTCTGGAAGTTTCTGCGATGAAATATCTCCCCCCCTCCCTTCCCCTCTATCTGGAAGGTTCTGGAAGTTTCTATGACGAAATCTCTCCCCCCACTCTCTTCCCCTATATCTGGAAGGTTCTATGACGAAATCACTCTCCCCCTCCTCTCCTCCTCCTCTTTCTGGAAGGATCGATGACGAAATCACTCTCCTCCCTCCCTCCCCGTCTCGTTGGGAGGTTCTGGAAGTATCTATGACGAAATCTCTCCCCTCCCCCCCTCTCTTCCCCTCTATCTGGAAGGTTCTATGACGAAATCACTCTCCCCCCCTCCTCCTCCTCCCTCTTTCTGGAAGGATCGATGACGAAATCTCTCTCCTCCTCCCTTCCCATCTCGTTGGGAGGTTCTGGAAATATCTATGACGAAATCTCTCCCCTCCCCCCTCTCTTCCCCTCTATCTGGAAGGTTCTATGACGAAATCTCTCTCTCCCCCCCTCCCCTCCTCCCTCTTTCTGGAAGTTTCTATGACGAAATCTCTCCCCCCCTCTCTTCCCCTCTATCTGGAAGGTTTCTGGAAGTTTCTATGTCGAAATCTCTCCCCCCCCCTCCCTCCTCCCTCTTTCTGAAAGGTTCGATGACGAAATCACTCTCCTCCCTCCCTCCCGTCTCGTTGGGAGGTTCTGGAAGTTTCTGCGATGAAATATCTCCCCCCTCCCTTCCCCTCTATCTGGAAGGTTCTGGAAGTTTCTATGACGAAATCTCTCTCCCGCCTCCCTCCTCCCTCTTTCTGAAAGGTTCGATGACGAAATCACTCTCCTCCCTCCCTCCCCGTCTCGTTGGGAGGTTCTGGAAGTTTCTGCGATGAAATATCTCCCCCCTCCCTTCCCCTCTATCTGGAAGGTTCTGGAAGTTTCTATGTCGAAATCTCTCCCCCCCTCCCTCCTCCCTCTTTCTGAAAGGTTCGATGACGAAATCTCTCTCCCCCCTCCCTCCTCCCTCTATCTGGAAGTTTCTACGATGAAATCTCTCCCCCCTCCATTCCCCTCTATCTGTAAGGTTCTGGAAGTTTCTATGACGAAATCTCTCTCCCGCCTCCCTCCTCCCTCTTTCTGAAAGGTTCGATGACGAAATCACTCTCCTCCCTCCCTCCCCGTCTCGTTGGGAGGTTCTGGAAGTTTCTGCGATGAAATATCTCCCCCCTCCCTTCCCCTCTATCTGGAAGGTTCTGGAAGTTTCTATGTCGAAATCTCTCCCCCCCCTCCCTCCTCCCTCTTTCTGAAAGGTTCGATGACGAAATCACTCTCCTCCCTCCCTCCCCGTCTCGTTGGGAGGTTCTGGAAGTTTCTGCGATGAAATATCTCCCCCCTCCCTTCCCCTCTATCTGGAAGGTTCTGGAAGTTTCTATGACGAAATCTCTCCCCCCACTCTCTTCCCCTATATCTGGAAGATCTACGATGAAATCTCTCCCCCTCCCTTCCCCTCTATCTGGAAGGTTCTGGAAGGTTCGATGACGAAATCTCTCTCCCCCTCCCTCCTCCCTCTTTCTGGAAGTTTCTACGATGAAATCTCCCCCCTCCCTTCCCCTCTATCTGGAAGGTTCTGGAAGGTTCTATGACAAATCTCTCTCCCGCCTCCCTCCTCCCTCTTTCTGAAAGGTTCGATGACGAAATCTCTCCCCCCCTCCCTCCCTCTTTCTGGACGTTTCTACGATGAAATCTCTCCCCCCTCCTTCCCCTCTATCTGGAAGGTTCTGGAAGTTTCTATGACGAAATCTCTCTCCTCCCTCCCTCGCCGTCTCGTTGGGAGGTTCTGGAAGTTTCTGCAATGAAATATCTCCCCCCTCCCTTCCCCTCTATCTGGAAGGTTCTGGAAGTTTCTATGACAAGGGCACCCCCATTCCCCTCTTGTCTCTTTCGTTTCCTTCCTCCTCTCTTTCCCCTCTCCCAGTCAATCAATCGATATCCCCATTTGAATCTCACCATCGTAAAGTGCACGCGCACTCATCTAGTACACGTCTGCTTAGCCCCCAAACTGTCTCTCTTTACTATGCTAATGCACGTTCTATTCGATGCAAATCGCCCCAGCTTTCCTTTATACTCTCTTCCTCTCTTTATCGTGTTATTTGCATATCCGAAACATGGCTCGATCTTTCTGATAGCGACTCCTTTCTAGTTTGTGGTTTTCCTGAGTATTTTCCATTTCGATGCGATCGCATAACGACTGACGATTACGGTAGAGGCGGTGGCGTCGCTTGCTTAGTTCACAACTCACTTAGCCCCGTGCTCATTTCCTCTTTTTCCTCTACCCTTCTTGAATCCTGTATTGTAGATTTAAATGTACCTTTCACTTCCTCATTCCCTTTTAGAAAAATTAGAATTATCACAGTTTATCGTTCTCCCTCCTCACCCACGAGCTCTCTTGTTTCACTCCTCTCTCATCTGGTAACGAATATTTCCATTGACTTTCCTTGCGTTATTCTTGGAGATTTCAATTTCCCTAGTATTGATTGGACTACCCTTTCCTCTCCTGTCCACAATGATCTTCTTGATTTCATTTCCGACAACCATTTCACCCAACATGTACATTTTCCTTCTAGACTTCAAAATTATCTTGATCTTGTTTTTAGTAACAGAGACGTAATTAGTAATGTTGCTCCGTCTACCCCACTCAGTGACCATCTTTCTGTGATTTTTGACCTATGTATCCCTCTCCCTCCTCCTAAACAACATGTTACTTCTCGTCTTTACAAATTTGCCGATTGGGTCTCAATCAACTCGTTTATTTTCAACCATGATTGGACGCTTGCTTTCAGTAGATTAGATGTTCAACAGTCATACGAATATTTCGTCTCTTTTATCAATGATCTTCTCGATACCTTTGTTCCACTTTCCAAACCTTCTTCTTTCTCTAGATACCCCAAATCCCTCAAGATTCTTTACAGTAAGAGTAGAAACTTGTCTCGTATCGCTCCCAATAGCTACGCCTCGTATAAAATGACCGATAGATTTAACTCCGCTCTTAACCGCTTCCACTGTACCCTGGAGAATCGCATTGTTAACTCCTCTAATCCTAAGCTTTTCTACAGTTATTGTAATAGTAAACTCAATGCACCCAAGATCACACCATCTGGCATTGTTGACTCTGATGGATCCCTCTTGTTGTCCAATAATCTAAAATGTATTGCCTTCGATAGATTCTTTTGTTCTGTTTTCACCCATCCTCAATCATCCCCCACTTCCCCAGCCCTCTCCCTCTCTTACTTTTGACATACCGTCTGTTTCAGAACTAGATATTATCTACGCTCTAAGCAAACTTTCTCCTAAGATTAACGTCACACCTGATCATATTCCGAGTATTGTTCTTTCTAAATGTCGATCATCTATCATTTCTCCTCTCCTTATAATTTTCAATAAGTCTCTCCTCACATCACAAGTCCCCTCTCTCTGGAAACACGCACTTGTTAAACCGATCCCAAAGAAAATTAGCAACTCTATTTCCGACTTTCGTCCAATATCCCTTACGTCATCTGTTTGTAAAGTCTTTGAGAAAATTCTCATCGACAAAATCACCTCATTTCTTGACCAAAACAATCTTTTTGATCCCCATCAGACCGGTTTTCGTAATTGTCGATCTACCTCCACCAATCTTGCGGAGACTTACTCTCATTACCTTCGTATATTTAAGAAAGGCTCTCCTTTCGACACTGTTTACATAGATTTCCGCAAAGCTTTCGATTCCATTGATCACAGATTACTATTGCATAAATTGACTAATCTAGGGCTTTCTGATCACCTTGTGACTTGGATCCATTCTTATCTTTCGAACAGGACTCAGTCCGTATTTATTGATTCGTCTTTTTCTCCCCCTTCATTCGTTAGATCAGGCGTGCCCCAAGGCAGTTGTATCGGCCCACTCCTTTTCATCCTTTTCATTAATGATCTTTGCTCTCAATTCCCTAAATCTATTTATTACTCTGTATATGCCGATGACCTCAAATTGTTTGCTGAAGCCCCGTTACACTCCGATGTTTTACAATCTGCTTTAGACACTGTTGCTGACTGGTCTTCGCAATGGAATTTAGGCATTTCTGAAACTAAATGTCACATTATGCATTATGGTTGCCACAATCCCCGTAGGCTATTTACTATCAATAATGTTGTCCTTACTGAGCCTAGCAATTGCATCATCAAAGATCTAGGTGTGCAGTTTTCCCCTTCCCTTTCTTTCTCAGCTCATATCTCTAAAATTATTGCTAGTGCTCGTTCTAAATGTAACCTCCTTTTTAAATCCTTTCGTAGTAACTGCCCAAACCTGTATCTGAAGTCTTTTATACTTTTATTCTTCCCAATATTGAATATTGTTCCATTATCTGGAACCCCGTACACAGTGTAGATATGACTAGAGAGCTTGAAAAAGTTCAGAGAGACTTCACACGTAGACTTTATTACCGCTGTTCTCTACCGCCTGTTCCATATAGAACCAGGCTTCGTGATTTGAATCTATATACATTAGAACGCCGTAGATTCATTATGGATGTCACATTTCTCCAATCCGTTGTCAATAATCGATATTCTATGGATGCATCCTCCCTGCTTACTTGTACACCTCTCACTCGCACTCTCCGCAATTGTCATAATCTTCGTATCTCATTGCCATTTATTCCTCATAACTCTTTTTCCACCCTTGCCTCTAGAACCATTCTTATCTGGAATTCCCTCCCACCCGAAATTGTTAATTCTTCACAAAACGCTTTTCGTTACTACATTCGCTCTCAACCCCCCTCATTCTACCCCGACTCAATTATTTGCAATTGGCTTGATCTTTAATTTAATCCTCGCCCCCTCCCCAACCCTTGCTGCCCAGCAAATAACCGATTCGACTCCATCGACGGACCTCCGTTTATTGCACTCTCACTATACTTTCTTGTACAATTCCCCCGTTACGGAATAAATGAATGAATGAATGAATGAATGAATGACGAAATCTCTCCCCCCCTCTCTTCCCCTCTATCTGGAAGGTTCGATGACGAAATCTCTCCTCCCTCCCTCCTCCCTCTTTCTGGAAGTTTCTACGACGAAATCTCCCCCCTCCCTTCCCCTCTATCTGGAAGGTTCTGGAAGGTTCTATGACAAATCTCTCTCCCGCCTCCCTCCTCCCTCTTTCTGAAAGGTTCGATGACGAAATCACTCTCCTCCCTCCCTCCCCGTCTCGTTGGGAGGTTCTGGAAGTTTCTGCGATGAAATATCTCCCCCCTCCCTTCCCCTCTATCTGAAAGGTTCTGGAAGTTTCTATGACGAAATCTCTCTCCCCCTCCCTCCTCCCTCTTTCTGGAAGTTTCTGCAATGAAATATCTCCCCCCTCCCTTCCCCTCTATCTGGAAGGTTCTGGAAGTTTCTATGACGAAATCTCTCCCCCCCCTCTCTTCCCCTCTATCTGGAAGGTTCTATGACGAAATCTCTCCCCCCCTCCCTCCTCCCTCTATCTGGAAGTTTCTACGATGAAATCTCTCCCCCCTCCATTCCCCTCTATCTGTAAGGTTCTGGAAGTTTCTATGACGAAATCTCTCTCCCCCCTCCCTCCTCCCTCTTTCTGGAAGGATCGATGACGAAATCTCTCTCCTCCCTCCCTCGCCGTCTCGTTGGGAGGTTCTGGAAGTTTCTGCAATGAAATATCTCCCCCCTCCCTTCCCCTCTATCTGGAAGGTTCTGGAAGTTTCTATGACGAAATCTCTCCCCCCCTCTCTTCCCCTCTATCTGGAAGTTTCTACGATGAAATCTCTCCCCCCCTCCCTTCCCCTCTATCTGGAAGGTTCTGGAAGTTTCTATATCGAAATCTCTCCCCCCTCCCTTCCCCTCTATCTGGAAGGTTCTGGAAGTTTCTATGACGAAATCTCTCTCCCCCTCCCTCCTCCCTCTTTCTGGAAGTTTCTATGACGAAATCTCTCCCCCCCTCTCTTCCCCACTATCTGGAAGTTTCTACGATGAAATTTCTCCCCCTCCCTTCCCCTCTATCTGGAAGGTTCTGGAAGTTTCTATGACGAAATCTCTCCCCCCTCTCTTCCCCTCTATCTGGAAGGTTCTATGACGAAATCTCTCTCCCCCCCCTCCCTCCTCCCTCTTTCTGGAAGTTTCTATGACGAAATCTCTCTCATCCCTCCCTCGCCGTCTCGTTGGGAGGTTCTGGAAGTTTCTGCAATGAAATATCTCCCCCCTCCCTTCCCCTCTATCTGGAAGGTTCTGGAAGTTTCTATGACGAAATCTCTCCCCCCCCCTCTCTTCCCCTCTATCTGGAAGGTTCGATGACGAAATCTCTCCTCCCTCCCTCCTCCCTCTTTCTGGAAGTTTCTATGACGAAATCTCTCCCCCCCTCTCTTCCCCTCTATCTGGAAGTTTCTACGATGAAATCTCTCCCCCCCTCCCTTCCCCTCTATCTGGAAGGTTCTGGAAGTTTCTATGTCGAAATCTCTCCCCCCTCCCTTCCCCTCTATCTGGAAGGTTCTGGAAGTATCTATGACGAAATCTCTCCCCTCCCCCTCTCTTCCCCTCTATCTGGAAGGTTCTATGACGAAATCACTCTCCCCCCCTCCCTCCTCCCTCTTTCTGGAAGGATCGATGACGAAATCTCTCTCCTCCCTCCCTCCCCATCTCGTTGGGAGGTTCTGGAAATATCTATGACGAAATCTCTCCCCTCCCCCTCTCTTCCCCTCTATCTGGAAGGTTCTATGACGAAATCTCTCTCCCCCCCTCCCTCCTCCCTCTTTCTGGAAGTTTCTATGACGAAATCTCTCCCCCCCCCTCTCTTCCCCTCTATCTGGAAGTTTCTACGATGAAATCTCTCCCCCCCTCCCTTCCCCTCTATCTGGAAGGTTCTGGAAGTTTCTATGACGAAATCTCTCCCCCCCTCTCTTCCCCTCTATCTGGAAGTTTCTACGATGAAATCTCTCCCCCCCTCCCTTCCCCTCTATCTGGAAGGTTCTGGAAGTTTCTATATCGAAATCTCTCCCCCCTCCCTTCCCCTCTATCTGGAAGGTTCTGGAAGTTTCTATGACGAAATCTCTCTCCCCCTCCCTCCTCCCTCTTTCTGGAAGTTTCTATGACGAAATCTCTCCCCCCCTCTCTTCCCCACTATCTGGAAGTTTCTACGATGAAATTTCTCCCCCTCCCTTCCCCTCTATCTGGAAGGTTCTGGAAGTTTCTATGACGAAATCTCTCCCCCCTCTCTTCCCCTCTATCTGGAAGGTTCTATGACGAAATCTCTCTCCCCCCCCTCCCTCCTCCCTCTTTCTGGAAGTTTCTATGACGAAATCTCTCTCATCCCTCCCTCGCCGTCTCGTTGGGAGGTTCTGGAAGTTTCTGCAATGAAATATCTCCCCCCTCCCTTCCCCTCTATCTGGAAGGTTCTGGAAGTTTCTATGACGAAATCTCTCCCCCCCCCCTCTCTTCCCCTCTATCTGGAAGGTTCGATGACGAAATCTCTCCTCCCTCCCTCCTCCCTCTTTCTGGAAGTTTCTATGACGAAATCTCTCCCCCCCTCTCTTCCCCTCTATCTGGAAGTTTCTACGATGAAATCTCTCCCCCCCTCCCTTCCCCTCTATCTGGAAGGTTCTGGAAGTTTCTATGTCGAAATCTCTCCCCCCTCCCTTCCCCTCTATCTGGAAGGTTCTGGAAGTATCTATGACGAAATCTCTCCCCTCCCCCTCTCTTCCCCTCTATCTGGAAGGTTCTATGACGAAATCACTCTCCCCCCTCCCTCCTCCCTCTTTCTGGAAGGATCGATGACGAAATCTCTCTCCTCCCTCCCTCCCCATCTCGTTGGGAGGTTCTGGAAATATCTATGACGAAATCTCTCCCCTCCCCCTCTCTTCCCCTCTATCTGGAAGGTTCTATGACGAAATCTCTCTCCCCCCCTCCCTCCTCCCTCTTTCTGGAAGTTTCTATGACGAAATCTCTCCCCCCCCTCTCTTCCCCTCTATCTGGAAGTTTCTACGATGAAATCTCTCCCCCCCTCCCTTCCCCTCTATCTGGAAGGTTCTGGAAGTTTCTATCACAAAATCTCTCTTCCCCCCTCCCTCCTCCCTCTTTCGGAAAGGTTCGATGACGAAATCACTCTCCTCCCTCCCTCCCCGTCTCGTTGGGAGGTTCTGGAAGTATCTATGACGAAATCTCTCCCCTCCCCCTCTCTTCCCCTCTATCTGGAAGGTTCTATGACGAAATCACTCTCCCCCCCTCCCTCCTCCCTCTTTCTGGAAGGATCGATGACGAAATCTCTCTCCTCCCTCCCTCCCCATCTCGTTGGGAGGTTCTGGAAATATCTATGACGAAATCTCTCCCCTCCCCCTCTCTTCCCCTCTATCTGGAAGGTTCTATGACGAAATCTCTCTCCCCCCCTCCCTCCTCCCTCTTTCTGGAAGTTTCTATGACGAAATCTCTCCCCCCCCTCTCTTCCCCTCTATCTGGAAGTTTCTACGATGAAATCTCTCCCCCCCTCCCTCCTCCCTCTTTCTGAAAGGTTCGATGACGAAATCACTCTCCTCCCTCCCTCCCCGTCTCGTTGGGAGGTTCTGGAAGTTTCTGCGATGAAATATCTCCCCCCTCCCTTCCCCTCTATCTGGAAGGTTCTAGAAGTTTCTATGACGAAATCTCTCCCCCCACTCTCTTCCCCTATATCTGGAAGTTTCTACGATGAAATCTCTCCCCCTCCCTTCCCCTCTATCTGGAAGGTTCTGGAAGGTTCGATGACGAAATCTCTCTCCCCCTCCCTCCTCCCTCTTTCTGGAAGTTTCTACGATGAAATCTCCCCCTCCCTTCCCCTCTATCTGGAAGGTTCTGGAAGGTTCTATGACAAATCTCTCTCCCGCCTCCCTCCTCCCTCTTTCTGAAAGGTTCGATGACGAAATCTCTCCCCCCTCCCTCCCTCTTTCTGGACGTTTCTACGATGAAATCTCTCCCCCCTCCCTTCCCCTCTATCTGGAAGGTTCTGGAAGTTTCTATCACGAAATCTCTCTTCCCCCCTCCCTCCTCCCTCTTTCGGAAAGGTTCGATGACGAAATCACTCTCCTCCCTCCCTCCCCGTCTCGTTGGGAGGTTCTGGAAGTATCTATGACGAAATCTCTCCCCCCTCTCTTCCCCTCTATCTGGAAGGTTCTATGACGAAATCTCTCTCCCCCCCCTCCCTCCTCCCTCTTTCTGGAAGTTTCTATGACGAAATCTCTCTCCTCCCTCCCTCGCCGTCTCGTTGGGAGGTTCTGGAAGTTTCTGCAATGAAATATCTCCCCCCTCCCTTCCCCTCTATCTGGAAGGTTCTGGAAGTTTCTATGACGAAATCTCTCCCCCCCCCCTCTCTTCCCCTCTATCTGGAAGGTTGGATGACGAAATCTCTCCTCCCTCCCTCCTCCCTCTTTCTGGAATTTTCTATGACGAAATCTCTCCCCCCCTCTCTTCCCCTCTATCTGGAAGTTTCTACGATGAAATC
This sequence comes from Pristionchus entomophagus, assembly GCA_036245825.1. NCBI lineage: Eukaryota > Metazoa > Nematoda > Chromadorea > Rhabditida > Neodiplogasteridae > Pristionchus > Pristionchus entomophagus. Next base: position 5,271,247 of record BTSX01000006.1, on the reverse strand, counting down.
TCTCCCCCCCTCCCTTCCCCTCTATCTGGAAGGTTCTGGAAGTTTCTATGTCGAAATCTCTCCCCCCTCCCTTCCCCTCTATCTGGAAGGTTCTGGAAGTATCTATGACGAAATCTCTCCCCTCCCCCTCTCTTCCCCTCTATCTGGAAGGTTCTATGACGAAATCACTCTCCCCCCCTCCCTCCTCCCTCTTTCTGGAAGGATCGATGACGAAATCTCTCTCCTCCCTCCCTCCCCATCTCGTTGGGAGGTTCTGGAAATATCTATGACGAAATCTCTCCCCTCCCCCTCTCTTCCCCTCTATCTGGAAGGTTCTATGACGAAATCTCTCTCCCCCCCTCCCTCCTCCCTCTTTCTGGAAGTTTCTATGACGAAATCTCTCCCCCCCCCTCTCTTCCCCTCTATCTGGAAGTTTCTACGATGAAATCTCTCCCCCCCTCCCTTCCCCTCTATCTGGAAGGTTCTGGAAGTTTCTATGTCGAAATCTCTCCCCCCCCTCCCTCCTCCCTCTTTCTGAAAGGTTCGATGACGAAATCACTCTCCTCCCTCCCTCCCCGTCTCGTTGGGAGGTTCTGGAAGTTTCTGCGATGAAATATCTCCCCCCTCCCTTCCCCTCTATCTGGAAGGTTCTAGAAGTTTCTATGACGAAATCTCTCCCCCCACTCTCTTCCCCTATATCTGGAAGTTTCTACGATGAAATCTCTCCCCCTCCCTTCCCCTCTATCTGGAAGGTTCTGGAAGGTTCGATGACGAAATCTCTCTCCCCCTCCCTCCTCCCTCTTTCTGGAAGTTTCTACGATGAAATCTCCCCCCTCCCTTCCCCTCTATCTGGAAGGTTCTGGAAGGTTCTATGACAAATCTCTCTCCCGCCTCCCTCCTCCCTCTTTCTGAAAGGTTCGATGACGAAATCTCTCCCCCCTCCCTCCCTCTTTCTGGACGTTTCTACGATGAAATCTCTCCCCCCTCCCTTCCCCTCTATCTGGAAGGTTCTGGAAGTTTCTATCACGAAATCTCTCTTCCCCCCTCCCTCCTCCCTCTTTCGGAAAGGTTCGATGACGAAATCACTCTCCTCCCTCCCTCCCCGTCTCGTTGGGAGGTTCTGGAAGTATCTATGACGAAATCTCTCCCCTCCCCCTCTCTTCCCCTCTATCTGGAAGGTTCTATGACGAAATCACTCTTCCCCCTCCCTCCTCCCTCTTTCTCGAAGGATCGATGACGAAATCTCTCTCCTCCCTCCCTCCCCATCTCGTTGGGAGGTTCTGGAAATATCTATGACGAAATCTCTCCCCTCCCCCTCTCTTCCCCTCTATCTGGAAGGTTCTATGACGAAATCTCTCTCCCCCCCTCCCTCCTCCCTCTTTCTGGAAGTTTCTATGACGAAATCTCTCCCCCCCCCCTCTCTTCCCCTCTATCTGGAAGTTTCTACGATGAAATCTCTCCCCCCCCCCTCCCTTCCCCTCTATCTGGAAGGTTCTGGAAGTTTCTATGTCGAAATCTCTCCCCCCTCCCTTCCCCTCTATCTGGAAGGTTCTGGAAGTTTCTATGACGAAATCTCTCTCCCCCCTCCCTCATCCCTCTTTCTGAAAGGTTCGATGACGAAATCTCTCCCCCCCTCCCTCCTCCCTCTTTCTGGAAGTTTCTATGACGAAATCTCTCCCCCCCTCTCTTCCCCACTATCTGGAAGTTTCTACGATGAAATTTCTCCCCCTCCCTTCCCCTCTATCTGGAAGGTTCTGGAAGTTTCTATTACGAAATCTCTCCCCCCCCTCTCTTCCCCTCTATCTGGAAGGTTCTATGACGAAATCTCTCTCCCCCCCTCCCTCCTCCCTCTTTCTGGAAGGATCGATGACGAAATCTCTCTCCTCCCTCCCTCGCCGTCTCGTTGGGAGGTTCTGGAAGTTTCTGCAATGAAATATCTCCCCCCTCCCTTCCCCTCTATCTGGAAGGTTCTGGAAGTTTCTATGACGAAATCTCTCCCCCCCTCTCTTCCCCTCTATCTGGAAGGTTCTATGACGAAATCTCTCTCCCCCCCTCCCTCCTCCCTCTTTCTGGAAGTTTCTATGACGAAATCTCTCCCCCCCCCTCTCTTCCCCTCTATCTGGAAGTTTCTACGATGAAATCTCTCCCCCCCCTCCCTTCCCCTCTATCTGGAAGGTTCTGGAAGTTTCTATGTCGAAATCTCTCCCCCCTCCCTTCCCCTCTATCTGGAAGGTTCTGGAAGTTTCTATGACGAAATCTCTCTCCCCCCTCCCTCATCCCTCTTTCTGAAAGGTTCGATGACGAAATCTCTCCCCCCCTCCCTCCTCCCTCTTTCTGGAAGGATCGATGACGAAATCTCTCTCCTCCTTCCCTCGCCGTCTCGTTGGGAGGTTCTGGAAGTTTCTGCAATGAAATATCTCCCCCCCCTCCCTTCCCCTCTATCTGGAAGGTTCTGGAAGTTTCTATGACGAAATCTCTCCCCCCCCCTCTCTTCCCCTCTATCTGGAAGTTTCTATGACGAAATCTCTCTCCCCCCTCCCTCCTCCCTCTATCTGGAAGTTTCTACGATGAAATCTCTCCCCCCTCCATTCCCCTCTATCTGTAAGGTTCTGGAAGTTTCTATGACGAAATCTCTCTCCCCCCTCCCTCCTCCCTCTTTCTGGAAGGATCGATGACGAAATCTCTCTCCTCCCTCCCTCGCTGTCTCGTTGGGAGGTTCTGGAAGTTTCTGCAATGAAATATCTCCCCCCTCCCTTCCCCTCTATCTGGAAGGTTCTGGAAGTTTCTATGACGAAATCTCTCCCCCCCTCTCTTCCCCTCTATCTGGAAGGTTCGATGACGAAATCTCTTCTCCCTCCCTCCTCCCTCTTTCTGGAAGTTTCTATGACGAAATCTCTCTCCCCCCTCTCTTCCCCTCTATCTGGAAGTTTCTACGATGAAATCTCTCCCCCCCTCCCTTCCCCTCTATCTGGAAGGTTCTGGAAGTTTCTATGTCGAAATCTCTCCCCCCTCCCTTCCCCTCTATCTGGAAGGTTCTGGAAATTTCTATGACGAAATCTCTCTCCCCCTCCCTCCTCCCTCTTTCTGGAAGTTTCTATGACGAAATCTCTCCCCCCCTCTCTTCCCCACTATCTGGAAGTTTCTACGATGAAATTTCTCCCCCTCCCTTCCCCTCTATCTGGAAGGTTCTGGAAGTTTCTATGACGAAATCTCTCCCCCCTCTCTTCCCCTCTATCTGGAAGGTTCTATGACGAAATCACTCTCCCCCCCTCTCTTCCCCTCTATCTGGAAGGTTCGATGACGAAATCTCTTCTCCCTCCCTCCTCCCTCTTTCTGGAAGTTTCTATGACGAAATCTCTCCCCCCCCTCTCTTCCCCTCTATCTGGAAGTTTCTACGATGAAATCTCTCCCCCCCTCCCTTCCCCTCTATCTGGAAGGTTCTGGAAGTTTCTATGTCGAAATCTCTCCCCCCTCCCTTCCCCTCTATCTGGAAGGTTCTGGAAATTTCTATGACGAAATCTCTCCTCCCTCCCTCCTCCCTCTATCTGGAAGTTTCTACGATGAAATCTCTCCCCCCCCTCTCTTCCCCTCTATCTGGAAGTTTCTACGATGAAATCTCTCCCCCCCTCCCTTCCCCTCTATCTGGAAGGTTCTGGAAGTTTCTATGTCGAAATCTCTCCCCCCTCCCTTCCCCTCTATCTGGAAGGTTCTGGAAGGTTCTATGACGAAATCTCTCTCCCCCTTCCCTCCTCCCTCTTTCTGAAAGGTTCGATGACGAAATCTCTCTCCCCCTCCCTTCCCCTCTATCTGGAAGGTTCTGGAAGTTTCTATGACGAAATCTCTCTCCCCCCTCTCTTCCCCTCTATCTGGAAGGTTCGATGACGAAATCTCTCCTCCCTCCCTCCTCCCTCTTTCTGGAAGTTTCTATAACGAAATCTCTCCCCCCCTCTCATCCCCTCTATCTGGAAGTTTCTACGATGAAATCTCTCCCCCCTCCCTCCTCCCTCTTTCTGAAAGGTTCGATGACGAAATCTCTCTCCCCCTCCCTTCCCCTCTATCTGGAAGGTTCTGGAAGTTTCTATGACGAAATCTCTCTCCCCCCTCTCTTCCCCTCTATCTGGAAGGTTCGATGACGAAATCTCTCCTCCCTCCCTCCTCCCTCTTTCTGGAAGTTTCTATGACGAAATCTCTCCCCCCCTCTCTTCCCCTCTATCTGGAAGGTTCGATGACGAAATCTCTCCTCCCTCCCTCCTCCCTCTTTCTGGAAGTTTCTATGACGAAATCTCTCCCCCCCTCTCTTCCCCTCTATCTGGAAGTTTCTACGATGAAATCTCTCCCCCCTCCCTTCCCCTCTATCTGGAAGGTTCTGGAAGTTTCTATGACGAAATCTCTCCCCCCCCTCTTCCCCTCTATCTGGAAGTTTCTACGATGAAATCTCTCCCCCCCTCCCTTCCCCTCTATCTGGAAGGTTCTGGAAGTTTCTATGTCGAAATCTCTCCCCCCTCCCTTCCCCTCTATCTGGAAGGTTCTGGAAGGTTCTATGACGAAATCTCTCTCCCCCCTCCCTCCTCCCTCTTTCTGAAAGGTTCGATGACGAAATCTCTCTCCCCCTCCCTTCCCCTCTATCTGGAAGGTTCTGGAAGTTTCTATGACGAAATCTCTCCCCCCCTCTCTTCCCCTCTATCTGGAAGGTTCTATGACGAAATCTCTCTCCCCCCTCCCTCCTCCCTCTATCTGGAAGTTTCTACGATGAAATCTCTCCCCCCCCTCTCTTCCCCTCTATCTGGAAGTTTCTACGATGAAATCTCTCCCCCCCTCCCTTCCCCTCTATCTGGAAGGTTCTGGAAGTTTCTATGTCGAAATCTCTCCCCCCTCCCTTCCCCTCTATCTGGAAGGTTCTGGAAGGTTCTATGACGAAATCTCTCTCCCCCCTCCCTCCTCCCTCTTTCTGAAAGGTTCGATGACGAAATCTCTCTCCCCCTCCCTTCCCCTCTATCTGGAAGGTTCTGGAAGTTTCTATGACGAAATCTCTCTCCCCCCTCCCTCCTCCCTCTTTCTGGAAGGATCGATGACGAAATATCTCTCCTGCCTCCCTCGCCGTCTCGTTGGGAGGTTCTGGAAGTTTCTGCAATGAAATATCTCCCCCCTCCCTTCCCCTCTATCTGGAAGGTTCTGGAAGTTTCTATGACGAAATCTCTCTCCCCCCTCTCTTCCCCTCTATCTGGAAGGTTCGATGACGAAATCTCTTCTCCCTCCCTCCTCCCTCTTTCTGGAAGTTTCTATGACGAAATCTCTCTCCCCCCTCTCTTCCCCTCTATCTGGAAGTTTCTACGATGAAATCTCTCCCCCCCTCCCTTCCCCTCTATCTGGAAGGTTCTGGAAGTTTCTATGTCGAAATCTCTCCCCCCTCCCTTCCCCTCTATCTGGAAGGTTCTGGAAATTTCTATGACGAAATCTCTCTCCCCCTCCCTCCTCCCTCTTTCTGGAAGTTTCTATGACGAAATCTCTCCCCCCCTCTCTTCCCCACTATCTGGAAGTTTCTACGATGAAATTTCTCCCCCTCCCTTCCCCTCTATCTGGAAGGTTCTGGAAGTTTCTATGACGAAATCTCTCCCCCCTCTCTTCCCCTCTATCTGGAAGGTTCTATGACGAAATCACTCTCCCCCCCTCTCTTCCCCTCTATCTGGAAGGTTCGATGACGAAATCTCTCCTCCCTCCCTCCTCCCTCTTTCTGGAAGTTTCTATGACGAAATCTCTCCCCCCCCTCTCTTCCCCTCTATCTGGAAGTTTCTACGATGAAATCTCTCCCCCCCTCCCTTCCCCTCTATCTGGAAGGTTCTGGAAGTTTCTATGTCGAAATCTCTCCCCCCTCCCTTCCCCTCTATCTGGAAGGTTCTGGAAATTTCTATGACGAAATCTCTCCTCCCTCCCTCCTCCCTCTATCTGGAAGTTTCTACGATGAAATCTCTCCCCCCCCTCTCTTCCCCTCTATCTGGAAGTTTCTACGATGAAATCTCTCCCCCCCTCCCTTCCCCTCTATCTGGAAGGTTCTGGAAGTTTCTATGTCGAAATCTCTCCCCCCTCCCTTCCCCTCTATCTGGAAGGTTCTGGAAGGTTCTATGACGAAATCTCTCTCCCCCTTCCCTCCTCCCTCTTTCTGAAAGGTTCGATGACGAAATCTCTCTCCCCCTCCCTTCCCCTCTATCTGGAAGGTTCTGGAAGTTTCTATGACGAAATCTCTCTCCCCCCTCTCTTCCCCTCTATCTGGAAGGTTCGATGACGAAATCTCTCCTCCCTCCCTCCTCCCTCTTTCTGGAAGTTTCTATAACGAAATCTCTCCCCCCCTCTCATCCCCTCTATCTGGAAGTTTCTACGATGAAATCTCTCCCCCCTCCCTCCTCCCTCTTTCTGAAAGGTTCGATGACGAAATCTCTCTCCCCCTCCCTTCCCCTCTATCTGGAAGGTTCTGGAAGTTTCTATGACGAAATCTCTCTCCCCCCTCTCTTCCCCTCTATCTGGAAGGTTCGATGACGAAATCTCTCCTCCCTCCCTCCTCCCTCTTTCTGGAAGTTTCTATGACGAAATCTCTCCCCCCCTCTCTTCCCCTCTATCTGGAAGGTTCGATGACGAAATCTCTCCTCCCTCCCTCCTCCCTCTTTCTGGAAGTTTCTATGACGAAATCTCTCCCCCCCTCTCTTCCCCTCTATCTGGAAGTTTCTACGATGAAATCTCTCCCCCCTCCCTTCCCCTCTATCTGGAAGGTTCTGGAAGTTTCTATGACGAAATCTCTCCCCCCCCTCTTCCCCTCTATCTGGAAGTTTCTACGATGAAATCTCTCCCCCCCTCCCTTCCCCTCTATCTGGAAGGTTCTGGAAGTTTCTATGTCGAAATCTCTCCCCCCTCCCTTCCCCTCTATCTGGAAGGTTCTGGAAGGTTCTATGACGAAATCTCTCTCCCCCCTCCCTCCTCCCTCTTTCTGAAAGGTTCGATGACGAAATCTCTCTCCCCCTCCCTTCCCCTCTATCTGGAAGGTTCTGGAAGTTTCTATGACGAAATCTCTCCCCCCCTCTCTTCCCCTCTATCTGGAAGGTTCTATGACGAAATCTCTCTCCCCCCTCCCTCCTCCCTCTATCTGGAAGTTTCTACGATGAAATCTCTCCCCCCCCTCTCTTCCCCTCTATCTGGAAGTTTCTACGATGAAATCTCTCCCCCCCTCCCTTCCCCTCTATCTGGAAGGTTCTGGAAGTTTCTATGTCGAAATCTCTCCCCCCTCCCTTCCCCTCTATCTGGAAGGTTCTGGAAGGTTCTATGACGAAATCTCTCTCCCCCCTCCCTCCTCCCTCTTTCTGAAAGGTTCGATGACGAAATCTCTCTCCCCCTCCCTTCCCCTCTATCTGGAAGGTTCTGGAAGTTTCTATGACGAAATCTCTCTCCCCCCTCCCTCCTCCCTCTTTCTGGAAGGATCGATGACGAAATATCTCTCCTGCCTCCCTCGCCGTCTCGTTGGGAGGTTCTGGAAGTTTCTGCAATGAAATATCTCCCCCCTCCCTTCCCCTCTATCTGGAAGGTTCTGGAAGTTTCTATGACGAAATCTCTCCCCTCCTCTCTTCCCCTCTATCTGGAAGGTTCTATGACGAAATCTCTCTCCCCCCTCCCTCCTCCGTCTATCTGGAAGTTTCTACGATGAAATCTCTCCCCCCTCCATTCCCCTCTATCTGTAAGGTTCTGGAAGTTTCTATGACGAAATCTCTCCCCCCCTCTCTTCTCCTCTATCTGGAAGGTTCGATGACGAAATCTCTCCTCCCTCCCTCCTCCCTCTTTCTGGAAGTTTCTATGACGAAATCTCTCCCCCCCCTCTCTTCCCCTCTATCTGGAAGTTTCTACGATGAAATCTCTCCCCCCCTCCCTTCCCCTCTATCTGGAAGGTTCTGGAAGTTTCTATGTCGAAATCTCTCCCCCCTCCCTTCCCCTCTATCTGGAAGGTTCTGGAAGGTTCTATGACGAAATCTCTCTCCCCCCTCCCTCCTCCCTCTTTCTGAAAGGTTCGATGACGAAATCTCTCTCCCCCTCCCTTCCCCTCTATCTGGAAGGTTCTGGAAGTTTCTATGACGAAATCTCTCTCCCCCTCCCTCCTCCCTCTTTCTGGAAGTTTCTATGACGAAATCTCTCCCCCCCTCTCTTCCCCACTATCTGGAAGTTTCTACGATTAAATTTCTCCCCCTCCCTTCCCCTCTATCTGGAAGGTTCTGGAAGTTTCTATGACGAAATCTCTCCCCCCCTCTCTTCCCCTCTATCTGGAAGTTTCTATGACGAAATCTCTCCCCCCCCTCTCTTCCCCTCTATCTGGAAGTTTCTACGATGAAATCTCTCCCCCCCTCCCTTCCCCTCTATCTGGAAGGTTCTGGAAGTTTCTATGTCGAAATCTCTCCCCCTCCCTTCCCCTCTATCTGGAAGGTTCTGGAAGGTTCTATGACGAAATCTCTCTCCCCCCTCCCTCCTCCCTCTTTCTGAAAGGTTCGATGACGAAATCTCTCTCCCCCTCCCTTCCCCTCTATCTGGAAGGTTCTGGAAGTTTCTATGACGAAATCTCTCCCCCCCTCTCTTCCCCTCTATCTGGAAGGTTCTATGACGAAATCTCTCTCCCCCTCCCTTCCCCTCTATCTGGAAGGTTCTGGAAGTTTCTATGACGAAATCTCTCCCCCCCTCTCTTCCCCTCTATCTGGAAGGTTCTATGACGAAATCTCTCTCCCCCCTCCCTCCTCCCTCTATCTGGAAGTTTCTACGATGAAATCTCTCCCCCCCCTCTCTTCCCCTCTATCTGGAAGTTTCTACGATGAAATCTCTCCCCCCCTCCCTTCCCCTCTATCTGGAAGGTTCTGGAAGTTTCTATGTCGAAATCTCTCCCCCCTCCCTTCCCCTCTATCTGGAAGGTTCTGGAAGGTTCTATGACGAAATCTCTCTCCCCCCTCCCTCCTCCCTCTTTCTGAAAGGTTCGATGACGAAATCTCTCTCCCCCTCCCTTCCCCTCTATCTGGAAGGTTCTGGAAGTTTCTATGACGAAATCTCTCTCCCCCCTCCCTCCTCCCTCTTTCTGGAAGGATCGATGACGAAATATCTCTCCTGCCTCCCTCGCCGTCTCGTTGGGAGGTTCTGGAAGTTTCTGCAATGAAATATCTCCCCCCTCCCTTCCCCTCTATCTGGAAGGTTCTGGAAGTTTCTATGACGAAATCTCTCCCCCCCTCTCTTCTCCTCTATCTGGAAGGTTCGATGACGAAATCTCTCCTCCCTCCCTCCTCCCTCTTTCTGGAAGTTTCTATGACGAAATCTCTCCCCCCCTCTCTTCCCCTCTATCTGGAAGTTTCTACGATGAAATCTCTCCCCCCCTCCCTTCCCCTCTATCTGGAAGGTTCTGGAAGTTTCTATGTCGAAATCTCTCCCCCCTCCCTTCCCCTCTATCTGGAAGGTTCTGGAAGGTTCTATGAGGAAATCTCTCTCCCCCCTCCCTCCTCCCTCTTTCTGAAAGGTTCGATGACGAAATCTCTCTCCCCCTCCCTTCCCCTCTATCTGGAAGGTTCTGGAAGGTTCTATGACGAAATCTCTCTCCCCCCTCCCTCCTCCCTCTTTCTGAAAGGTTCGATGACGAAATCTCTCTCCCCCTCCCTTCCCCTCTATCTGGAAGGTTCTGGAAGGTTCTATGACGAAATCTCTCTCCCCCTCCCTTCCCCTCTATCTGGAAGGTTCTGGAAGTTTCTATGACGAAATCTCTCTCCCCCTCCCTCCTCCCTCTTTCTGGAAGTTTCTATGACGAAATCTCTCCCCCCCTCTCTTCCCCACTATCTGGAAGTTTCTACGATGAAATTTCTCCCCCTCCCTTCCCCTCTATCTGGAAGGTTCTGGAAGTTTCTATGACGAAATCTCTCCCCCCTCTCTTCCCCTCTATCTGGAAGGTTCTATGACGAAATCTCTCTCCCCCCCTCCCTCCTCCCTCTTTCTGGAAGGATCGATGACGAAATCTCTCTCCTCCCTCCCTCGCCGTCTCGTTGGGAGGTTCTGGAAGTTTCTGCAATGAAATATCTCCCCCCTCCCTTCCCCTCTATCTGGAAGGTTCTGGAAGTTTCTATGACGAAATCTCTCCCCCCCCCTCTCTTCCCCTCTATCTGGAAGGTTCTATGACGAAATCTCTCTCCCCCCTCCCTCCTCCCTCTATCTGGAAGTTTCTACGATGAAATCTCTCCCCCCTCCCTTCCCCTCTATCTGGAAGGTTCTGGAAGTTTCTATGTCGAAATCTCTCTCCCTCCTCCCTCCTCCCTCTTTCTGAAAGGTTCGATGACGAAATCTCTCTCCCCCCTCCCTTCCCCTCTATCTGGAAGGTTCTGGAAGTTTCTATGACGAAATCTCTCTCCCTCCTCCCTCCTCCCTCTTTCTGAAAGGTTCGATGACGAAATCTCTCTCCCCCTTCCTACCCATCTCGTTGGGAGGTTCTGGAAGTTTCTATGACGAAATTGTGTTGTTTGTAGTATGTTGCGTGAGATTTATGTAGTGTGGAGGTTGTAGTTTGGACTTTCTAGTTCGTAGCTTGGTATTTCTAGTTCGTAGTTTGATCTTTGTAGTTTTGATATTTTTTGTTTGGTCTTTGATCTTTGTAGTTTGATCTTTGATCTATACCCGGGGATTGGAGACCCTGGGGGCCATTGGAGGGGGCGGGGCCAAAAGAGGCGGAGTCTGGACAGACGGCAGTGAGACTTCCGCGCTTTATATAGGAGTATGATATGATCATTGCCTTTTCAACTGAAGCTGATCAATGTATTCACGTTTCACGTTTTTGAGAAAGCCGAGAAATGTGTTTTTTCGACCTTAAACCTCTTTGTATACTTGCATAAAGTATACTTGATTGTCGGAGAATATTCATTGAATTGCTCCTCTTTCTCATGGAAACGTCACGCGTTGGAGAAATGTAACGGAAGTGTTTTTGAGTGCGAAAGATAGAAATCGCGACCTTGGAATCTCACATCGTGGAATTTAAATCTACTGTCGCGGCATTACAAATATCCTATATAACTGAACATTTTTTTGGAATGAAATCAATTTATGATATTCTATGAGTACATGTGCTTTTGATATTGAATTGGGTGATGGGGGGACTCACAGCGAACTATGAAATTATCCGGGAGGGTCAGGCTAGCAGTTTCGAAGCGGAAATATGCGTAATCGCATTCAACCAAGTTGTTCCATATTTTTTATCCCATCCAAGCTAGCTTATTTCGAATGGGCTGTGATTTTCTATTAGCGCCATCTAGGAAGTCTGTTTGTCTATTCCCTATAATTCTTAGAGTCAGCTGCGGGCGGGAGTCGAGCCTGCCTGCGTCGGCATGCCAGTCAGACACCATGCCCATTAGGCCAGGGCGGCCTACCGCAGGGAGCGCTTGACGGAGACTAGTGGTTGGGGCGCGCGCCTTTCTCTACCTCTTGCAAAACATCACCTGCGGGCGGGAGTCGAAACTGCCTGCGTCGGCATGCCAGTCAGACACCATGCCCATTATTTTCGACATTGAAACATCTGGTTTGACTGTCTTCTCATGCAGGGCTTTGGCGGGAGAGAGCACAAAGAGAACTCGTGATAACCAGAGACGTTTGCTTTTAGTCAGGTTTAATTTCGAAATATAGGCAAGATTTAGTTGCCATATCAGAAAATAGTGTCAATTGTATTTAGTTGTCTTATTGTTTAAGAAAATTCTTTCAGGTTTTGAAACATTCAAGTTATGCCGCCAGTTTTGAAACGTTTTGAAACACATTCTTTCTCTGCTCCACTTTTTCACTATATCTTCCCTTTTATCAGCGTATCTCTCTCATATCTACTTTGAGATGCTTCTTTCCTTCTCTTTCTCTCTGTTTCTCAGCATTTTTTGGTTTTATCAAACAGAATCTTGTTCCGCCCCTTCACTCTAAATCATATTCCTATATATAGCGCAAAAACCTGTGTGCGTCTGTTCAGACTCCGCCCACTTTGCCCCGCCCCCTCCTTGGCCCTCAGGGACCAGGGTAACGATCAAAGATCAAACTACAAAGATCAAAGATCAAACTATAAAGACCAAACTACAAACTATAAAGGCCAAACTACAAACTATAATGATCAAACTACAAACTATAAAGACAAAACTACAAACTATAATGACCAAACTTCAAATTAGAAAGACCGAACTACAAACAAGAAAGACCAACGATCAAACTATAGACCACAAACTTCAAACTTTAAGTTAGAGACTACAAACTACAGACTCTTACTTTCTCTGAAGAAAGTTCTAGAACCTTCTCTGAGGAAAGTTCTAGAACCTTCTCTGAGGAAAGTTCGAGAACCTTCTCTGAGGAAAGATCTCGAAGGTTCTCTGAAGAAAGTTCTAGAACCTTCTCTGAGGAAAGTTCTAGAACCTTCTCTGAGGAAAGTTCGAGAACCTTCTCTGAGGAAAGATCTCGAAGGTTCTCTGAAGAAAGTTCTAGAACCTTCTCTGAGGAAAGTTCGAGAACCTTCTCTGAGGAAAGATCTCGAAGGTTCTCTGAGGAAAGTTCTTCTTCTAGAAGCTTCTATGGAGAACCTTCTAGAAGCTTCTATGGAGAACCTTCTAGAAGCTTCTATGGAGAACCTTCTAGAAGCTTCTATGGAGAACCTTCTAGTCATCGAACCTCCCAACGAGACCGGGAGGGAGGGGGGAGAAAGATTTCGTCATCGAAACTTCCAGAACCTTCCAGAAAGAGGGGGAGAGAGAGGGGAGAGAGATTTCGTCATAGAAACTTCCAGAACCTTCCAGCGAGATGGGGAGGGAGGAGGGAGAGAGGTTTCGTCATCGAACCTTCAAGAACCTTCCAGAAAGAGGGGGAGAGGGAGGGGAGAGAGATTTCGTCATAGAAACTTCCAGAATCTTCCAACGAGATGGGGAGGGAGGAGGGAGAGAGGTTTCGTCATCGAACCTCCCAACGAGACGGGGAGGGAGGGGGGGGAGAGAGATTTCGTCATCGAAACTTCCAGAACCTTCCAGAAAAAGGGGGAGAGGGAGGGGAGAGAGATTTTGTCATATAAACTTACAGAACCTTCCATAGAGAGGGGAATTGAGAGGGAGAGATATTTCGTCATCAAACTTTCCATAAAGAAGGCAAGGGAGGATGAGAGATTCCGTCATCGAAACTTACAGAACTTTCCAGAGAGGGGGGAATGGAGGTGGAGAGAGATTTCGTCATCGAACCTTCCAGAGCCTTCCAGAGAGAGAGGTTAAAGGAGGGGAGAGAGATTTCGTCATAGAAACTTCCAGAACCTCCCCGAAATTTCGCAACCCTTCCAGAAAGAAAGAGACAGACGACGCTCGCAGCGCGGAGTCCGCCAGTGGCTTCCCCCGCCGTATGCGGGGGAATGCCGCTGGTGTATCATCATTGAGCAGACTTTTAATCGATCTAAGCCCTCCTCATCCCCCTTCCTCGTGTTGCAAGATGTCGAAACGTTTCTTCTAGAATTTCAATCGCTTCCGATCGGAACACGTTTTCGGGGAATTTACACGTTTTTTATTCACTGAATGAAAATTCCACGCTTCGCAGTATCGTCGACGGTCTAATCGTGGTACTGGTGATCGAATGGGTGTCTGGTCGGACTTCTGTGGCGAGGTCAAGAGTGTCGCCTCCGACGTCACTACTTTCGTATGCGAGGTGGGTATGAGTCATGCTACGTTGGCGCTCAGAAAGCCGTAATTCGCCGTGGTTTGATAATTACCAGTATAGTCAGAGGAGCATTGTAAACACCATGGAGGATGGGTTATTCTCACCCTCAATCTTAAGTCCACTAGACGGGTGCTCTACCACTTAACTAAAGCTCCGTGTGGTATCCTGTTGCTCAGGACTAGCTGATATATCAGGGTGTCCCATTTTCTCTACATTAGTGATGACAAAACGAAAACGTACTCTCATTTCGCGTATACTGTCGTTTCTCTAACCGGAAAGAAAGCGTTTAAATTGAGGAGGATAATTTTCGAATTGTCATCACTACCCGACGTTTATCTTCAGAGTCGAGCATTCAAAAGGATCGCATCAGCCGTGGTGCTGGTTGCCGGCATCGCCCTCACAGTATGCACTGGAGGACTGGCAGCAGGCGTCGGTAATGCTTAGTCGCCTTCTCAGATTGTTCATTCACGGGAAGTATTCACATTATTCATCCAGCAAAATCGGGGAAAAAATGCGAGAATAGAGATCATCGATAGTCGGTTCAACAAAGTAGATAGCCGTCTTGTCAGTGAACTAAGCAAGTTATATTTCATTGTAATTCAATGACTATGCAATTCGAAGGCCAAATGCTCATCGCTGGCGGTGCCTCGATGATGATGACTTCGTTGATGAATAAGGTTAGCTTCCTCCTATTTTTCTTAGTTAATACAAAAAGTGAGGGATCATAGCTTGCAATCGGGCTGTTTGAATCGATCCAAGTTGGTCTATATATTCAGAAAGTATCATGGGCTGATGTGGGGAAGTCATTCCTGAAGGGTGCCGTGATCGGACTCGTTACAATGGGTCAGTCATATTTTACCATGTTTTTTTCCTAAATATAAATATTTTCTGCTTATTTAAATCTTTCAATGTGCTTGGCACACCTTGAAAGATCATGCGATTCAAAACGTTTCATCTAAGGTTTCTCCTCCATCGCAACTAGCATGTTCGCTCGATTCGCCACGGGATTGATAGGAAAGGGCATGCTGACCATCGGAAGTTCTACGATCTGCAGTGTACTAACCAACGGAGCCTCGAACTTGGTATGATCCATAAACAACGATGGCTAAAGATTCAACGACGCCAAAATTTGTGCTATACGCGAACATCACTCAAACTTAATCTACAATTTTAGATGGGAGGAAAGAAATTCTTCGACGGCTGGAAACGTGCTGCTATTCTCGGATTTTGTATTGGTCAGCATCAATTTGTATTGGGTATTCGAAAGTCGTAGCGATTTCGCTACCACCCTCCTCCTCGTCTAACTTCACCATAGGCGAGGTTAGGGACGTAGCAAAATCTCTACGACTTTCGAATAGCCAGCACTATATAGTATCTATGTTTTATCGTTTATCCTATAGAAGAATCCAGACAGATGATAGGAAATCTTTTTTTTTCTTTTTTTTTTTTTAGATAGAGTTAGATAAATGAGATGTAGATGAGGTTGGAAAAATTTTGAAACATAAATCGATACTTATTCTAGGCGGAATATCGGCAGTTGCTTCTGCTGGAACTTCATACGTGACCAACATCATCAATAAAAACATTGCTAATGAGGTTTTCTCTTTATTAAAACATGATTTCACAGGCGTTTTCAGAACGCGAATGTGTTCATTAGAGGTCTCTCCAGTATCAAAGAATTGAGCGCGGCATATCAAAAGTATGTTTTTAAAAAGTTTTTAGATAATAAATTTTCAAATGAATATAATTCAACTTTTGAAACTATATATACGGCGCTAGGTCGGATGAGAACTATTTCGCAATACCGTCTCTGCAGTCTTCTCCTTCTCTCGCCCCCCCCCCCCCCCCCCTTAAGTTCGTTCTCATCCGACATAGCGCCATGCACATTGCTCTCGCCGACTACAAAAAAACGCGTTTGAAAATAGTTATTGTTGGCTCAACATGTGTCAAAACATTATACATTATTTAAAGGAGAAATATCGATCGTATAATATTTAAGCGCCGTAAGCTCGCTAGGAGCCGGCTGGCAATCGGCCATTGGTGCAGCATCCGCGTTCGCGATGGGATTCGGACAGAATGTTCTCATGCAACTGATGTTTGAGAACGGACATGTGAGTTGGACCACTTCGACATATACCTCATTTGGCTTATCCATGCTACACTCGAAAAATGTTAAACATATGACTAAATATTGCGCAACGGAAGTGACGGAATTAAGCGGTTGATTTATCTTCTGAATTTCGAAATATTTTTCATCTCAGCGATTTTTATTCTCGTTTTTGTTAGTCGTCGCGAGCTGTCCTTCTCCATTTCTCTCTGATAGAGAATGGAATCCCTCTAGTTCCCCTCGTCTTCTCCATCAACTCAACAAGATCGGAATCCCCATCCAAGCCGGACTCTGGTCACCGTGTGATGGGTATGACCTACTCTGATGTTTGGTCCCTCAGATACCATTCTCGTCGAGTCTCGTTTCGCGATTGATGACTCGAGTTTGGTGGACTCAGTTCTAAAATCACGGGAGCCTTCTTCCGTCATCAACAATAAACACTACATCAAGTCCTATCGTCCTGGATGATCGCAACCCTTTCTCCAGCCAATCTCTTGGGTCTGTGAATGGAAAGAAGACCGATCCCTTGACCCCCACCCAGACGAAATGATTCTGTCGCGAACGAAGAAGCGACCCGAAACCTATCTGAAACCATCCATCCCCATCTGGCGTCAACTGCCTGACATGATAAATGTATGTATGTATGTATGTATGTATCCTTATCAGGTTAGCTGGAAGGCCGCCCTTGCTTGCGCTCTCATCGCGGGAACAATGGGAGCAGCCCGAGCGGGAATGAATGCGAGGAGAAGAGATAGAAAGGATACGGAACTGATTGAGAAGGTAGAGTGATATCAGAGATTGTGGCTGCCTTTAATGAACAATACTGCTATCACAATCAAGTGAAAAAGGAAGAACAAATTATGATGTTGTCACTTCTCAGGCTCTCGAAGACCACGAGCAGGGAGGAACAACGGATAAGGTTGGAAGACGGGAAGCAATCTCATTTTACATGCTTATCATGACGAGTAGATACTATCTACTAGATAGATTATGCGATATCGCCCTAAGAGTCAGTCAAATGGACCTGGGCTTCGTGCATGTTCACTTGCGATCCTACAGAGCTACTAGCTTTTCCAACTGAAATTCTGGAGGTATTGAAGGAAAAAACGTTCAGACGGATGCAACGAATGGACCAAACGAGAAGGTCAAAGACCAACCCGGATGTACTGTTGCGACTAGAAACGAGAAGGTGCAGTTCATCTGAAATGGTCAATTCGTGAATCTTTTCGTAATTTGATGGCCGTAGTTCCACGGAACATTTCATTTCTGATCTGCTTCGCTAGGGTTAAATCCAGGAAATTCTGGGTCACACGCTTAATTTCAGAACGGGAATGTTGAGTACGGCGAGAGTACGGGCAAACGAGCAGCCAGAGTTAAACAGTGAGATTGATTTCAACCAAAGTTCTACATCGACTCGCTTATAAAGGATTGTACCAAAGTGAACCGGAAACTAGGCCGGACAGATTAGAAAATTCAAACGAGAATTTTAGCGATGCAAACGCTTGAACGCCGATGAAAAACAACTAAGAAATCCATCGGACCTCTGTAGTGAATAGGTACTGAACAATGATTTACAGTGAGCCTGAAGAAATCAATACGAGAGACTTCCCAGACAAGCACAAAGTTAAATACAAGGTTGCGAAACAAGGAATCGAAGGATTTACAAATGAAGAGGTGCCTGACAATTTATGTCTTGCATTTTAATGATAAATAAACAATTGGTTTAGAAAACTCTGAACTTTTGAGTTTATGTGACTCGGATGAGTCCGTTTTAACCGGAAGGGATCCAATCTATTTCAATGAGAACGAAAAAAATGAAACTTCAATAATGAATGATATTGTGAGTATGTCAATTCAAGAAGAAATCATCTGCAGATTTGTTATAACTCGTATCTTCAAACAAATTATGACATCGTTAGTTGGTTTGTGATTCAATCAAGACCATCCGTTATATGTGATAGAAAGAACGATATGTAGAATGGAACAAAAGACATTTATCATTGAGCTTCGAAAGTGCCCAAAGAGGAAAAATGCGCATCACAAAAATAATTTCAAAAGGCCGAAATAATAATAACTCTCTCTCATAAAAGCACTCTAACACAACTCTCACAAATTACCCAACTCTCGCTAGTCTCACTCTCACTTGTCGTCCTCATCTCGAGCCTAAAAATATCATTTATTATTGAAGTTTCTTTTGAAGTTATTTTTTTTCGTCCCCATTGAAATAGATTGGATCCCTTCGGGTTAAAACGGACTCATTCGAGTCACATAAACTCAAAAGTTCAGAGTTCAAGAGATCATCATTTCATGAGTTGACATCTCATGGCGACTGACCAGGGAGAAGCTAGGGGCATTTTGGTAAGGCGCATTTTCGTCTTGGGGGCATTTTGGTAAGGCGCATTTTCGTCTTGGGGGCATTTTGGTACCGCGCGGTGGGGGCATTTTCGTATCATACCCTCTGGCGTGGGGGCATTTTCGTAGGGACCCGAAAAGGTGTCCCGAAAAGTGTCCATCACAATTATATTTCAGGCGGATATCGCTCGCGAGCAAAACCCTCCGACTAAGTCAGGTGGACAGAAAGTTTTTCAAAGACCATGCAGCGAGGTCGACTCCTTCAGAAAGGTTGCACTACTTCTTATCATATATTCAATTGAGGCCGTCTACGTTACGGTTACAAATTAGATATATTCAGAAGTTAGCACTAGGGTTTTTTTAAAATTCCGAATTGTGAAGTACGTTGTTCGATAGATTGGTAATTTGAATCCTGTTAGGGTAGGAATGGCCAGAAATCTCTCATCCCGGCCAGAATTCAATTCTCTACAAAAATAAATTTTTTGGCGAGTCTTTCTTACGTTTTCGAGAAAAAATTTCGATAGAAACCATCCAAGCGAGGTCTCGTCGAAACGGGATTCTAGAATAGGAATATTTTCCAAAACGCGAGGAAGAAATCTTTTTGAAGATAGAAAAAATCCTTTTTAGTGATATTTGTATTATCACGCGTGTCACCTAAGATTCGAATAAAATCGGGGGGTATTTGGCACATTTTTTGACCCATATGTTTCAATACGTTTTTCGGTAGTTCCCGTTGTCCCTCACAAGATAGCGTTGAGCTTTGTTCCAAATTCTCGATTTCAACGACTACAGACGTCGTCAACTTTTTAAAATTCTGAAACATCCTTTTTTGAGAGTCCTATAGTTTCTTTCGGAGTAGTGATAGAGAAATAAGTCCCATATATAAAATGTGATAAATGACGAGGAGAATACGCCTACACAATGGGCCCATCGATATTGCGTTTTGCATTTTTATGAATCGATTTTTTTGAATAACTTTTGCCACGATTTCGGACCCAAGCGTCGCCAACCTTCAATCGGTCAGGCTCGACGAGACGAATCAAATGATATGCTGTTCATATGGTTTATTTGTCCGTGGGACAACGCGCTACCTATTTTTAGGTTTTTCGGCGCGACCTCTATACAGGGACGCACCCGTGGGAAAGCGCGAAAAAATTTTGGCCAGCACCCATACCCCGCTGGTTCAATGCCCCGCCGGTGCAGACATCTTTTGCCGCATTTTTACATGATTTGTGTGTTTTCCCTATTCCTTATTTTTGTAAAATATCATCCAGCTTCTTTCTCAGATTGCTTTTCTGAATATTTAAGAGTGCTGATGTATTTGCGCCCCTTTATTTCTGCTCAAATTGTAGCCACAGTAATTATCTACAAAACTTTATATTAAATTGATCGATCCTGAATATCCTAAGAGGCGTTCTGAGGGCAATAAAGTGCGGGGTGAGGTAAAACGATGATTTTCCTTATTTTTTTCGAACAGAACTTTTTTCTTTCGTAGTTTGGTGAGCTCTAATATCCATATTCGAATTCTACGAGCAAAATTGTGCAAAAATAAATTTTAGTCAGATTTTTAAGAGACAATTTTATTTTTCGATTTACCATGATCACGGCTATTTTCGAGGCAAAAACTCGAAATTTCAAAATAATATGACTATAATTGTTTCTGGTGTATTTCAACGTGTAGAAACCGAATTTCGATACTAGAGCTCACCAAACTGCGAAAGGAAAATGTTCTGATGGGAAAACAGTGAAAAATCATCGTTTTTCCTCACTCTGACACTTTCTTGCCCTCAGAACACATCTTAGGATAATGAGGATAGATCAATTTAATATAAAGTTTTGTACATAATTACTCTCGCTACAATTTGAGCATAAATACAGGGTCACAATTACATCAGCAATCTTAAATATTCAGCAAAAAAACAATCTCAGAAAGTTCTCATACAGTAGTTGGATGATATTTCCATGAAAGTGAGGATTAGGGAAAACATGCAAATGATGTAAAGATGCAGCAAAAGATGTCTGCACCGGCGGGGCATTGAAACCGCGGGGTATGGGTGCTAGCCAAATTTTTTTCGCGCTTCCCCACGGGTGCGTCCCTGTACAGAGGTCGCGCCGAAAAAACTAAAAATGGGTAGCGCGTTGTCTCACGGACAAATAAACCATATGAACAGCATATCATTCGATTCGTCTCGTCGAGCCTGACCGATTGAAGGTTGGCGACGCTTGGGCCCGAAATCGTGGCAAAAGTTATTCAAAAAAATCGATTCATGAAAACGCAAAACGCAATTTCGATGGGCCCATTGTGCAGCCGTATTCTCCTCGTACTTTAGCACATTTTATATGTTGGACTTATTTCTCTATCATTACTCCGAAAGAAACTATAGGACTCTCAAAAAAGGATGTTTCAGAATTTTAAAAAGTTGACGACGTCTGTAGTCGTTGAAATGGAGAATTTGGAACAAAGCTCAACTCTATCTTGTGAGGGATAACGAGGACTACCGAAAAATGTATTTAACCCATTTTCGAATTTTCCAATGTGCCAAATTTTATTCGAATCTTAGGCGACACGCGCGTTATAATTTGCTGAAATTTTAGCAGAAGAATTTCGAACCTTCTGCCCTGCCTGAAGATATGACCAATGTGACGATAGCCACAGGCCCCGATAGGAATGGAAACACAAATGTGGTGAGGTTCAATTGAAAATTTTTTTTAACATTTTCATATGATAGTGAGTTTAATTTTTAAAAATTTTAAATCATGGTCAAGTGTTCGACCGAAATATTTTTACATTCTTTGCAGAGATTCGCGCCACCGTGTAAAGTGGCATGCGCACACAATCCAGGCCGGTCGCTCAGCACTCAAGGAGAACTATCCAACAATCTCACTGGGAACAATCTCACTGCTCAAAATGTAGGATAATTCATCAATCAATATCGCGTAAATCAGCTAGGCAAGAAAAATTCTTCGGTATTCAACACTGTTGCTTAATCGTATAATTTGTGTTACAACCTCTTTTGGGGATTGTAGGCAAAGTCGTGCTTAGGAGTACTTGTTGAAAACTTGTTCAAGTAAAACATGCATTATTCCATTACTATTCCATGCTATCCCACCTTAGCAAAAGGTGCTACCTCGCAACGGGCTAGTTAGCAGGAACGGAATTTAGTGAATCAAATACAATTATTATATCGGCGAAAAAGGGATTCGTACTAGTGATGTAAATTCGGTTTTGTCTCTCTCCATTAAGCACACTATCTCGCTAATCAGGGAAACGAGTGAGAGAGAGTGCAGATTGAAGAGAGTCGAAAAGCGAATCGACATGAGTAATTCGTACTGTTTTTCAGGTTCTCGATGCTCAAACTGCGACGTCACAAGCCCATTTGATAACGGAATACAATCGGAAAGATTCGACAAGCAGCGATCGTAAATCTGGAAATTCTGGTTCCGGGGGTGGCGGTCCTGGTTCCGAGGGTGGCGGTCCTGGTTCCGGAGGTGGCGGTCCTGGTTCCGGAGGTGGTGGGCCAGGTTCCGGAGGTGGCGGCCCTGGTTCCGGAGGTGGCGGTCCTGGTTCCGGAGGTGGTGGGCCAGGTTCCGGAAGTTGCGGCCCTGGTTCCGGAGGTGGCGGACCTGGTTCCGGGGATGGAGGGCCTAGTGGCTCAGAAGAAGAAAGATTCGAGGATGAGTTACCTTGTGGCTCTGGAGATGCTGGCAAAAAAAGAGGTAATATTAAAAATTTCATAACATCGGATATTCAACTTAATATTTTTTCTAGGCCGAAATTGTTCATTATTAGACTGGACGTGGAATAACTCTGATTTAGCTCAATCTGGAACAACTCATTCTGCCACCCAGCTTTTGACCATCTCAGAGGAGATCCGCTTTGAGCGAAAACTGAGGAAACAATTGAAGAAAGATGAGGTTAATGATCTTGATGTTTTGCTTATGTATTTTTTTGATAATTCAACGTAGTTTCGGCAGTAAACTTCAAAGCAAACTTCAAAGTAATTTCGGCAGTACGATATTTTTCAGGAAGAACGAATGAATGCCAGTAGATCATCGATTATCTACAAGCCTGATGACAAAACTGTGATTGACTATGGAAGCAGTGGATCAAGGCCAAGAACTGTCAACGTTGGAAGTGGAGGTGAGATAGTTAAATGACTTCTTTTTATAAGAATATTTGTAAACAAATTTCAAAAGCTGTCAGAAAATTTACAGCAGGTGCCTCTTCCCCAGCGAACAGCGATGAAAAAGGTGAGAGCAGAGAAGACGATCCATTTCTCTCTTCAATCTATGAAGAGAAGAAGGAGAAATCGATGATCAAACGGGTGTTCAAGAAGGGCAAAGGTGCGTTTATTTATTATTTTTTAGATTGAGTCCGATGAAGTAGATATAAAGAAAGATTCGGGGTTTATCATTTTATAACTCTCATTTTAGAACTGGTCGTTTTAGAACTGAACCAAGTTACCTTAACCTTAGCGCTAAGGCGATAAGTCCCAAAGTACTTTAGTGTGACCCTAAGGCTTAAGGACGGACCTAAAGATCTTATGGCTTTTTCTTAATCACTTTAGGTTAATTATAAGGTAACTTTCCGAGTTCTAAAATGATACACCCTCGAAAGATTCATTTCAGCCCGTTACCGGTTTTTGCGAAACAATGACAAATTTAATTCAGAAACGATGTCGAAGATTATTGGCCCGGAAGCGGAGAAGAAGGAGAGACTGCCCACCCCACTCGTGCAGCAGATTATTGTGTACAGTCAGGAGCACAATGAATACCGTTTCAGAAGACCGGAATCCTGGCCGGAAATTGTGAACAGTGAGATTTTAGATCAATGTTTCTCTTCTGGAATGGTGCCGCATACATAGACAATGCATTGTTTCGTCTTGAGAGATAATTAGACAATTCTCAGAACGCTCAAAGCTGATAGCTGTGGCGGGGATGAAGCAGAGTGGTCGAACAACTCTGTTGCATGCACTCATCTATGAGTATGGATACGCCCTCACTGAGGATCAGGCAATGGCCTCTCGAATCGGTGTCGGTATGTATTACGAAATATGAATTGATGATGAACAATGAGTTTGATTTTTGTTAATTCGCAATCTAATGATTTCCATCAATAGCGAGGAAATCGGAATGAGGCTTCTGGATTTTGGTAAACGTAAGGAAGATTTACTTAGACGCTAGATGTTATGTTATGGATGATTCATCATAGTAATTGAATACCGCAATTGCAGGAGTTACGATGTACGTTCTCGAGAATCCTGGAGTCATCATTCTGGATATAGCGGATTCGATGGACTGTGGAGGGGAAGAATTCGAGAGGAGCACTCCACTTGGCTCGGCTCTGCTGGAGTTGTTTGGATACATCAATTGCGATCATATTGTCTACAATGTGCCCATTCTCAATGACGATGTGAGTTGCGATTAGTCAGGCCTAGCTCTCTCCATCTTGCATGTTCTCTCGACGGTCAGAGATAACAGGGAGTGTGTGGATAGGAGAGAGCCATTGCCCGAAACAGTATCACCAGTTACTACGATTGTGTGAACATCATCGGAAGAATGATGGTCGATGATCAGACCAACACGAAAGTTGAAATGTTTCAGGAGGATATGACTGACGGATACCTTACTTCGTGGATCGAGAATCGCATTCGAATTCTTTTCGAATCATCCCAAGTAGCCGGGTTTTTCGGGGCCTCGAAGATATCAATCGTGCTGAGACCGGGATCCCCGGGAACCGAAGGAATCGAGAGAGTGGAGAAAGTGATCTCCGACTTCATCAGCACGATTACCGAAGACGCTGTATGTGCTGAATTCTGAATGCACGTTGAAAATTATGAATGAAATTAATAATTAGAATTAAAAATTAGAATTAGAATTATAAATTCGTTATAAATGGCAGGACCTCGTCAAAGCTCAGTTGATGTCTATTGAAGGTGTTCAGCAGACGCCCAGCCAAGGGCAGCAAGGACCCAAAGAAGTAGCCTAGAGCAATCCAAAAAATGGTCCACTCTCTGATTCCAGATCACCTCCAAGCAATTGCGCACGATTATGCACAAAGTCGCTGCTTTCCGACTGCCCTATCTCGAACCGAATGCATTGAACTCGGATATATACGAGGAAGCGCTGAAACCGATTCACGATCGCCTGGTGAACGACACGGCCTACCATGCAACAGCTGATATTAAGGATGCGGTGAGAGACATGTTTTTAAAAATCTAACGTCACCATCATAAGATTTAGAGATAATTTATATTTCAGGATAAGTACGATGGCCCCCGGTCGATTGTCGAAGTTATGATTAGTGTGTGGAATGCGCTTCAACGAGCAGATGACATCCAGAAGATGTTCACGACTGCAGCCACGGAGAGCGGAGCTGCGAGAGACAAACCGGATGCCGCTTTCGAGCAATTGGGCAAGTCGATGCAGGCAAGTTTCACTTATTTACAAATGATGAAGGATCATCGACAGGAACTTCTATATAGAAAAAAGTATCTTCAAGACATTGTCTTGTATTTTGAATGTATTATTTTTCCGTTGCATAATGGAAATCGAGTATTCTTACTTCAATAGTCACTCAACCATCAGCATCGACTGCTGTGTAATTAATTGTTTTTAAATTCAGAGCTTCCTGGAATTTTCAGAACTCGTTTTTTTTATTTGTTAAATTAATTGTTAAATTTCAAAACGTGTAATTATTTGTTTTCAATTTCAGAGCTTCCTGGAAGAAGCGCAAAAGATGCGTGGCAGCTTTTGCAATCAACCTGAGTGTGAAGGACTTCTGGATGCTCTGAAGGAACTGGACGATGACTTTAAATCGCAAGGTTTGTAAAAAAAAAAGCGAAGTGAGAAGAGAAGAAGACAGTTCGTTGAATAGTCTCATTTATCTTGTTATAGTTGTAATATCCTTCATTTTCATCCGTTCTCTTCCACGTCTGTGAATTAATGTTTCGTATGATCTGATAAGGATTGTAAATATAGTAGCTCGAGTCCTTCAAAACATAGATACATTATCAGAGATATTCTGATATTTTGCATGAATTCGAGACACCCAATTTACAAAAAGCTCACGGTGCTTCGATTCTGTTCAAACTTCGACTGTGCATGTACCATGGGTCAAAAAGTTTTCATTTCCAGTTGCGAAGCCGTAAAGTCGAAATTGCCTATTTGCCGGCTCTCGACATTCTGAAAAATCGGAAAATCGTAACTTTCTTTAACGTTGAGCTTGAATTTCGTTTCAAAAACACAAAATGACGGCAGCTCAGAGCTGAACAACTTTCATGTTGAAAACAAAACTGTAGAACAAATTTCAAGTAGCGAAAAATTTGAAATTATAGTTTCCCGATCAGAAAAATGATCAGGGCCGAAAATAAAGTGCTTTGTGTAAATGAGATATTTACAAATTCGAAATTTATGATTTTAGTTCGAACTGTTCAAGCGATTTTCCAAAGGATGTCCTACAAACGTCTTTATATTGCTTCAAAGACAGCGATTCTGATGATTTCAATAGTGTTTCAACAGTTTTTCAAGCATAACTTTTTTCGTTCATGGTTTAAAGACCTCTCAAATCGAAATTCGGAATCCGCATGCAAAAATACACCGGAATTTCGTATAGTCATGTTTTTTCGAGATAAAGTTTTTTCGTCTCTGACCACTTACGAAATATTTTGATCGAAAAATTGTTGTCTCAGAATCATTCCCCTATAGGAATTTCTGGGTTATTTTTGAGCGTAGAAAACGTTCTTGCTAACTAGAGCTCATGAAACTTCGAAATAAAAATTGTGCTATAAAGAAAATCACAAAAAAAATTTGTTCTGGATTTTGATCATAACTTTTTTATTTCGATGTTTCCTGAGCTCTAGTTAGCAAATTCGTTTTCTACGCTCAAAAATAAGTCAGAAATTCATATAGGGACATGATTCTGAGTCAAAAATTTTTCGACTAAAATTTTACGTAACATGGTGAAAAAGTGGTCAGAGTCGAAAAAACATGACTATACGAAATTCCGGTGTATTTTTGCGTGCTTATTCCGAATTTCGATATGAGAGGTCGTCAAACCATGAACGAAAAAAGTTTGAAAAACTGATGAAACACTATTGAAAACATCAGAATCGTCTTTGAAGCAACATAAAACCGTTTGTAGGACCTCCTTTGGAAAACCGATTGAACAGTTCGAACCAAAATCATGCGCAGATTTCGAATTTGTAAATATAATTTTACACATAGCACTTTATTTTCGGCCCTGATCACTTTTCTGATCGGAAAATTATAATTTCAAATTTTTCACTACTTGATATTTGTTCAACAGTTTTGTTTTCAAAATGGAAGTTGTTCAGCTATGAACGGCCGTCATTTTGCGTTTTTGAGTGAGTTTATAGCTCAACGTCAAATAAAGTTACGATTTTCCGATTTTTCAGAATGTCGAGAGCCGGAAAATAGGCAATTTCGACTTTACGGCTTCACAACTGGAAATGAAAACTCTTTGACCCATGGTGCATCTACAGTCGAAGTTTGAACGGAATCGAAGCACTTTTAGCTTTTTGTAAATGTCATATCGTACTTTGTAAACAAAACTGTTCACTTGTTCGGTTTTGTTTACTAAATACGCTAAGTCAGAATATCTCTGTTATGTAGTGCCCGAGATTTCGATATTTCCAGTCGAGAGAGAGAAAGATTGGAAGGAAGAGGACCGAGATCAGTTCGTTTTCAATCGATACACCCTCTCAACTGCTTGTAAAATAATAACAGCAGCTCGAGAGTTTCCCACTCTGTCGAATAAGGAACTGGTATGTACTGAAAATAAACGTGAAACATATAGAATGCAGTGTGAACCAGTAGAATGGACAATATAACTTCGCTTTGGGCGATATTGGATATCATTAATGTATAGATCGTGACTGCTACTGAATGCAATCAAACAATCAATTTTGTAATATCCTTAATAGTAATATTATTAATAGGTAAATAATTAGTCACGCTCCTCATTCCTCGAACTCTCTCGTCGCCAGAGCGGTTCATATCCCTCTGACGCAATCGATTGCTTCGTAACATTTCAAAGTAAACTTCTTACTGGTATTGTTGGTCATATCACAGGGTCTGCGTATCGGGCTTCGTGGTATCACGTGTTTACTCGGCCATGTTCGAGAATCTCGAACGGTTGATGCCATCGCCCTTCGCTTCTGTCTGCAAGACTTTGCCATTCTGCCACATCTTGCCGATTCTGGAGTATACCTCAATTACAGGTAGAATACTGTGTGACTTTCTAAAGCTGTTATTTTTCTTCATCATGTTTGTAGTGGTCTTATCTACTCTAGTTTGGCCAATGAATAAATGTGATGTGATTGCAGCGATTGCTGGAGGTTCCTATGGCATGCAGCAGAGTGCGGATACAAGATTACTCTGGCTGCATTTCCCACCGTCGATGCAGCCAAGGAGATTCTCAAGCGTGTGGACGAGGAATTGACTGAAGAAAAGCGTCGCATTCACTTGTAATCGGATAAATTAAGCGAGTAATTCTTCCTTTATTGTGTCAGGTACGCCAGCAGCTTCTTGGTAACGATGTTGGAGGAGAAAGTGGACTTGTCAGCGCTGTCACAACGCCAAGTCAGTTCGGAGGCGGACGGAAAGGTGATCACAAATGAGCGAATGCGAAAACTAACCCTGAATCTTCGTGTCGGACTCAAGAAGAAAACCAAGACAATAATTCAGGTATTCTTGTTTTATTCAGCCTTTGTTTACATCAGTTGTTATCTCGCGTATTCTGACCGATTGCATGAATTCGACCACCCTGCGGTACTAGCCGCAAAAGTTTGAGCTATATCCACGAGTTAATTATCCTAGAGTTTATTGGGGAAGAGAAAAACTTTGACGTCGGCCGTTTGTTCCAGAACCGTCTTTTAGGTATTTTACGGTTTCGAGTGGGGCTCTGCAGTATCGCAGCTCCCAGATAAGCTACAAAGGCTGGCAAAAGGCTTAAAATGTGCGGGAAAATATTTTGAGAAACTATTATGTTGAACACAAAACCCTATGATTCAATCTTCATCTTGTGAAAATTGAAAAACCAAGACGAGAAATGAAAAATAAAATTTTCTGAAAAATATACCCAAATTTTCAAGTAAGCACACACCAAATTCAGAATCTACATACACCAATTAGTCTGGGAAAAATATCAGAAAGAATGCGTCGGGGTGTCTGGGGTCACCCTGAGCAGAAGAACACGAAAAAACTGGTGATTTTTTCAAAATTTTGCAAATTTCTAATTGTAGTAACTCAGCAAAAACAAGCTCAAAATTCGTTTTATAAATTATCAATAACAAGGAGAATTTCTATTTTTGAGACTCACAACGTGAATTGTATAATTTTTATTTTTGTTTTTCATCGAAAACTGAAATATTCAGCAAAAAAAATTTCTTTCGAATCTTATAAAAAAGTATTCAAATTAATTGTTTAGATCTCTGTAACTGGCAATTAACTTAGAAAACTAGTTTCGAGCTTGTTTTGGCTAGTTACAACAATTAGAAATGTTCGATATTTCGGAAATCACTAGTTTTTGCGTGTTCTTCGGCTCAGGGTGACCCCAGACACCCCGACGCATTCTTTCTGATATTTTTCCCTGACTAGTTGGTGTATGTAGATTCTGAATTGGTGTGTGCTTACTTGAAAATGTGGGGTATATTTTTAAGAAAATTTTATTTTTCGTTTCTCGTCTTGGTTTTTCAATTTCACAAAATGAAAATCGAATCATAGCATTTTCTATTCAACATAAAAGTCTCTAAAAATATTTTTCCGCATGTTTTGAGCCCGTCGCAAGCATTCTAGCTTATCGTGGAGCTGAGATACGATATGGCAGGACTCGGACCGTAAAATACCTAAAATACGGTTCTGGGACAAATGGCCGACGTCAAAATTTTTCTCGCCCCCAATATACTCAAGGATAATTATCTCATGGATTTAGCTCAAACTTTTGCAGCTAGTTCCGCAGGGTGGTCGAATTCATGCAATCGGTCAGAATACGCGTGTTATAGTGAAAATCTGGAAATATCACTGACCGGAATGTTCGTTACAGAAACTTCGTCAGAAATCGTTGTCTGATGGCACAGATCAGTTACTTGGTCAACCGAGAGATTGGTTCGACAAATGGATGGTGACTGACTACAAATTCAAATATGATGAGATGGATTCACGACACAAGAATGATTGCATGCAGGTCGCATTCGAAGTGGCGAGCCAAGTGATTGGTGAGCGAAATAAACAACATAAATCAACGATTGGTTCTGAAATTAACGATTCGATCTGCCATGTGCCATTGTATAGACTGAAAAGAATTAAAGAAGTACTGTCAGCAATGGTTGATAGCGACTCCCACCTCGATTAGCCGGGGATCATTACTCCGTTTAGCAAGGACACTCGCTAAACGAAGTGTTAGGGGGGGGCATTCCCTTGTGAGAGAGGAATCCACCCTCTCCCTACGGTCTCTGGTCTATCTGCCACTCTAGCCTCTCGCGAAAGGGAGTACAGGGAAGAGCCGAATAGTGGCGGAGTGAGGGAGTGCGCTGCGCAAACATTTATTAGCCTTTTCCCTGGGATTCACAGGCGGGAATTCAAACTTCAAACACGATTATCTCGGCTCAGGGTTGAGCTACAACCTTCAAATTTTGGATTTCCATTATGGTTCAAGGGATCAATCGGGCTATCGCCTCAGCTTCCCCGACCAAATATTGCTGCAACTCCTCCTTTAAATACAATTTTTTTCTAAACAATTTCTGAAACCTGTGCATTAAAATAAAAGCATTATGCGCATTCCAAAGCATCAGATTTTTAATCGTAATGAAAGATATATTGTTCATTCCAGCATGCATCACCGCCAGTGAGCTGGTTGATTCTGTTGGCGACTGGCTAACCTTCAACGAATCAACATCTAGCAAACTGGCCAGTGAACAGTTGCGAGTACTGGCTGAATGCGCCGGTAAGTATCTTCCATCAGTAAAATATAAAATGTGCATTTCTAAAGTTCCCGTTATACACATAACAAGAACGATAAATATATACGCATCATGAAGAACAACAATTCTAGGCCACGCGGCAAGTGACGACGAGCTCTTCCTCGGATTGTGCAAGAGCACTACCGACAAACTAATCGCAATGAGGAAAATAGTAAGATTATCACTAATAGCGATGTACATGTTAGCTCTATGCATAAGACAAACAACACCATTGAAAACCCTTTCACCCCCAAGCAATTGACAATTTAGATTGTGGATGACGATGTGAACAAACACATCGAACACGTTCTACTGAATCTGATGCACGCTGAGCATAGAAGGAAGAAGGCGACTATCACTGTTCCTGAGGCAGAAAAGCCAGAAGAGCAGTTGAACCGGACTACGGAGAGAAGGGAATCGAAAGAAGGCATACAGAAGGAAATCCAAGAGCTGGACAAGATTGTTCAGAAATCGAATCGACGGGATACGGTTAATTTTTAATATCCTAAAATATCAAGTGAAAATAACAGAGAAAATGAAATCCTTGGCGTCAGATAGTGCGTATATCTCATTTCATTATCAATTATCTTTTCATAAATAGATTTTGAAAAAAAATAATAACATATCGAATTTATCAGGTTCACGACATGGATGAACTGAAGAAGAGGGATCTGAGAAAGACACGGCTAGCACGTCATGGATATATTCGACTTAATTGCATGGAGGTGATTTGCTACGGATTTCATCATGGCAATACAATGCACATTCAATTGAACACGATTTTTAAACGAAATAACATCAATATAAGGAGAGTTGGCACTTATCATTCTTCAATCTATATCAAAAAAAATTTCTTTCTCCAAGAAGTGTTGTAACACTGCTTGCTTTGAGAGCGGTCTTGGAGAGATTGCCGTGAAGAGGCTGCTCGCACACGAAGCGCAACCATTAGAATTCAAACACCAATCGGTATGGAAAACATTTACCTACTTCCACATCGCCAATTCCACTTGTAAAAATACCCACTTAGGCAGAAGTTGATTTAGATGATTCTTTCAGACGCTGCTCAACTTTGTTGATGCTTTCGTCGTCGCTGAAGAGGATGAGAAGCATCGGAAGTTGTACGTCGAGCCGATAATGAGGGAACGAGGGAATATCATTCGCATCACTTCCAAACTGATCGCCGATGCTGCGGAGAAGCTCAATAGTGTGTATCCAGAATTTTATCAAGCTTGTTAATAATTTGATAATGATTATAGTAAGTCGAGAGCATACTTGTGCAACCTTGGCGGCGAGCATTTTGGACCATGTATACAGGGGGCAGGGGGGGGGGGGGGTTGCCTGACACCCGCCTGGCACCCATGAACCCATGTACATGGTCCAAAAAACGTTCGCCGGCGGAGCGCAGACCAATGGGCGAGATTGAGATGCCGGAAAATGTGAATCATTCCAGGAACAGTCGAAGAATCTGAATCATCCAACGTCGCGATTGCACTACACATTGTCGTGGCCGGCTGTTCACTCTACAACGAACTCCTCCAGAAATTTCAATGGCACAATATGGATGACTTCTATGACGCTGCCAAGATTGAAAAAAAATCGAAAGTGCATCGAGTCCTCAAGGAAGCGTCAGAAACCGCAAGCGCGCCGTCTTTCGTGCTGATTCGTGATGCTCTGAGTGCCGTTCATCACCATTTGCTGGCAAGAAGATCCATCTTGAGGCATGTTTTCGAAATCTTCTTTGTTAGATTTTTTTTCTTAATTTAATTATTTTAATCAATTGCAGGAAAGCTAACGGGGGTAAGGAGGCTGATACGGTGAATCAGACAGTGGTGAAGGTAAGCACCTGCTATGTATTCGAATATTTAGCTGGTCAGTAATAATAATAATAATAATAATATATTTATCGCGCATGGCGTTAGAAACTTGTGAATAGGATAACTTGGGAATTAGTAGAACTGGCTCAGAACGATATTATATTTTTTATAGCGAAATTGAGTATTTTTCAGGCAGCTATTTCCCTTCTGAATGCCTCGAGCACCTGTGGAATCACTCTGGCAACAGTCAAAGCGGCGATGCAGAGAGATGAAGCCGGAAGTGCCTTCGTAGCCACTCTCAAGGATATCAGTGAGCCTGCCAAACAAGACATTCTTCTCGGACATACAGATCTGGCAAAGCTGAAACCGAATGAGGTAATAGTTGCAAAATCATATTTCTCATTGACAGCGCATCATATATTTAAAAGTAATTCTCGTAATTGTACCATTCAACTGCTCTGTAATGGCAATGTAGCTTTTATTATCATAATTTGAATTGAAGTACGACGGAGCGCGGAACGTTTTATTCGGATCGAGGGGGAGACACACGTCACGCGCCCAAAACGCTGATGTGTGCCCCTGTGAACTGTTCTAATGATAGTCAATGGCCGGTTACAAGAAACGGAAAATTTTCTAACAGTACTTGTAGGGATAACTCCGAATCTTTCTGCATTTGCTAAAATAGAACATTCGAATTTTGACAACGTTTAGTTTCTTCAGAATGAATTCCACCGAATGAATATTCTTCGTGCCGCATATCTCATCCATCTAGCGGACAACTCATCGCTCACGATTGCGAGAACTGTAACACTGAGTACGAATCTTTTTGATCCATTCAAATTACGGTTTTTTGTCATTTAAACACATTTATACACCACAGTTTGTTAGGTGTTAGGTATGCACTTTCTCATTGCAGCTGTGGTTGAAGAGTCGATCATCGGATGCGGAAAAGTAGTCGACCATGAGGAATATATCAAGCAGGAGATGAAGAGGATCGAACTCAAGGAAAGACAACATGTCAGTTACATATCTGCCCATTGATAATTTTTTGAAGTAGAAAAAACTGCCAAATGGACTAAGTTTCATGCGAATTGTCTTATGAACTTGAAATTGATGTGAATAATCTAGATTTGTTTTCTCTCAGGAGCAACAAGAATCTGGACCGACCACAGAAAGTGGTGTGGGAAGAACATCATCAGTTCCATCAGTTCCTGAAAGAAGGTCGATGACCTCGATTCAATCGGTGATAATTACTATTCTGGGTGCTATATAAACCTTTCATGTTGAAAACATCGGGGCTAGATCTTCGAGAATGAGCAAAATTAAAATCTTTTTTTTTTAAATATGATGATACGGACGCCTTTTAAGCTTGTTTTTCGAATCGTATTGTGTGATATCGATAATAATATATACGCAGGCTTTAGTATTTTAACAAATGATAATGTTTTAAAACATTCATTTTTTTCTATTTTCCGATATTTCAGAGTGTTTCATCGACCGAAGTCGCTTTAGCAGTTGATGGGGTCTATCTACAAGTGTATCCGTACAGATACAGGAAGAGTCACGGCATCAACTATGCGGAATGTACAGAGGTTCGTGTTTCCCGAACTAGGGCTAGACACATAGCATTCTAAGACATTCTATTATTGCAAATATTGTATTTGAAATTCATCTGTAAGGAATGCTTACAATTTCAGTTGTTTGGAGTTGGTGGCGCTTGTGCACTTCGAATGCTGGTGCTGAATCCACAGAATCGAGACTTGATTGCGAAGTTGATAAAGTAAGTAACTATGCATATTCAGAAATCGGGTTACCAGTACATTACATGTACGAAATCACGATGAACAGTTCTGATAACATAAATCTAATTGATCAAGATCATATCATAATATGATTGCAGACATTTTGCGAAGTGCATGGAAGAAAGAACGTCGTTAATCCGAATGAAGATGACCAACGAAACTGTGAGCAAAATCGTGTATCTGAAAGGAGCATTGGAAGCACTTGAAGCAACAGGACACCGAGAGGTTTCGCTTGCATTATTTCCAATTATTTCTATATGAAATTGTTACTTTTTTCTGCGTATGTTATGCATCCACACAAATATAAAATGTAATATTGTAACTCGTTTACATACTTTGTTTATGATGATTATTGCAGGATAACGAGAATGACGAAATCGTATGGATCTTCAACCCCAGTGATGTGACAAACGAACATCGAGATGCATTGGATACTTTCATTGACTGTCATGACCTATGGACTAGTCAGTCGTCATTCGTTCGGCTTCACTCCAAGTTCACTCAGTGCAGTGGAACAAGTAATCGTTGATCTTTGATTATTTATCTCTGCTGCACTGTAAACATAAACATTTAATCAATAGAATATGGCAAAACACTGGGTGGAAATATCAACCATAGCTGCATTTATCTTTGATTAATTTATCAGTGTAATTTATCAGATGCTGCTGGAACAGACGTTCTAATGAGCCAGTGCCTTCCTGCAGAATTCTTCGCGGAGAACAACGTGCGTTTTTATAAGCTAAAAATTATTTAACTTTCGTGTGGTTCAGTATATCATGAAAACAATGTAATTAATTTTCAGGATGAATTCGCTAGGATTTCTATTCGAGCACTGCTCGACAGTCGTTCTCGTGGAAAGAGCTCAGTGAAGACCAAATATGTGCTCGTTCGCATTCAACTGCGAGAGAATCGACTTGTTCAGGTATTACGGCATATAAATCATCAAATACTCTTGCAAACAGTATCAAATTTGCTCGAAATAATATGAAAAATGACAGGCCATCTTCCATGATGTATCTTCTGAAGAATCAGTTCTCGCTGAACTTCGCAAGCATGATCCACTGGTTTCCTCTGTGGAATGGATCACGACTTCGAATAAGAAAGGTAGAACAACGGATAGGGTCTCAGAGATCGGCGCATTTGCCATCTATGGAATAGCGCAATATTGATGCGAAATAGTCTGTTGTAATCGTCAGGTAAATGTGGTGCTGTATATTATCAAGTTGATCGTTAATTTTGTATTCTAATTTTCAATGTATGATTGGAACCAATTGTACCTAGCCAGTGTGCTCACGTTTATGTAGACCATTTTGCAAATAAAGCAACAAAGAGGCTCATCAGTAACACTTTCGTAGATAAATAATCTTTCTAAAAAATGTCTTCTAAAAACATGCTCGCATTGCTTGCTCACAACAGATATATTACCATCCTTTTAGAACAACACATTCATTATCTGATAAAAGGATGATTGCGGCACCAAAACACAAGATCTCGACATAATTTATCATATCGTAGTTCGTAAACATTTCCAAACAAGTTTGCATTTTTTAAATTTTACAAATTGTTTGCATTTTGCGAATTAGCAACTAAAAAATTAATTATTGTATCTTATTTTCTATCCACCCCTGATTTCCGGGGGGGGGAATCTGATGATGAAATGTTCCTACAAATACGATTAAAATTATAGCAGAATAATGAGTATTATGGTAGTATCTAATCGGTGCTATCGATTATAGCACTTGTTCCTACCGTAATCTTAGTAAATTTTCGTTTTTTCCATAATAATTGGTTTCATTTTAATTGTATTTATAGAAATATTTCACCGTCAGATATTTGTCTTTGCCCGGAATTCATGAAAAAATAAAATAATTATCTATAATTTTATGTCGCGAATTCGCAAGATAAAAAAATCATAAAATTTATAAAATGTAAATTTGTTCGGAATTGTCTGCCAAGTACGATATGTGTATCAATTTCCATACTGCACTCCATTATAAGCAAAATTAATTTAAATTTCAGTAATCAATCTCGCAACAACTATGTAGCCCAGCACCTCGAGCAGTTACTTTCCAACGTTATCCGTTCTGTATGCGTCGACGATAACTAGTGTCGAGTCTCCAACCTTGTAGTAGCCTGTATGTCCTCGTTTTTTGGTTACATCTGAAGAAATACTTTTAGACACATACGGTCGTATTATTTATGATTGTCGTAACAGATTACTCCATCACTCTAATTATCGTTAATTTCAAAAGGCATCCAAAATACTGTTAGAAAATATTCCGTTTCATATATTCCGTTAATAGTATTCCGTTAACCGGCCGTTGAATATCACTAGAACAGTTCACTGGGGCACGCGACGCGTTTTTGAGGACGCGTCGCGTGTCTCCCCCTCCCCGTGAATAAAACGTTCCGCGATCCGTTTGAAACCTCTATGCTAAACGCTGAATTGGTTTTACTGAGCATTTGATTTTTACAATACAATTGACGAACCACCGATCTGCACGGAAGAGTAGCCCGTAGGAATCTTAGGCCACAGATTTGAATAATTGAAATCCTTAGCACTGTCCAAGTTGACGGTGAAGAATCTTTCATCCTCCATGACGCTATTCTCATCATTTATATTATAACATTTGAGATGGATGAGAACCGCCTTAAATAACAATCGCTGATTTAATTTCATTTTCTTGATTATGTAAATTAATATTATCAACGTAATTGTTGTTTAATTTTTAGAGAAGTCTCGCTGGCGCATCCGGTTAGTGATAATTATGAAAATTAAAAGATAATTCCAAAATATAGATACTTAACTTATGGTCCTGGTATATATCCTTAAGCACCGACTGCATACACTGTAAAAAAAAATATTATGAATGATACATTGTACAATGACTAGTGAGTGGCGGTTGAAATATGGTTAACAAGGCAGTACCTTCACTTTCAGATTCTTAACTACGGATTGAAGTGCCTGAAAAAAAAGCTATAGGTGTGGCCATGTCAAGTGATTCTACAGTCGTCTCGCGACAACTACACTAGGTGGTACAGACGATGTGGCCAACTGCTTTTCAGGCTCATAATGATTTCACATCGTTATGAGCCTGAAAATACGCGCATAATGATGTAAAAGTACATCAGCCTACGCGTTTCTGTAGACATACCTTGAGCGCAGATTGAATTATCGATGCCGAAACGAAAGGCACACTGTCGTGAATTAAATCTATGAGTTCCTGATCAGACTCGTATTGTCCGAGAATCCATTCCTGTGAAAACATAGGTTCACTTCAGAATCGTAACGATGCGTTAAATCTTACAATCATAAAATCACTCTCGCTGAATCTTGAACAGACAGTGAACATTTCCTTGAGCGCTTCTTTGGGTAGCGTCTGATCCATGAGAAAAGCGAAGGCTTGCTCATGAATATCCGTGAAGCCAAATCGGTCAGCGTAAGAAAGAGCACTAATTGCCATTTCGACTGAAATACACACTGTTACGTTAAAACCAAGCGTATGGCGTAACTGTCGAGCTTGATTCTCAGAAAAAAATGAATAAATAAGAAATTAGTGCAAAGCTTTGAAAAAATGCACAGACCCGATGAGATCTGCTTTATCGCCCTGTCTCTCTCATGTAGATATTCTATAAATCTGCGGAAATTCACCAAATCCACCTAAAACGTTAAATCATGAATATGTATTCCTGAGGGTGTATATCACATTTTCACAGTGATTCACCAAAAAATATGTATCTCTCACTTCCTTTATTTCGTAAACTCCCTTCCGTTTCTCATGGAATTCTC
The DNA here is from genome assembly GCA_036245825.1 of Pristionchus entomophagus. Taxonomy (NCBI): domain Eukaryota; kingdom Metazoa; phylum Nematoda; class Chromadorea; order Rhabditida; family Neodiplogasteridae; genus Pristionchus; species Pristionchus entomophagus. The sequence continues at coordinate 5,233,721 of BTSX01000006.1, read as the reverse complement.
TGTAGAAAATAGTTTCGAAAAATGGAGAACGAACGGCGAGAAGCTGGAAACGGTAATATCTAATTAAATATGTTAATTTTTTCTAGCTTCTACGACCAATGCTCTCTGGGGTTCTAATTGACAATATTTATACATCAATATTCAATATCGTTCTCATATTGAAGCACAATTTTCCAATAAGTGTGCAATTGTTTATTGGATTTCTAATAGTATTCTCATTCCTCTCACTCTCTCAAAAACATAGCAGGATAATTCCTTTGTTAGACATTAATCGAACAAGGGAAAAATCCCAAGAGGAGAACCATAATATTCACCTCTTTGCTAACGGGAATGGCCGCAGAATCAACTATCAGCATTGCCGTGTATACTCGAGCTGTGTCGTGTGTACTCGAGCTGATCGGACTAAACGGTTTTTGTTAATTTTTTAAATATCGAAAAAAGGAACAAACGACATTTCGCAATCACATAAACAGAACTATATATTATGGGATATAACAAAACTACAATCCGAGATCAGAGATGAAATCAAAGGAAACTTGACCATGGTTTGAGATCCGAGAGTTGCACTGTCATTTGGTACGTCTTAACATTCCCTCCCTTTTCCCCCAACCACGAGAGCATCTGTGAAATAATAAGTCATCACAACAAATTACGTGGATACAATAATCTACCATTTCAGGCACCAAGTCGAACAATTCATTGATGCCGAAAATGAGAGGGTAGATAGCATCAACTCTGATCGATTCGCACCTTCCACCACCGTGGAAGTGCGAAACCAGAGAAATGACCTGAAGACTAACAGCAATAGTGAAATCGAAAAGTTTAGCGCCACCTCTGATCCATTCTCGTCCTTGAGTTGTATTTTGACAGATTTAAGTGGCTTCTCGGACTTCTAAATCAAGAATTGTTTTAATTGTACATGCTACTTTAAACAAACCGACTCAAAGACTAGCGACGTGAGATCCTTAGAAATATCCATTGTGCTGTAAATAACTGATCATTCATGTTGGATCGACCATAAACAGATTAGTGATGACAAATCGGCATTGGTTTCTTCATTGTTCAAGATGGCTTCAGAGAAAGGAGAAAGCACGCGAATTGGGGAGAGTCAGGCGCCGATTTATCACTACTAAAACAGATGCTATCATTAGCAACCATTCCATCAAATGTGTCTTAGGAGATAAATGAGGAACAAACCACTCATCGCTTTTCAGATGCACAAACATACGACTTGAATGAGATGCAATAACGAGTGGAAGAGGCATCTCTGAGGAGAACAGTATCGAAGACTTGGACAAACCCAAAATTAAAACAAACGGATGAGCAAACACAAGAAAATACTTGTTTTTGACACGCGTTTACACGCATTGAGCAGGAAATAATACTACAATATGTGTTACAGAGCTTGTGAAAATGGTTTAGAGTAGAGATAGGGGGGGGGTGTGAAATGAAAGAAGAAAGCAGAAAGATGTCAAGTGTAAGAAACCGATTAGATCTAAGAGGAAGGGAGGTAGTTGTTTCAATCGATCACTGATGCAACCTCGAGGTTTCAAGGTTAGCCACCAACTGTCTTGCTGTTGCTCTCAAAGATAATTGCACGTAGACACCGAATTTTTTTTATGAGAGATCACAAAATAACTAAAGAAAAAAGTTATGCTCAAAAACCCACAAAAAACGCGAGTTGGCCGCAGTTTTTTTCACAGACTAGTGATGGCAAATCGGAAACGCCTGGAGACGGAGAGGGGGGAATGAGTGGGAACAGACTCGAACCAGTTCGGATTGGGATAAGTTTCAGAAACAGATCAAGTTCTGAACCAGAGTGATGCTTCAGAACTTGATCTGTTTCTGAAACATATCCCAATCCAAACTGGTTCTTGCGCCGAACTCGTTCGAGCACCCACTCATTCCCCCCTCGCTGTCTCCAGGCGTTCGGTCAGGGCCATCCACAAGCCCCGTCCACCACCCCAGAGTGATGCTTCAGAACTTGATCTGTTTCTGAAACTTAACCCAATCCGAACTGGTTCGTGCGCCGAACTCGTTCGAGCACCCACTCATTCCCCCCTCTCTGTCTCCTGGGGTCTCCTGGGGTTCGAAGCGATGCGCCCGTCCACCACCCCAGAGTGATGCTTCAGAACTTGATCTGTCTCTGAAACTTATCCCCAATCCGAACTGGCTCGTGTTCCGATCTGGTTCGAGTCCATTCTCCCCTCTCTGCCTCGTGGGGTGCCGTCGTTCCCATCGCTTCGGGCAGAGCCGTTCACGAGCCCCGCCCACCACCCCAGAGTGATGCTTCAGAACTTGAACTGTTTGTGAAACTTATCCCCAATCCGAACTGGATCGTGTTCCGAATTGGTTCGAGTCCGTTCCCCTCTCTCTGTTTCGTGGGATGCGGTCGTTCCCATCGCTTCGGGCAGTTTTTCCACCACCCCAGAGTGATGCTTCAGAACTTGATCTGTTTCTGAAGCATATCCCAATCCGAACTGGTTCGTGCGCCGAACTCGTTCGAGCACCCACACATTCCCCCCTCTCTGTCTCCAGGCGTTCGGGGTGGACGGGGCCCATCGCTTCGGGCAGAGCCGTCCACGAGCCCCGTCCACCACCCCAGAGTGATGCTTCAGAACTTGAACTGTTTGTGACTAGTCGCTTCGGGCAGAGCCATTCACAAGCCCCTCCCACCACCCCAGAGTTATGGTCCAGAACTTGATCAGTTTCTGAAGCATATCCCAATCCGAACTGGTTCGTGCGCCGAACTCGTTCGAGTGCCCACTCATTCCCCCCTCGCTGTCTCCAGGCGTTCGGTCAGGGCCATCCACAAGCCCAGGCCACCACCCCAGAGTGATGGTTCAGAACTTGATCTGTTTCTGAAGCATATCCCAATCCGAAATGGTTCGAGCGCCCATTCATTCCCCCCTCCCTGTCTCCAGGCGTTCTGTCAGCGTCTGCCGAGCGTTCCCTCTGAACTTGTAGAACTAGAACTTGAGCGTTCGTGCGCCGAACTAGAACTAGAACTTGAGAACTTGAACTGTGAACATGAAGTGAGAACTAGAACTTGAGCGTTCGTGCGCCGAACTCGTTCGAGCACCCACTCATTCCCCCCTCTCTGTCTCCTGGGGTTCGATCAGGGCCATCCACAAGCCCCGTCCACCACCCCAGAGTGATGGTCCAGAACTTGATCTGTTTCTGAAGCATATCCCAATCCGAACTGGTTCGTGCGCCGAACTGGCTCGAGCGCCCACTCATTCCCCCCTCTCTCCTGAGGTTCGGGGAAGAACTTGAGAACTTGAACTAGAACTGTGCCCCTCTCTGTTCCCCTCTCTCTGCCTGAAGCGATGGGAACGATATGCCCGAAGCGATGGGAACGACCGCACCACACGAGGCAGAGAGGGGAGAATGGACTCGAACCAGATCGGAACATGAGCCAGTTCGGATTGGGAATAAGTTTCACAAACAGTTCAAGTTCTGACACATCAAGCATAATATTTGAGAGTGTTATGATCGATAGGGAGAATTCTCGCTCGAGAGGTAAGCATGTATGTAGCTCCTCCCTTTCTTATCAGTGCGTAAACATCAAACGATAATCGCAAGCTTATTTCTCTCACTCAAACACGCTCAAACACCCTTATCGACTCTTTGATTCTCCATGAGTTCCTACGAAGATAGATGAGATGGGAGATGAATTCATTTTGGCGATTGTGTCTTTACGAATTAAAGAATAAAATCCCAACCGGAAAACAATAAGCAATTCAATATCGAATCTCCTTCTCTTGTTGATATTCACCGAAAAATTGTAAACACTCTTTATTATTTACTCATTCCCCCCCTGACCGAACGTCTGGAGACAGAGAGGGGGGAATGAGTGGGCGCTCGAACCAGTTCGGATTGGGATAAGTTTCAGAAACAGACCAAGTTCTGGACCATCAATCTGGGGTGGTGGACGGGATTTGTGGATGGCCCTGACGGAACCCCTGGAGACCGAACGTCTGGAGACAGAGAGGGGGGAATGAGTGGGCGCTCGAACCAGTTCGGCGCACGAATCAGATCGGATTGGGATAAGTTTCAGAAACAGATCAAGTTCTGGACCATCAATCTGGGGTGGTGGACGGGGCTTGTGGATGGCCCTGACGGAACCCCTGGAGACCGAACGTCTGGAGACAGAGAGGCGGGAATGAGTGGGCGCTCGAACCAGTTCGGCGCACGAATCAGATCGGATTGGGATAAGTTTCAGAAACAGATCAAGTTCTGGACCATCAATCTGGGGTGGTGGACGGGGCTTGTGGATGGCCCTGACGGAACCCCTGGAGACCGAACGTCTGGAGACAGAGAGGGGGGAATGAGTGGGCGCTCGAACCAGTTCGGATTGGGATAAGTTTCAGAAACAGACCAAGTTCTGGACCATCAATCTGGGGTGGTGGACGGGATTTGTGGATGGCCCTGACGGAACCCCTGGAGACCGAACGTCTGGAGACAGAGAGGCGGGAATGAGTGGGCGCTCGAATCAGATCGGATTGGGATAAGTTTCAGAAACAGATCAAGTTCTGGACCATCAATCTGGGGTGGAGGACGGGGCTTGTGGATGGCCCTGACGGAACCCCTGGAGACCGAACGTCTGGAGACAGAGAGGGGGGAATGAGTGGGCGCTCGAATCAGATCGGATTGGGATAAGTTTCAGAAACAGATCAAGTTCTGGACCATCAATCTGGGGTGGTGGACGGGGCTTGTGGATGGCCCTGACGGAACCCCTGGAGACCGAACGTCTGGAGACAGAGAGGGGGGAATGAGTGGGCGCTCGAATCAGATCGGATTGGGATAAGTTTCAGAAACAGATCAAGTTCTGGACCATCAATCTGGGGTGGTGGACGGGGCTTGTGGATGGCCCTGACGGAACCCCTGGAGACCGAACGTCTGGAGACAGAGAGGGGGGAATGAGTGGGCGCTCGAACCAGTTCGGCGCACGAATCAGATCGGATTGGGATAAGTTTCAGAAACAGATCAAGTTCTGGACCATCAATCTGGGGTGGTGGACGGGGCTTGTGGATGGCCCTGACGGAACCCCTGGAGACCGAACGTCTGGAGACAGAGAGGGGGGAATGAGTGGGCGCTCGAACCAGTTCGGCGCACGAATCAGATCGGATTGGGATAAGTTTCAGAAACAGATCAAGTTCTGGACCATCAATCTGGGGTGGTGGACGGGGCTTGTGGATCGCCCTGACGGAACCCCTGGAGACCGAACGTCTGGAGACAGAGAGGGGGGAATGAGTGGGCGCTCGAACCAGTTCGGCGCACGAATCAGATCGGATTGGGATAAGTTTCAGAAACAGATCAAGTTCTGGACCATCAATCTGGGGTGGTGGACGGGGCTTGTGGATGGCCCTGACGGAACCCCTGGAGACCGAACGTCTGGAGACAGAGAGGGGGGAATGAGTGGGCGCTCGAACCAGTTCGGATTGGGATAAGTTTCAGAAACAGACCAAGTTCTGGACCATCAATCTGGGGTGGTGGACGGGATTTGTGGATGGCCCTGACGGAACCCCTGGAGACCGAACGTCTGGAGACAGAGAGGGGGGAATGAGTGGGCGCTCGAACCAGTTCGGCGCACGAATCAGATCGGATTGGGATAAGTTTCAGAAACAGATCAAGTTCTGGACCATCAATCTGGGGTGGTGGACGGGATTTGTGGATGGCCCTGACGGAACCCCTGGAGACCGAACGTCTGGAGACAGAGAGGGGGGAATGAGTGGGCGCTCGAACCAGTTCGGCGCACGAATCAGATCGGATTGGGATAAGTTTCAGAAACAGACCAAGTTCTGGACCATCAATCTGGGGTGGTGGACGGGATTTGTGGATGGCCCTGACGGAACCCCTGGAGACCGAACGTCTGGAGACAGAGAGGGGGGAATGAGTGGGCGCTCGAACCAGTTCGGCGCACGAATCAGATCGGATTGGGATAAGTTTCAGAAACAGACCAAGTTCTGGACCATCAATCTGGGGTGGTGGACGGGATTTGTGGATGGCCCTGACGGAACCCCTGGAGACCGAACGTCTGGAGACAGAGAGGGGGGAATGAGTGGGCGCTCGAACCAGTTCGGCGCACGAATCAGATCGGATTGGGATAAGTTTCAGAAACAGATCAAGTTCTGGACCATCAATCTGGGGTGGTGGACGGGGCTTGTGGATCGCCCTGACGGAACCCCTGGAGACCGAACGTCTGGAGACAGAGAGGGGGGAATGAGTGGGCGCTCGAACCAGTTCGGCGCACGAATCAGATCGGATTGGGATAAGTTTCAGAAACAGACCAAGTTCTGGACCATCAATCTGGGGTGGTGGACGGGATTTGTGGATGGCCCTGACGGAACCCCTGGAGACCGAACGTCTGGAGACAGAGAGGGGGGAATGAGTGGGCGCTCGAACCAGTTCGGCGCACGAATCAGATCGGATTGGGATAAGTTTCAGAAACAGATCAAGTTCTGGACCATCAATCTGGGGTGGTGGACGGGGCTTGTGGATGGCCCTGACGGAACCCCTGGAGACCGAACGTCTGGAGACAGAGAGGGGGGAATGACTGGGCGCTCGAACCAGTTCGGATTGGGATAAGTTTCAGAAACAGACCAAGTTCTGGACCATCAATCTGGGGTGGTGGACGGGATTTGTGGATGGCCCTGACGGAACCCCTGGAGACCGAACGTCTGGAGACAGAGAGGGGGGAATGAGTGGGCGCTCGAACCAGTTCGGCGCACGAATCAGATCGGATTGGGATAAGTTTCAGAAACAGATCAAGTTCTGGACCATCAATCTGGGGTGGTGGACGGGATTTGTGGATGGCCCTGACGGAACCCCTGGAGACCGAACGTCTGGAGACAGAGAGGGGGGAATGAGTGGGCGCTCGAACCAGTTCGGCGCACGAATCAGATCGGATTGGGATAAGTTTCAGAAACAGACCAAGTTCTGGACCATCAATCTGGGGTGGTGGACGGGATTTGTGGATGGCCCTGACGGAACCCCTGGAGACCGAACGTCTGGAGACAGAGAGGGGGGAATGAGTGGGCGCTCGAACCAGTTCGGCGCACGAATCAGATCGGATTGGGATAAGTTTCAGAAACAGACCAAGTTCTGGACCATCAATCTGGGGTGGTGGACGGGATTTGTGGATGGCCCTGACGGAACCCCTGGAGACCGAACGTCTGGAGACAGAGAGGGGGGAATGAGTGGGCGCTCGAACCAGTTCGGCGCACGAATCAGATCGGATTGGGATAAGTTTCAGAAACAGATCAAGTTCTGGACCATCAATCTGGGGTGGTGGACGGGGCTTGTGGATCGCCCTGACGGAACCCCTGGAGACCGAACGTCTGGAGACAGAGAGGGGGGAATGAGTGGGCGCTCGAACCAGTTCGGCGCACGAATCAGATCGGATTGGGATAAGTTTCAGAAACAGACCAAGTTCTGGACCATCAATCTGGGGTGGTGGACGGGATTTGTGGATGGCCCTGACGGAACCCCTGGAGACCGAACGTCTGGAGACAGAGAGGGGGGAATGAGTGGGCGCTCGAACCAGTTCGGCGCACGAATCAGATCGGATTGGGATAAGTTTCAGAAACAGATCAAGTTCTGGACCATCAATCTGGGGTGGTGGACGGGGCTTGTGGATGGCCCTGACGGAACCCCTGGAGACCGAACGTCTGGAGACAGAGAGGGGGGAATGAGTGGGCGCTCGAACCAGTTCGGCGCACGAATCAGATCGGATTGGGATAAGTTTCAGAAACAGATCAAGTTCTGGACCATCAATCTGGGGTGGTGGACGGGGCTTGTGGATGGCCCTGACGGAACCCCTGGAGACCGAACGTCTGGAGACAGAGAGGGGGGAATGAGTGGGCGCTCGAACCAGTTCGGCGCACGAATCAGATCGGATTGGGATAAGTTTCAGAAACAGACCAAGTTCTGGACCATCAATCTGGGGTGGTGGACGGGATTTGTGGATGGCCCTGACGGAACCCCTGGAGACCGAACGTCTGGAGACAGAGAGGGGGGAATGAGTGGGCGCTCGAACCAGTTCGGCGCACGAATCAGATCGGATTGGGATAAGTTTCAGAAACAGATCAAGTTCTGGACCATCAATCTGGGGTGGTGGACGGGGCTTGTGGATGGCCCTGACGGAACCCCTGGAGACCGAACGTCTGGAGACAGAGAGGGGGGAATGAGTGGGCGCTCGAACCAGTTCGGCGCACGAATCAGATCGGATTGGGATAAGTTTCAGAAACAGACCAAGTTCTGGACCATCAATCTGGGGTGGTGGACGGGATTTGTGGATGGCCCTGACGGAACCCCTGGAGACCGAACGTCTGGAGACAGAGAGGGGGGAATGAGTGGGCGCTCGAACCAGTTCGGCGTCGGCGCACGAATCAGATCGGATTGGGATAAGTTTCAGAAACAGATCAAGTTCTGGACCATCAATCTGGGGTGGTGGACGGGATTTGTGGATGGCCCTGACGGAACCCCTGGAGACCGAACGTCTGGAGACAGAGAGGGGGGAATGAGTGGGCGCTCGAACCAGTTCGGCGCACGAATCAGATTGGATTGGAATAAGTTTCAGAAACAGATCAAGTTCTGGACCATCAATCTGGGGTGGTGGACGGGGCTTGTGGATGGCCCTGACGGAACCCCTGGAGACCGAACGTCTGGAGACAGAGAGGGGGGAATGAGTGGGCGCTCGAACCAGTTCGGCGCACGAATCAGATCGGATTGGGATAAGTTTCAGAAACAGACCAAGTTCTGGACCATCAATCTGGGGTGGTGGACGGGATTTGTGGATGGCCCTGACGGAACCCCTGGAGACCGAACGTCTGGATGGAGACAGAGAGGGGGGAATGAGTGGGCGCTCGAACCAGTTCGGCGCACGAATCAGATTGGATTGGAATAAGTTTCAGAAACAGATCAAGTTCTGGACCATCAATCTGGGGTGGTGGACGGGGCTTGTGGATGGCCCTGACGGAACCCCTGGAGACCGAACGTCTGGAGACAGAGAGGGGGGAATGAGTGGGCGCTCGAACCAGTTCGGCGCACGAATCAGATCGGATTGGGATAAGTTTCAGAAACAGACCAAGTTCTGGACCATCAATCTGGGGTGGTGGACGGGGCTTGTGGATGGCCCTGACGGAACCCCTGGAGACCGAACGTCTGGAGACAGAGAGGGGGGAATGAGTGGGCGCTCGAACCAGTTCGGCGCACGAATCAGATTGGATTGGAATAAGTTTCAGAAACAGATCAAGTTCTGGACCATCAATCTGGGGTGGTGGACGGGGCTTGTGGATGGCCCTGACGGAACCCCTGGAGACCGAACGTCTGGAGACAGAGAGGGGGGAATGAGTGGGCGCTCGAACCAGTTCGGCGCACGAATCAGATCGGATTGGGATAAGTTTCAGAAACAGACCAAGTTCTGGACCATCAATCTGGGGTGGTGGACGGGATTTGTGGATGGCCCTGACGGAACCCCTGGAGACCGAACGTCTGGAGACAGAGAGGGGGGAATGAGTGGGCGCTCGAACCAGTTCGGCGCACGAATCAGATTGGATTGGAATAAGTTTCAGAAACAGATCAAGTTCTGGACCATCAATCTGGGGTGGTGGACGGGGCTTGTGGATGGCCCTGACGGAACCCCTGGAGACCGAACGTCTGGAGACAGAGAGGGGGGAATGAGTGGGCGCTCGAACCAGTTCGGCGCACGAATCAGATCGGATTGGGATAAGTTTCAGAAACAGACCAAGTTCTGGACCATCAATCTGGGGTGGTGGACGGGGCTTGTGGATGGCCCTGACGGAACCCCTGGAGACCGAACGTCTGGAGACAGAGAGGGGGGAATGAGTGGGCGCTCGAACCAGTTCGGCGCACGAATCAGATCGGATTGGGATAAGTTTCAGAAACAGATCAAGTTCTGGACCATCAATCTGGGGTGGTGGACGGGGCTTGTGGATCGCCCTGACGGAACCCCTGGAGACCGAACGTCTGGAGACAGAGAGGGGGGAATGAGTGGGCGCTCGAACCAGTTCGGCGCACGAATCAGATCGGATTGGGATAAGTTTCAGAAACAGACCAAGTTCTGGACCATCAATCTGGGGTGGTGGACGGGGCTTGTGGATCGCCCTGACGGAACCCCTGGAGACCGAACGTCTGGAGACAGAGAGGGGGGAATGAGTGGGCGCTCGAACCAGTTCGGCGCACGAATCAGATCGGATTGGGATAAGTTTCAGAAACAGATCAAGTTCTGGACCATCAATCTGGGGTGGTGGACGGGGCTTGTGGATGGCCCTGACGGAACCCCTGGAGACCGAACGTCTGGAGACAGAGAGGGGGGAATGAGTGGGCGCTCGAACCAGTTCGGCGCACGAATCAGATCGGATTGGGATAAGTTTCAGAAACAGACCAAGTTCTGGACCATCAATCTGGGGTGGTGGACGGGATTTGTGGATGGCCCTGACGGAACCCCTGGAGACCGAACGTCTGGAGACAGAGAGGGGGGAATGAGTGGGCGCTCGAACCAGTTCGGCGCACGAATCAGATCGGATTGGGATAAGTTTCAGAAACAGATCAAGTTCTGGACCATCAATCTGGGGTGGTGGACGGGGCTTGTGGATCGCCCTGACGGAACCCCTGGAGACCGAACGTCTGGAGACAGAGAGGGGGGAATGAGTGGGCGCTCGAACCAGTTCGGCGCACGAATCAGATCGGATTGGGATAAGTTTCAGAAACAGACCAAGTTCTGGACCATCAATCTGGGGTGGTGGACGGGATTTGTGGATGGCCCTGACGGAACCCCTGGAGACCGAACGTCTGGAGACAGAGAGGGGGGAATGAGTGGGCGCTCGAACCAGTTCGGCGCACGAATCAGATCGGATTGGGATAAGTTTCAGAAACAGATCAAGTTCTGGACCATCAATCTGGGGTGGTGGACGGGGCTTGTGGATGGCCCTGACGGAACCCCTGGAGACCGAACGTCTGGAGACAGAGAGGGGGGAATGAGTGGGCGCTCGAACCAGTTCGGCGCACGAATCAGATCGGATTGGGATAAGTTTCAGAAACAGACCAAGTTCTGGACCATCAATCTGGGGTGGTGGACGGGATTTGTGGATGGCCCTGACGGAACCCCTGGAGACCGAACGTCTGGAGACAGAGAGGGGGGAATGAGTGGGCGCTCGAACCAGTTCGGCGCACGAATCAGATCGGATTGGGATAAGTTTCAGAAACAGATCAAGTTCTGGACCATCAATCTGGGGTGGTGGACGGGGCTTGTGGATGGCCCTGACGGAACCCCTGGGGACCGAACGTCTGGAGACAGAGAGGGGGGAATGAGTGGGCGCTCGAACCAGTTCGGCGCACGAATCAGATCGGATTGGGATAAGTTTCAGAAACAGATCAAGTTCTGGACCATCAATCTGGGGTGGTGGACGGGATTTGTGGATGGCCCTGACGGAACCCCTGGAGACCGAACGTCTGGAGACAGAGAGGGGGGAATGAGTGGGCGCTCGAACCAGTTCGGCGCACGAATCAGATTGGATTGGAATAAGTTTCAGAAACAGATCAAGTTCTGGACCATCAATCTGGGGTGGTGGACGGGGCTTGTGGATGGCCCTGACGGAACCCCTGGAGACCGAACGTCTGGAGACAGAGAGGGGGGAATGAGTGGGCGCTCGAACCAGTTCGGCGCACGAATCAGATCGGATTGGGATAAGTTTCAGAAACAGATCAAGTTCTGGACCATCAATCTGGGGTGGTGGACGGGATTTGTGGATGGCCCTGACGGAACCCCTGGAGACCGAACGTCTGGAGACAGAGAGGGGGGAATGAGTGGGCGCTCGAACCAGTTCGGCGCACGAATCAGATCGGATTGGGATAAGTTTCAGAAACAGATCAAGTTCTGGACCATCAATCTGGGGTGGTGGACGGGATTTGTGGATGGCCCTGACGGAACCCCTGGAGACCGAACGTCTGGAGACAGAGAGGGGGGAATGAGTGGGCGCTCGAACCAGTTCGGCGCACGAATCAGATCGGATTGGGATAAGTTTCAGAAACAGATCAAGTTCTGGACCATCAATCTGGGTTGGTGGACGGGGCTTGTGGATGGCCCTGACGGAACCCCTGGAGACAGAGAGGGGGGAATGAGTGGGCGCTCGAACCAGTTCGGCGCACGAATCAGATCGGATTGGAATAAGTTTCAGAAACAGATCAAGTTCTGGACCATCAATCTGGGGTGGTGGACGGGGCTTGTGGATGGCCCTGACGGAACCCCTGGAGACCGAACGTCTGGAGACAGAGAGGGGGGAATGAGTGGGCGCTCGAACCAGTTCGGCGCACGAATCAGATCGGATTGGGATAAGTTTCAGAAACAGATCAAGTTCTGGACCATCAATCTGGGGTGGTGGACGGGATTTGTGGATGGCCCTGACGGAACCCCTGGGGACCGAACGTCTGGAGACAGAGAGGGGGAATGAGTGGGCGCTCGAACCAGTTCGGCGCACGAATCAGATTGGATTGGAATAAGTTTCAGAAACAGATCAAGTTCTGGACCATCAATCTGGGGTGGTGGACGGGGCTTGTGGATGGCCCTGACGGAACCCCTGGAGACCGAACGTCTAGAGACAGAGAGGGGGGAATGAGTGGGCGCTCGAACCAGTTCGGCGCACGAATCAGATCGGATTGGAATAAGTTTCAGAAACAGATCAAGTTCTGGACCATCAATCTGGGTTGGTGGACGGGGCTTGTGGATGGCCCTGACGGAACCCCTGGAGACAGAGAGGGGGGAATGAGTGGGCGCTCAGTTCGGCGCACGAATCAGATCTGACCGAACCCCAGGATGGGGGAATGAGTGGCTGACCGAACGCCTCCACCACCCCAGAGTGATGCTTCAGAACTTGAACTGTTTGTGAAACTTATCCCCAATCCGAACTGGATCGTGTTCTGAATTGGTTCGAGTCCGTTCCCCTCTCTCTGGTAGCGCCTCGTTCGAGTCTGTTTCCACTCATTCCCCCCTCTCTGTCTCCAGGGGTTCGGTCAGGGCCATCCACAAGCCCGGTCTACCACCCCAGAGTGATGCTTCAGAACTTGATCTGTTTCTGAAACTTATCCCAATCCGAACTGGTTCGTGCGCCGAACTCGTTCGATCACCCACTCATTCCCCCCTCGCTGTCTCCAGTCGTTCAGTCAGGGTGATGTTCTTTAACTCTGAAGTTCTTTCTCAAGTTCGTTCAAAGGGTGAAGTTCTCAAGTTCTAGTTCACCTGACCGAACCCCAGGAGACAGAGAGGGACCGACCCCCTGGAGACAGAGAGGGACAGAACCCCTGGAGACAGAGAGGGGGGAATGAGTGGACGCTCGAACGAGTCCACCACCCCAGAGTGATGCTTCAGAACTTGATCTGTTTCTGAAGCACATCCCAATCCGAACTGGTTCGTGCGCCGAACTCGTTCGAGCGCCCACTCATTCCCCACTCTCTGTCTCCTGGGGTTCCTGACCGAACGCCTGGAGACAGAAAGGGGGGAATGAGTGGGAATGAGTGTTTCGTGGGGTGCGGTCGTTCCCATCGCTTCGGGCAGATCGTTCCCATCGCTTCGGGCAGATCGTTCCCATCGCTTCGGGCAGACTGAACCCCAGGAGACAGAGAGGGGGGAATGAATGGGAACAGACTCGAACGAGTTCGGCGCACGAACCAGTTCGGATTGAGATATGCTTCAGAAACAGATCAAGTTCTGAAGCATCACTCTGGGGTGGTGGACGGGGCGTGTGGATGCCCTGACCGAACGCCTGGAGACAGCGAGGGGGGAATGAGTGGGCACTCGAACGAGTTCGGCGTACGAACCAGTTCGGATTGGGATAAGTTTCAGAAACAGATCAAGTTCTGAAGCATGCAGAGAGGGGGGAGTACGATAGGATATTTAGGAAAAATTGTGAGCAAAATTGTAATTGTATCATCGAAGCGTAACGGCATTGATTTCAATAAACGGTTCTTTTCTCGCATGAGCATAGGGTCAAAAAACGACCATAAGTCGCACATCATGTCAGATAGAGAGATTTTTTCAATTTGTAGAGAATTAAATTCTGGTCGGGTACGCGAGATTTGTTGCCATTCCGACCCTGTCCGGACCAGTTTTAATCGTAGAACACGAATTTGGTCGAATCGACGTCGCGTCGTACCGGGATTCAGAAGCATCTGACCGAAAAACTGAAAACGCCAGTCGATTTGGAATGAAAAGTTACTCCCAGGACCAAGTTTTGAGCATACTCGATTTGTTTGCTGTGCCAGACTTTGTTCGACTCTTACGCGAACGGGCTCTTATCACGCGTGTCGCCTAAGGTTCGAATAAACGCTGGCACATTGGAAAACTCGAAAATGGGCTGAAGCCGTTTTTTGACAGTCCATATGGTCCCTCACAAGATAGTTTCGAGATTTGTCCTAAATTATCGATTTCAACGACGAGGGACGTCGTCGAACTTCTGAGGGGCCGAAAAATGCCATTTTCAGACGCATGTAGTGTGTCCCAGAGTGGTTTTGGTGGAGAGTCGTCAACAGATAAATGCAGCCATGTCAAGGAGAACACGCCTGAGTAGTCCGTGTTTCGATATTTTTATTATTATTTTAATAATTCGATTAAAATTAATAATTTTTAATACAATTCAGTACCCATCGAAATTATGATTTCTTTCCATAAAGCTCGTAGAGACGAGTCAAATGATATGCTGAACGTATAGTCTACCGGGGTGCGGAACTGAGATAATCGCATTCTTAGTTTTTCCCGGATCCGAGTTGGTTGGTCGCGCTATTACACTCGAGCGTGGATACAGGGAGGATGCTGGCAAAATACCATCAGTTTATAAAAAAAAAAGAACTGGCAAGTCCCATACATTTTTATATATTTTTGAAAAAAATACTTTGGTAATTCATTTAACATCAAATTTTCAATGCAGTTATTCTTGTTTCTCTTTCAGTTTTCCACTCCCGTTCGTCAAGCTTCTGATCTCTGCACTCTCTGTTATCGCATCAAGATCTATCTTGAATCTCGACCATTCCGTCTCTTTTTTGCACCAAAATGCCAAGAAGAAACCGATCCCCTTCCATGCGTTTTCCAACTGATATTATATTCATTTGTGAATCATCTTTATCAATTGTTCAAACGCCCTTATCAGATCATGGTCCATGTGAGGATAGAGAGCAACTACGAGATTTGAAGGCCGATTTAGCTGTCTGTGAAGTGGACAACAAATATTTCCCCCGTGAGTTCGATAGCAATTTCATTTCATCGTAGTTCGCACATTCAGATCCGGGAGCAGGAGAAGTAATTTGGAGAGAAGCGAGTCGTGAGAAGTTGAAGGAGCTACGAACCGGAAGAATTTAATGGACTACGAAATTCTCGTCTCCTCCTCTCATAACCTCGCATCATACAAGAGTTTTTGGGCTTGATGGGCCCCTCTGGTGTTCTCTCGATTCCAGCGAAAATGACAAGAAAGTGGTAGAGGAAAAAGACGAAGAGATCTACCGATCCGTAAGTGTTTATTGTAAGTGCCTTCACTATTTTTTCTCAGGACATGTTCTACTGTTCAACTCCTGGACGCACTAGAGAGTTCCTCAGTACTCGATGGCTGATCGAGCATAAGATCAGTGGAGATCATCGATTCAAAGTCAAGAAAGAGTCGATGACGGATGATGCAGTGAAGAAATGCTAGAGTAGAGGCTAGAGTGAAAGGTAGGATTAAGGCCAGTGATTACGCTATCGAAGTGCACTGATTTGAGGTCCGACAGGCGCGAAGGATGCCAAGGTCGCAACCTCTTCGAAGTCTGGATTGAAGACGACCAAGAAGAGTACCAGAAAGTCGAGTGTTCGATCAGCAAAAGGAGATACGAGAAAGCGGTATGTGGTTCAGGAATCGGATCAGTCCGAATTTGAGGACGATGTGTTCGAAAATGTGAGAGAGGGAGAAGAAGAGAAGAAGAGAATGGAGATGAGGAGATGGAGGATCTGCACGAAGATGATTTAATTGAGAAAGTCATCAACGAAGAAAAAAATTCAATTTACCGAAAATAGATTCATTTTGTTGTTTTTCGAACTGGATTTCATATTTCGAACTAGATTTTGTTCTTCCAATCACTATTGTATTTGCCATTATTATCGGTTAGTTATTAATAATGATAATTTCGAGAAAAAATTCATAGATATTTCTGAAGAGCCAGACAATCACCCTGAACAATTACAGACATGGGGGAATCGTTTGGGAAGGAGAGGCGGGCGGTAGATCAAAGCGCCCTCTTTTGCAGCGAGAAAGCGCGTGAAAACAGGGATCCGGGAAAAACTAAGAATGCGATTATTTCAGTTCCGCACATCGGTAGACTATACGTTCAGCATATCATTCTACTCGTCTCGACGAGTTTTATTGAAAGAAATCATAATTTCGATGGTTACTGAATTGTATTAAAAATTATTAATTTTAATCAAAATATTAAAATAATAATAAAAATATCGAAACACCGACTACTCAGGCGTGTTCTCCTTGACATTGCTGCATTTATCTGTTGACGACTCTCCACCAAAACCACTCTGGGACACACTACATGCGTCTGAAAATGGCATTTTTCGGCCCCTCAGAAGTTCGACGACGTCCCTCGTCGTTGAAATCGATAATTTAGGACAAAGCTCGAAGCTATCTTGTGAAGGACCCTACGAACTGTCAAAAAATGCACAGAACCATTTCGGTCATAAAATGTGCCAACGACCCCCCGATTTTACTTTTTTCTTAGGCGACACGCGTGTTATAGACTGGCGGGCAACAGGTAGCTGCTGTGACCGATATTTTCGTGAAATAGATAAACAAATCGTAGAGAACAGACCAGATCGGAGAAAGAAACATGGCGGACTAGCAGAGAATCGTTTTTGCATCTACAAAAACTGTTTTGTCAGAATCGTGCAAACTTTAGATTGCTCACCATAGACCGAACCAACAAATTTTCACAGGATTAATAGCAATTAAATGTACTACTGCTTGCACGGGGAGCCCGGGAAAACGAAGAAATTCAAAAACGTGCAGTACCCAAAGTTCTTCTTGAAATTCACTCTTTTGGTACGCGATCTTCTCAAATTTTTCAATCATTATTTATGCATTTTGGCATTATCTAACATATTTTAAAAATAAAAACTCTGCTTTTATATAATCCTTTTTTTAGA
Organism: Pristionchus entomophagus; assembly: GCA_036245825.1. Classification (NCBI taxonomy): domain Eukaryota; kingdom Metazoa; phylum Nematoda; class Chromadorea; order Rhabditida; family Neodiplogasteridae; genus Pristionchus; species Pristionchus entomophagus. The sequence goes on along the minus strand of BTSX01000006.1, from coordinate 5,216,527 downwards.
GTGAAATCATAATTTGATCTATTAATTTCGCCATTAAGTTGAACTTCTCACGGCTTTGCCCAACATAGAATAGAATATTATGATAGGTGTTGTTCAGCGCTCTGTAAACAATCCGCCGAGTCACTGAATTTTGAACTTTTTCAATCGTATCACGATCAGTTGAGTTGATCGGGCGTGAAACCCTAGAACTGAACTCAAGAGTGGGGCGCACGTAAACACAATATGCATTTACAAGCGTCTTAACATCGTTTGTGTGTAAAGCTCGAAAAACAAGGTTAGCTTTAGTTTCAGCATTTTTACAAATTGTTTTTGTGTGTTCTCTCATTGAGAGGTTCTCATCAACCATTATCCCAAGGTCCCTAACACAATTTTCGTGATCCAACTGTTGGTTGCCCACGAAATATATTTTCTTTGGATTTTTCTTACCTAGATGGATAACACTGCATTTCTGATTTGCAATGTTTAACTGCCACGTTTTACTCCATTCCAATATTTCATCAATACTTTTTTGCAAACTCAACATGTCTATCGTCTATCTCTGCTGAGAAGCATTTAAATATTTTTAAATCATCAGCAAATGAATAATTGTGACAATTATTTTCAATAAATTTCCGAGGGAGATCCGATATGTACAGATTGAAAAGAATTGGTCCCAACACAGACCCCTGAGGAACACCACTCGTCACATGTTTGCATTCAGAAAGAATATTCTCAACGCGTACTTGAAACGTTTGTCCAGTTAGATATTCTTTTATCCATTTTATAGTCTTAACTGGAAAGCCCATTTTGGAGATTTTATGCATCAGTTTTGGGTGACTAACAGTGTCAAATGCTTTAGCATAGTCGAAATAAATGACATCAATATTTTCACCTTTGTCAATTGATTTAGTCCAACAGTTGAAAACTTCGAGCATTTGAGTTTCAACACTTCTATTTTCCATAAATCCATATTGGGATTGTGGGATAATATCAAACATCTCGCAGTCTTCTAGTATTCTCTTGGAGAGGCATTTTTCAAAAACTCTGCAGAAAAAGCTTGTAATCGAAACGGGTCGGTAGTTCAGTGGGTTACTATACGATGGTTTCTTCCGTAAAGGAGTTATAATTGAATGCTTCCATCGTTTAGGAACCTCACTGTTATCATAAGCCTTATTGAAAATCATTTCAAGAGGTATCGATAGAGGGACTGCGATTTTCTTTATGAAGTAAATGTTTATGTTATCTGGTGTTCTACACGATGAATTTTTCCACTTTTCGATCATATTACATATTTCGTATCTATTGAAAAGTTCATCGTATTCTCGCCCCGTAATCAACTCTCTCTTGTGACTGAAATGAGGAATAGTTCCATTATCCTTTGTGAAGACACTCGAAAATGCTTCGGCAAGTGCATTTGACTTTCCAGGATCAGAATCACACAAAGCACCCTGAGTGTCGATCAAGGGATTGATCTTATTTCCCTTGGTGTCATGCAACTTTGACTTTATGTATCGATAAAAACCCTTTTTGTCAGCACTCGCTAGTAATGCTTTCTCCCGATTTAGTGCGTATTTTTGGAGACTTTCGTACATATTTTATGAGCCCTTTTAAATTCAAACTTGTACATTGGATCATTTGAGTTTATCCATTTTTGCCAATAGAGGAACCTAAATTTCATCCTTTTCTCTATATAGGATGGAATAGGGATTCCGTTCAAGTTTACTCGTGTGATCGGAACATGAAACTCTATCATTTGTTCTAAAATGATAAGAAGCTTCTCGTACATAATATTCACACTGTCATCTGGTCGAAATATTGAAAGCCAGTTAACTCTAGCAAGAGCTGAATTTATGAGCTCGTAATTTCCCTTTGAGAAGTTTTTCCTGGACTGAAACATGTGCATGTGGAATGATGTCCATTAATTTAGGAATTTATTGGTGCTAAGTTCAAAGCGATAAATCTAATTTTTAAATTTAGGTGATTTTAGAATTTCGAGCGCTCTCACGCTCTTCGGACTCGTCGCGGTCAGTTCAAAGGTGGCCTACATGTTTACCTCACCGAGCACTACCTCTAGTCTAAATATGGAGCCAATCCCTCAAATCGACTTTTGACCATAGTTCAAGGCATAGGTGCACACGCCGCCGGCGACCATTTTTTGGACCATGTACCCCCCCCCCCCCCTACATGGACCAGAGGGAGGTGTTTGCACCCCCCTCTGGTGCACGTAGGGGGGTACATGGTCCAAGATATTGCCGATACTCGACCCCAAGTACCATCTCCCAAAGTACACTACAGTAACTCCTCATTCTACCGTAATCCAAAATACCGTAATCAGGCTATCGAGAACTGATCTTTTCCTGAAAATTCACTTTAAAAATCAGTTCCTTGGTAATAACTCAGTTAGTTTTGGTTGGAGAGACTAACTGTTAATTTCATGTGAAAGAGCAGACTCTGCTCTACAATTCTTATGACAAGAACTAAGGGGTCCGACGCACGGTAAATTAACTGTGATTTCTAACGTCCGACATGTTTTGAAATTAGATCAGCTCGGACGTTTTCTTTTAAAAAATCGCAGAAAATTTACCGTGCTTCGGACCCCTTAGCTCTTGTCATATGAATTGTAGAGCAAACTCTGCTCTTTCACATGAAATTAAAGGTTAGTCACTCCGACCAAAACTAACTGAGTTATTACCAAGAAACTGATTTTTAAGTACATTTTCAAAAAAGTCAGTTATCGATAGCCGGATTACGGTATTTTGGGTTAACGTAGAATGTGGAGTTACTGTAGTGTACTTTGGGATATGGTACTTGGGGTCGAGTATCGACAATATCTGGGACCCTACGTGCACCAGAGGGGGGTGCAAACACCCCCCCCCCTCTGGTGCACATAGGGGGGTCATGGTCCAAAAATGCTCGCTGCCAGGGTTGTGCAGGTATGGTTCAAGGTATGTGCAGTTATTTGTACAAATTCTCATAATTACTCTCATATTTCACAGCCAGCACAACAAAGGGTCAACCGCATAATAGAAATAACCAATACGAATGAAAAAGGGTCGGTCGTGAAGAAATCTGCAAGAATGATTTTAATCTGCAAGAACGTTTAGGGAACGACATCAAACGGGGCTGAGAAGTTCTTTCCCAGAACGCCTCAGTATCGTGTGAACTAATTTGGCTGCTCATTGTTGATGTGCAGAACGTGATGGTCACCATCTGAATCACCATAATCAAAAATTCCTCAACTGATTTTGATTATGTGCCTCACTATCTTCATGGCTGATGCAACACCGTGAATTCTTCAGAGCACTCATTCTTATTGCAGCAATGAAACGACAACAAAGATCATGTTCAATATAGTTTTGATATTCCACGAGTTAGGTATCCATTAGGTAGTGTCGAACTAACCGGAGGATGTTTGACAATCAGGAAATATCCCAAAGACATCGAATTGTCCCCGATTTGTGGTGGAGATCTCAAAGATGGAACATTTCCTCGTAATCGGCTCTTTCTCTAGCAGTAACTCTTCTTAGTGCTCATAGTGTGTGTGGATTGCAACTCTCTCGATTCCCCTTGATCTCCCGCTCTTCAGAAATTCTCTATCAGCCTGTTCTCTCTCAATTTTTTCAGTGTCTCTTGCAAGATCAAACTCTCTCTCTTGTAATGGATACTCTCAAAGATCAGCGACAGAATATTTCGTTATAAAAGTGACTTCCCTCGGGCAAAAGACACCTCTCATCTACTGTTCGTTCTTAGTCCTCCTGATTTAAATTTCTTCTGCTTTTCCTTTTGAGTAGAACATAAATAGACTCATAGAACTCTCCCTACATTTCCGATTCAGTAGGTGTCTCTCTCTCTCTCTCTCCCTCTCTCTCTCTCTCTAGCGATTTTCGAGCGTGTTTCGAACTTTGTTGCTGTTCTTCCCACGCTTAAAATCTATTTTTTAACAATAATTTGATTTTTTGCAGAATGCGTGCCGTCCTCATCATCGCTCTCATTGCTGCCGTTGCTCTGGCCAAGTTTTGAATTTAGGGTTGGTGAATACGGGTCGGGCCTACGGGCCCCCGACTCCCAAGCCCGACTCGGTCCGAAGAAGTCGGGCTGCCCGAAAAAATCCTCAGCCCGGGCGGGCGGCCCGAATGTGGGGAGACATTACGGGCAGCCCGGGCTGAGTCGGGCTTTCGGGCTTTTTCGGGCCGGCCCGTTGAGCCCGCGGGTCAGATAGGGAAGAGGAGGAAGGGAGAGCGGAGAGAGCGCGCGCTTGGGAGAGGGAATTCGAGAGGGGAGCTGATTCCGCACAAGAGGACTGCATGAATAAGTTATTGTATCATCAGTAGAAAACGTAGGGCTATCGATCCCTCTAAATTATACGTTGAATAAAGCAAAGAACGCTGAACGCCGTCAATTTTTCTGAGGAGCTATGATCATTTTTTAGCTCAAATCGCGTCTAATCGAGAGGTGGGCTAATTGCACTTTGGGCAGCCCCGCTAAACCGGGCCAAATAATGAAGTTTTCCGATCGGGCCCCCGAACAACGGGCTGGCCCGTTTTAACCAACCCTAGTTTGAATTAAATTAATCAAAATATTTTCTAATTACCTACTGTTTGGACAACGTTTGGATACTTTTCTACGATTAGCACATGTACATTTTCGGTAGAAAAGCAGTAGTGTTTCCGGATCGAATAGATCTCTCCACTCTCTCGTAGGTCAGAGCAACGAGAGGATGAGTTAAACGAGGAGATCTACGATTCGATTCGGATTCACTAAAAAGCAACCACGTGTGCTTCAGAAGCCTCATCGCGAGCTCACCGACGAGGAGCGCGTGAAGTACGACGAGATCAGACAGGCAAAGCTGGAGAAACTCTCGCCTGGTGAGAACAATCAGGAATATGTTTTACTTGAATCATAATCGGAAATCGGGTGGATTGTATTCACTAAAGACATTGACAAACAGACGCACGTGTGAATACGATGGGTCTTCTGTGATTGACGAGCGTATTATCAACCACCTCAAGCGGATTTTTTTTTCGATTTAAAATATAGGTTGAGTATTCTTTCAGAAGCTCAGACCGCCGGGAAGAAGATCCACGAGATCTTCCAGGCCAAGAAGGAAGACAGAAAGGCTGCGCATGAGGAGGTTTGAGCTAATTCCGAAATGAAAACTTGACTTAAACATTGCAATATTATTTTTAAATATATCAGGGTGATGCATAAGTTTTGGACTATTTTTCTTCAAGTGTTTACAAATTCTTTATAAATGGGAATTATCAAGTTAGTATAGGGGCGTTTTAAAGTGCATCTAATGTGCTTTCGATCGCACACTTTGATATTCTGACGGCACTCTGGACATGCACATTATGAGTCTTCAAATGCGGTCGATTCATGAAGGTCAGGATCGGGTTTCCATCATTACCCTTGCCAAAGGGGTTGATCTAATGGATCAATTTCAGTATTCATTTTGAAGATTGACCCTTTTGGCACATCTCACAGTAAGATTTCAGTACAGTTGTCGACGACATCGATCTGGCACAAATTCTTTCAGACCACTATACAGCGATTTTTATGCAATTTTATGCATATTGTATGCTTTTCAGATTTTCAATTTGTTTGGCCTACTAAAATAGTTATCATGGACCCTAGATCTCAAGCGAATTCGTAAGAGAATTACACTAGGTACTCACTTATGTATGATAGATACCCAGCGAAAATTTCCCCGATGAGATCTGGAGGTTCGGAAAGGTTTGTGAAAATCGAGTCTTTTTGTAATGCCGACTTATGAAAATATCTCAAGTACCCAAGCTAAAGGAAACCATCTGAGTTGATGATTAATAACGCAAAGTCCATCCATAAACGATGTATTGGAAAGATGGCTACATGATCTCTCTCGGCTGAATGCCAGTATATCAAACTCACCAATGAAAAAAGTCCAAAACTTATGCATTAGCCTAGTAATTATAGGTCCATGCCTTCATCGGGACCCTTCCCGAGTCTGTTCGCGCCGAGCTCAAGTCGATCAGGGTGAGTTTGATCTCTGAACTTTCCCGCTGAGAATAATCGTCACCGTATTTTTGTCGTCAAATTTTTTCCGATTACTAAGCTACGTTTCATTTGATTGACGAAAAATCGATAATCCAGATTAAGATTATCGATTGATCGATAATTCCTGATTCAGGGAGGACATCGTGAAGAGCGAGGCGCGCACAGTGAGAGGAAGCCGTTGACTGAGGAGCAGAAGGTGATTTATTTTGATATTTTCGAAAATAATTATCTTGTAATTTCAGGCCGGGTTCCAGGCGCGCCTTCAGGAGAAGCTCGACAAGCTATCTGACGGTACGAATTTCAGTACTTGTTCAACATACAGTACTCCAGCAGCTACATTACGCAAAATGGCAATTTAAATGTAGCCAATGCTGTTGCTTGCATAGATACTCGAGTTGTATATTTATCCATTCTTCACACTTACATATCTGACCGTCTAGAGAGTGTGCAGAGTGGAGAGAGAAAATGTATTTCCTGAGATACTTGCAGAAGGGAAGGCCGCCGCTAAGAAGATCCACGAGATCCGTCAGGCCAACAAGGGAGACAGAAAGGCAGCCAAGGAGGCTGTGAGTTGATTTGAAAAATCTGAATCCCACTCTCCACAAATCGCACGCACTCTGCTCTCTCTAACCGACTAGAGAGCACGCGAAATGAGGAGAGTCAATTCCGATTTGACATCACTGGTCATCATCTTTCCCCTTCTACTAGTTATGATCGCTTCCAATTTTTAGCTCGTATTATAATAGCAATTAATCGCCATTCCTGCTCAAATGCAGTCAAAAATAACAAAATCATAGTCGGTTTTACCTGGCCTGAAAGTTTCAGACAAGCACATCCTAATTTCCTTTCAAATCAGATCGACAAGGTGCTGGAGGGTCTCTCGGAGAGTGTTCGTGATGAGCTGAAGGCCCTTCGTCCCACGCACCACAGAGGACAGAGAACCTCTACCCCCAAGGCCGAGTAGATCACGCTCCTCTTTCTCTAGAGATAAAGAATGTGCGATGAATGCAATTGAATACTGCACGATCAAGAAAAAAGAAGATGTGTGCCTGCGAACTACTTTTAGCGCTCTATTTGGAATTTCGTACGGCAAGTGCGCTTTGTGCGAGGGGTGATACATAATCTGTAAATCACGAATGCAGTCAATAGATAGAAGGTGCAAATATCGATTTTTAGTTTTAAAAAATATTGTCGTTGTTCATGAAGTGCCTTCTCTGTGAAGTGAAATGGCACTGTCTTCTCACATCCACCATCTGGCTGCAAACGCACAAAATAAGAGATCATTTATCCGGAAATAGCATCGGCAAATGACATTGTGAACTGACAAGGAAATAGTGGAGAGAAAAACGTAGCTATAATGCAAAAGTGAAATGGTTCAAGTGAACAATGAAAGGCGTCGATCGATATTGTAGCATAAAGTTGGAGTCTCTACTAGGGCCGTCGAAACGATAGATTTCTGTCTCCATTCTGCACACTGTCTAGTCTCAGATGATCACTAGGTAACGGAGAACGGAAAGAATCAGTCCAACAGGCCCCGTAACTACACTGTATTGCTAACCGGAGGGATACTCGCTAGAGTCGAGCTCGAAAGTCGGGACTAATGGTTGATTAAATGTGATGAAAGTCATGAGCGGTTCACTCGGAAAAACGATAGATTCTTCAAAGAATTACAAAACAGTAAGAATATGAAATGGATAAATCTGAAAGAAACTAGGTCTTCCAGTCATTGTCTCCCTTCACACTTCAGTCTGCTCGTGTGGCTCTTTCTTGGGCGGACGGCCCCTCACTCGACTCGTTTTCGGCGAGGAGCACACGTGCACCTCGAACTTGCGCGCCTCCTGCAACGATTAGAGTGGGTTACGGTACCTGGCCAGTTTCAACCGATTATTATCATTCGTCCCGCATTCGTCTGCATATCTCTTGCAAGGGTAGAAATTTGAGGTTAAGCCCCATCATTATCTAGTCCAGTTAGCACTCCCTCACCGAGTTGGGCGTCTTCGGGGGCGACGAGGATATCCGGAAGCGGGGCGGACGCGTGACGTACGCGTGACGCGACGCGGCATCTTCACCAATGCGCAACGTCGCCGGCTCACCGCCTCGGTGTGAACTGCGATCTCTGAATATTATGCTTTCAATTATCAATTAATATTATCTCCATTATTCAGAATGCACTTAGTCCGCTGCACAATGCTACAGAATCAGAGTTCAACATGGTCATAGATTCAGTCTAATATATTTAGTGTTTTAAGTGTTTTTGGAATCTCTAGGAAACGATTCAGATAACATCATCCTCACCCATGAGCCGGCACCAGCGGCGCCCTATCCGATCGTTCGTCATCACTGTCCGCACTGTTGTCTCCCCTCCTGGAAGGGAACACCACCCGGGCCATGATGGGCGAGAGCATCGCCGACGTGTAACTGCAATATGAACTGTTAGATCGACCATCCCGTGCGCGATGGTAACGCGGAAGCACGCGATTGCCGCACGCTTGCAGCTGCTTGATAATCATTCTGACAGCGTATTTATTCTCGGTGCGCGCTTCCCCCGCCGAAGACGCGCACTTTCCCCACCTCGAGTGCAGATGCTGCGCCGCGTAGTCGTCGCTGCTCGAGGTGTGCGCGGGCGCATCGTCCCGGAACGAGCCGTCCTAAAAGAGAGTCAGTCCTCGATAAGCAAGTGTTCCGTTAGAGTACTGTAGTCAGGAGTCCGTAATCAACTCACCTGACTGGGTGGACGCGTACTGACATCACCGGCGAAGCTCTCGTCGGGCTCCCTGAACAGGTATACAGTAATCATTTGTTGATCTTTGATCTCTGCTTGCCTGTACTCGTGATGGCCGACCCGAGATGACTTCTTGCGCGCTTTGGACTGGAAGCTCGACCTGAAACATCTCTTGCTCCTACAGTTAGAGACCGCAGGGTGATCTACCAAATTGGTATCACAGACTCAGAACTATGCTCATTGTGTTGGTATTGATCTGAATAACATTTTTGCTTCTTAGAGTTTGTTTCTATCTCTTCTCTCAACCGAAAAAAACCCCGAAAAGCACGCGCGCGGGCAAGGGAGAGGAGAGGGAAATCGGGCGAGAGAGAAAAGGGGACGGGGCCTCTCTCGCGTGTGTGTGTCTCTCTCTCCTCCCGCTCTCTCGCTCGCCTCTCCCCGCGATCGAGCACAATTCGGAGAAAATTATTAAAAATCTGAATTCAAGTTTAAAATTCTTCTAAAATACAAATAAAGGAAATGCGAGTGGAGCAGCTGTGTGCGACCACTAGAAACACTTCAAATGCCAATTCTTGACCATAAATGGCCTTATTTGACCTACTTAGAGTTGACCAATCATGCTGCTCCACTCGTCATTTGTGAAGACTACTGAGAGCTGCATAAAACGTGTTTGCCAGGCGCAGGTTTTGGGGGAAGTCAATTCCCCTCAAAGTGGGCGGAGCTTGCGGTCTCTACCTACAGTTAATGAGTTTGAGATGCAGTATCTGGAGCATTAATTCTGAGACGTTAGAAGGAACCGGTTTGAGTCGCTATTAGGCCCTGCCTTATGATAATTTAGCTCATTCTTAAATTCTGAAATGGTCTCACTTGTGGTGCTGATGCAGCGGTGGACTATGGCGGGAGTCAGAGGGTGATCCCGAACTGTTCGCAACTCTGGATAAGAATTTAGTTACCATTCATGAACTCACTGTCATTTCCAGGATTAATAATAATAATTTATCTACGCCCGAGGCGCGACGAGATCATAGGATTCACGGACTCTTTGTTCATTTCTGGCAGAAGCCCTTCCGACGTAGATGAATAAGTCAGAAACGATGATCGGGAAGAGAGGTTAAATAGTGCCGACTAGGCAGTATTTCCCCTTACTCTCTGATTTGGTATCAGACCAATCGCCCTCTGTTTTCTTCATACGCGTGACCCGTGGTATTGGATCATGCTGTCTTTCGAGCTCTGCTGCCTACTCGAGGTATCTCGGGTTCCTCTTGTATCCTCCTGAATGGCTGTTGGAGGTGCTGCTGGAGGCCGATGAGCCTGTCGACCTGCCCGACTCGCCGGTGGTCGGAGACCTGCATTTATGTGTTTTCATAAGCTACATAGAGTAGATATGCCAGTATTAAGAACGCGCCTCTCCATTCTGCACACTCTCTTTACGTATCGAGCGATGAAAGATTGTGCGGGATGAGAAAAATGTCGTTCCTCATTCTGACTTCAATCTCCCTAATCTAGCATGCGCTTTACAGCAATATATGATAAATACATCTCAAGTAATATAGGATAAATACATCTTGTGCCAATTAACAACAACGGTGTTGTAAGGCAAAAGCTAAGGAAGTTTGGTAAGTCATAGAAGTCATACCGAATCGAATAGTAGCTCTCTCCATATTGCACACTCTCTCGCTTCTCTGTGTGCAGAATGGAGAGAGTACTATTCGATCCGTCCACACTACGTAATAGTGAACTGAATACTCACGCCATGCTGGGCGTGGCGTACTCCACTTCGAGACGGCGCGAAACCTTTCGACTCATGCTGAAATCACGAATTTCGTCGATCACCGGACAGTTCAAAAGCGCAAAGTAATCAATGAACTTATCCAGTTTTAGGGAGTCTGTTCAAGAGGCAACTCTTCGGTCAAATTTTCGTAAAAAACTATAAATAAGAGTATTTTTTTTAAATACCTCGCAGTCGTTGATCGATCTCCTCTGCTGTGCGGGTTCTGCCCTTGCGAAGCCGTTTGGAAGGACCTGAAAGGGGATACGCTCCCTTCCTCCCTTCCTCCCATTTCTTCCTTCCCCCCTCTCTTTCCCATATCAAGTGCACGAGTTTTCTCTAATTGTAAGTGCTCGAAGGGTTCTCGGGTTTCTGAGGAAACGTCTGCACCTTTTCGTCCCTTATCTCACGAAATTTTATTGTAGTTTGATGAACACATACAACGATCACTTGATGCAAAACTATATTTATTTGAATTATTAATTAAATATCCCCACCTCTCGTCCTCCTCACTACTCGACGCACTGCCCTCCTCCTCACTGCTTCCACTCAACAACTGCCTCTTCTCCTCCTCTCCATTCTTATCTCCATTCCCGCCCCCAGCCTCGAGATCCTCCAGAGGAATCCGCTCGTATCTGATAATGTTGAAATTCACCGACTCAAAATTTTTGACAGCCTTGCAATGTCATCTTCAAACAATGTGCAGCGAATACGCGAACCTTGAATAACGTCAAAAATTTATTTGGAATAAGTTTTAGATTTGGAATTAGTTTCCTCACTTCTTCGGGTCCGACCATCCGATGCAGATGAGGAACTTCTGCTTGAGAGTGAGCTTGACGCTGCCGTCGGCGTGCACAGACTCGGGCCGCATGCTGGAAGGTAATGACGTCGGTTCGGTTCCCGGCTCTCTCCATTCCGCACATTCTTTCGCGGGTCATATAGTCATTAGAGTGTGCAGAATGGAGAAAGCACAAGTTGAAGTGCCAAAAGCTGGATTCAGATATTCATGATTAGGCACGTTCCGTTACCGACCATAAGAAAACGCCTCAGGTGCAACAATAGATGGAAGAAACGATAGTAGTTCTGGCGAAGGTTAACATAATTGACTCCTAGGTTGAACGAATGGTGGGTTTTATTGAACCATCGACGAGGGGCGACAATCGCATGGATAAAACACAACTCGCCTGGTGCTCTTATTCCGCTCGGCGACGTTATCGCCGTGCACGGATCCCTCGCTGTCGGATGAGTGGTCCACCTCGGAGACGGATCTGGAGGACGATTACGTTATCACTAGAGAATACTGATGCAGGATCGAATAGAGCTTTCTCCATTTTCAACACTATCACGTCAGAGAAACGAGAAAAAGTGTGCATAATGGAGAGAGCTGCTATTCGAACTGCCAAAACTACTAGGCAAACAACACATCAGTGAAATAAGTCTGACCGTTGACTTTTTTTTATAGATCTTCCTTCTTCACTCTACTGGAGTATCCGAAAAAATCTGAAGAATCAAAAATTTCGAATGATAATTAATTACCCCAGTGAGGGCACGAATCGATTATTGCTGGCACTAGTGACCGATCGAGGCAGCGATTTCGTCGAGCCCTCGTTCTCCTGCAAAATTATATAATTAAATGGCTACATTTTAATAGTCTTTGAACTCAGGTAAAATAGTTAATCGTTCACCGCAGCGACATTCTTTTGCTTCTCTTTCTTCTTCTTGTCCGATCCGAACTTGAAGAAGATGCTACCTGCAAATAGACAAATATATAAAAATAAAAATAAACAAAAATAGAAAAAATAAAAATAATCTAAAATAGAAAAAATATTTAATTCAAATACACATTGCAGACGTCTTGACTCAGCAGGAACGCAAATGATTCTGTTTCTGAAAAAAATTAACATAAGCCCTGCTCACCCCTTCCCTTTCCCTTGTTCCCTCTTCCTCCCGCCAACTCGAAGATCTTCTTCTTTTCTTCCGTTCGTTCATGGGTCAGCTGAAAATTACACAGCATTGATTCATCCTCTTCCTATTTTCCGTGCCGAATCGAGTAGTACTCTCTCCATTCTGCACACTCTCTCGTCGATCAGAGAAGCAAGAAAATGTGTGCGAGATAGAGAGAGCTGCTATTCGATTCAGCATCCCTATTCAGCATTGTTGCTAGTAGTTAAGGAAGCCTGACGAAACCCGGGATTTGCTTTGTATTGTTATTATGGTTGGCAATTCAAGGATGTCTCTCCTCATCTTGCACGTACTTTCTCGAGCGATAGAGTGTGTGAAATGAGGAGTCATCCTTGACTTGTGAACCCTAATTGTAATTCGATCTGAAGAATATGTGAACCTGCGTAGTCAGATCATCATTCGCTTCTCTCAGTCCTCTCACGAGCGAGAAGAGAAAGTAGATAACGAGCCTAGAATAAGGATGTTGCGTCATCACGAGGCAACAATTATTACTTTTCCTCTCGCAATGTGGTACTTATTATTTATAAAACGAGTGATCATTATATTTATTTTCCTCAATTTAATCCACTGAAATCCTCAGAACTTACAGCAGGAAAATGATGATGGGAATGATGATTCCCGGCGATATAACCGCCTTCACGATCGATACCGTCTGGTCGTTGAGGTACTGTAACCGTGTTTTATAAGACAATCGATAACTGATTTTATTCGCCCACCTCAGTCATCGTGTTCGTGATCACCGAGTAGAAGTACTCTTGGCCCCTGAAATTAATTTTGCTGTGTAGAGATTAAAATGCAAATTCTGAAGTTACAAAGTACAAAAAAAGAGAATCACAAGCGAGATTAAAGATCGAAAATAAAATTTCAAAGAAAAACTTACGCGAATGGCCCACAGTTTCTCGAGGGTTTCTTCGATGCGATCACGAATCCGAACGGAATCATACTCATGAAGAGCATGAAGAGCAGGAGACCGAGAAAGAAGTTATTCGATCTGAAAACGGGTAGGTGATGTTTGAACTTTGATCTTTGATCTCACTTTGACGCTCGAAAGATCTGTTTCGCTGGCAGGTTGCAGGTCATACACGCCCATCCACTGGAATTTCGTGTTTTATTATTTTAATTTGTTCGAACTACTAATTTTGAATCGTTGGATATTTCGACAACGTCTCTGCTTATTTTTTACGCGATATAAATAACTGGAATAGTCAATAGAAAATTCACATCAGAGATCAAAGATCAAAGCCATGACTCACCGAATGTACATTATGATTATCAACTTGATGTTGTTGATGAAGGGGAGGAGAGGAACGAAGAAAAGTCCGAGCCAGACCATTCCTGGAATATGCACAGTTTGAGGGTTATTTTCTTATTTTTATTCCTCGAAAAAACGACACTGGTACAGCTTTACTGCAGTTAGCTTTTGACCATATCATCACATTTTTCAAGGTCCCTCGGCGATCTTTGATCTTTCCCTCACCCTGATTATTAGCCAGATGTAACACGTTCTCTGCGACCTTGAACTCGCCGTACTCGGGCTGAAGCATTAAAAAATTATATTTTTAAGTTTTTCAAACTTGATCAAACTACTCTGATTCATTTTATTGCTGATTTGTTTGCACAGGAATATGTTATATTATACTAATATTGATTCATCCTTACGAATTTCGTCTCCAGATTCCAGCACCAGAAGCTGTTGAAGTATCGCACACCCAGGCCTCGCAGAAAATCGATAACGAGAATGGATCCGATGGTAATGACCATGTCCATGATGACGATGTTCGTGATCTCCTGGAATTATTTTCCAAATAATGAACAACAACAATCTGCATGATGTGTCTAGAATATTTTTCCTGGAGCGGTGAATCCCCTAGAGCGGGAGTACATTTTCTTTCATTCATTTCATTATAGGTTTTGTATTTATCACATATAGCCCCAGTGCAATCACTTCGCAGTATCAAATTGTTCGCACCTGTCCCATCACAGTCTCCCAGCACTGGGCGGGGTTGCCTCCCCGGCCCATCGGCAGAATCGGCGTAGGAAGAACAGTTGGGACGTCTGGGCGAGGTGAGTTCGTTCCTTCAATAACGTATTTGTAATATCTTTGATTGTATTATGACCTTTCGAATATGATAAATCCTAAACCACACTCTCACCATTAAAGAGTAGCGGAATGACCGCTGGTGATGTCCAGTTAGCCTGCAATTGATCATTCGAATTTCGTAGATTTTGTTCAGATTGCCAACCTAACGAATAAATAATTAATCAAATGCATTATAAAATAAGAGATACTAGAGATCAAAGATCAAACATTTGGTCCTATGGCGTGGGCAGTGAAGAGGGAAGTGTGGTTCTGTCCGCGGCCATTGGGCACGATCACCGCCCGGGGAGCAGAGACACCGAACGGGCCGAAGTCGGGAAGGACCTGAATTGATTATTTAAATTATTTTTTTGTAAATTAAGGCGTCTCATGGCTCAATCGGTCAAGATAAGAACGGCTATTACAATTTTCACTGTAAAATATTTCTGATGCGATTCTTCAGTATCTCCATTTGCACAGTTTCCATTCTAAAAAAAAAATAAACACAGAACTGGTCTACGGAAGAAAAGCAGAGGTAGGCTGTCGCAATCTACAGTGATAACGACCTTGAAAATAGTGATCAATATAAAAATCAATACGAATTACCGTAGTCCATGGTCGTCTGAGGGCAGGGGTGGTGGGTCTCGGCGGGATCGGCACTGAGCTGTACGAGTACGTGAGGTTGGAAAGCGGCATCAGCAGGTCACGAATCGTCCTGGAATATTTTTTTTTTATATTTATAAATAATTATTTCGCATTCAATCATCTCATTAGATTTTTTAGTGTTGCTGTATTTGTTTTTTCTTCAGGATTTGAGCATCATTTGAACAAATGAATGCATCTTTCTCATTTACATGCTAGTTGTTTTTCGATAAAAGCACTGATACAGAAGATTCTAAGGGACTGGTGTAACTACTGTACTGCGAAAGGAAAACTTAGGGTAGAAAAAAAGTTGGTAAATCGGGATTTTACTCTCCTAATTTCGCGTGCTCTCTCGTTTCTCTATTGTGTGCATGTCAATTCAGGAGATTCTTTCCCGATTTGCTATCACTCGTAGAAACCTGGTGTGATGTGGTAGCATCGTGTCATAGTACGTGTTTGCGAGGGAGAGATTGCGTTGGCGTTCGTGCTCCAACTGGACCGGATCACTCTGAAAATTATTTATTTATCTAAATTTTAAATTTTTTAAAAAAGTTGCATCAAAAGATTAAAAATACATGCATGCAAAATTTAAAAGTGATTGGGAAAAACTGTGTTGTAAAAATTTAATCAATTAATTAATTAATTAATCACCGTGGGTATCGTAATCGCCACATTCGCCTCGTGCCTTTCCAGGGCGGTCAGTCGTTGATAGAGAGAGAAGAAGAGCGTGATGTAGTTGACTATGTAGAGAATGAGCACTCTGGAAAGAAGAATTGATCCAGCGAAAAATCATTGGCGGTGGGATCTAAAAAAAAGACTGATTAAGAAATGCGCACAAACCTGCACAACTGCAGCTTCAGTGCGAATTTCGGGTGGTGCTTCTCCAGTTGGGTGCCCATTAAATCGAACAAACAGGGGTAGATCAGCGAGATGAGAGAGACAGTGATGGATACGGCATTCTGGAATGGTTGTGGAGTGTATATTGAAATTAATTATGATTTTATCAGAATTTTTTAAATGCTTACCGCACTCCAGAAGGTGCTCCGGTCTTGCATGGTGGAGGTGGAGCTGGAAATGGTAATATAATATATCTTACGGCTCCATTTTCAATCTGTCATTAAGTTGAGGTTCGGAAATTGATGAGAATAACTATGAGAAAGTCAAGCTGTCTAGCCTGTCTAATGTCTACTTTAAAATCGATTTAGCCTCTCACTAGATAGCGAAGACGGAAGCGCATAGCATCCCGAACACGACGAGGTTAGTGAAGGTGCGGATCAAACCACGACCGCATCTGATAATTTGTTAATTTATTATTGATAAATTTATTTATTATTTCAGAGTTTATTTTTTCATTCATAAAATTTCTAAGAGAATGGCTAAATCTTTTTTAATCGTCTTTGTCTATAAATACGATTAACTGACGTTAGTTTGGCCTTCTGCTTCACGTTGTACTCGGCTATCGCTTCCTGTAGATTTTTAAAATTATTTTATGCCAATCTGATTCAACAAAATTTCAACAAGAGATCTCATTTGAAGATCGGCGATCGACGCGAGCTATCGACACAGAAATTCGACTTATAGTTTCAGTAGAGAACTCTTATAGTTTATAGTTTCAGTCAAGTAGAAACTAGACTGACCCTGAACTTGATGACGTTTGCCGGGTAGACGTTCGTTGCCGTTTCTGGACTGCCGATGGTGAAATCCCACCCGGTGAAGGCCTTCCAGTTGAAGACGTACCTGACGATTCACATCATCATTCTCACTCGTCCTCTTCATCTCTATTAATCGAACACTGTTGCTGACTCTCGATCATGACGACAATGACTATTGTGAAAAATAGCAAAAAATATCGAGAAAGTCTAATGAAAGACAGTCTAAGAATTTGCATCTCTAGAAGTCTCACTGTTCAGTTTTCCCACTTGACATCTTCGAAGATCGCGCGTTCTCAGCCATTCTGTAATGGGAATGTGGTAAATATTGATTTACTTGTGAAGTCTGTTTCGCGTAAATCTCAATTCTCCATCTTACTTCCGAAGAATCCACACAAATGACAGTGCGATGATGGCGATATTTGCAAGAAAGTAGGCAAGCGGAATCTGCACAGTATACTCATTGATGTGATGAATATTAATCGACACTTCTTCAAACATTTATCAAGATCATGTCATCGGTGAATAATCCCGATCAAAGACAAAGATCAAAGACCACCGTTGCCCACCCGATATGTTATCGTCTCTCCTCGAAAGTTCAGCGGACTGTAGTAGCCGTAGAACAGTAACGAGTATTGGAAATGACCCTGGAAGATCAGAGATCAGGGTGCAATAACGGTGACAAATAAGAATCCGATATTCGTGATTTCGCGAGTTATATTGAATATCTGACAGGCGTGAGGCTTTCTCAATAAGGAAATTCGATTCAGATTTTCCGTTATGCGCTCGTGTGCAATGCATGTTCTCCATAGTGTACCACGTTATGAATCGCAAAATCAAACCGATTCAGGAAGATCAAAGATCAAAGATCAAGGGAGCTCACCCCTAGCTGGACAATGGTGGAGATGGAATCGGCGCGATTGCGAACGTTGTCTGGCATCAGCTTGATCGAGGCGGTCAGATTGGCGCGATTCTGAAAATAAAGTGTGTATCCTCGAGGGATAATCAAGTACCATAACGCTCTTGCAAGATTTTTCCTTGATGAGTTGATCGAATTTTCGTCAAAAAAACTATCTATGCTGCTGCGATGATCAAAGATCAAAGATCGACTCACGAATTTGTTCTGCGCATCCGCCAACCACTCGGGAACGATGACGAAGATGCCCATGATGAGGGAGATCATGAGATTGACACCTGGAATTAGTGGAGTAGTTGATCTGAGGGTGTGTCATTTTAGAACTGTCGTTTTAGCACTGGCCATTTTAGAACTCTAAAATGTTGCCTTAACAGTAATCCTAAGGCTTAAGGGTGGTCCTAAAGTATTCTAATTTGACCCTAAGGCTTAAGGAAACCCCTTGAGAACTTTTGGTTATTTTCCTCACCCAAAACACAATACTCGGCCAGCAATGAAACTCAAGACAAACTCGAGAGGTTTACTATCACGGGACGGATACTTGATCTTTTCTTTTAAATTCTCGTAGGGAACATGTAAAGATGAACATTGGTAGCTCACCTAGTACCCATCGCAGGAATGTGAAGTACGAAGAGACGACGGACCCGTAGTGACCTGTGATTAGAGAATGATCTTTGATCTCTGATCATCAAACTCACTCTCGATCCTCTTGATCTTCGCTTCCCATGGGATAAGGTAGATCTTGAAGTTGCTGAAGAGCCGAGAGAATTGGCGCATGCCTCGGGACATCTGAAGAAAAAAACGATTTGAAAAATATTTAGTCATCATTATGTAATTTTTCAGTTGCATGAATGGATAGCGAAGTCATTCGCCATCCCTCAATTATTAACATGATTCACATAATTTTGAAAGGAAATCTTAGACAATGAGATCATCACTAGAAAGTTGCCGCTGTCTATGAAATAGATTGAGTCCAAACAATCCTAGGCGGATTTGAATGTTTTTTTTAATATCGTACCGAATTAATATTCCGGTCGTAATCGCGAAAATACCAAAGAGTACCAAATTTTTCGGTACAAAATTGAAAACACTCAAAATACACTTAAATGCCTCGTCCTTCGCTCATTCGACGCAGCATAACTTATTACACTTTGTAGAAAAATCAATATTTTGAAATTAAAGAGGAATAATTTATTTAAAGCTAATGGTGGCTACAGTAATCCCCGTCATGAACTGGTGAACATTATTTTTTGTATTGTTGGCTCACCCGCGTTCATGATGTAATTTAATTACGTTTGCTGATTTTGCACGTTTTATTTCACGCGTTCCAATGTTTTTATGTTCCAGAGGATGCAGAACGTCGAATTGAGTGAAGAGGAGAGGAAAGCGCCTATCGGAGGCCCGTGGGGAAGCCTATTGGAGCCGCCAAACGAGGTTCGTGAATAATTCTCCTTTTATTCGAACTTATTGAGTGTAATGACCGTTTAAACTTGCTGGGAAATGATTAGAATGACTCCGTGTTACGTTGGAATCGGGATTATGCCGAATTTCGGCTGGGAGGAAGGTTTCAAGTAGAATACTCGAGTCAAAGCTGATTCGCAGTTGCTCTTTATATATAACGCTCCATTCTACCCTCGTCAGCAGAATCTCTATCGTTCATTGACTTTGCGACTAGATTAACGAACTGAACAGCCATTATTGCATTCCTTTCACCGTATCGGATGGCATTTCTCGTTAAAAATGAATGGTTTGTATTTCCAGTTGAATACCCGCTACTCCATCAACGGAGCCTGCCAACACAACCATGGACAAGACGGAAAGGTATTCTAAAGTTGCATAATGTGCCTTAAGCTTTATTCAATTATCATGACCGGAAAAGGATAGCTTTCCATTTATTAGGGACGAGTTTATGCCTTTTTTTCGAGGAAGTAGCCTCTTCAATCAAGCGTCAATTTCTTCCTAGGTTGGTGGTTTATTCTAAGATTCCTGTTAGTATTGATTGTTTCGGTCTAAAAGTGCTTCCTTCTTATTGATCCATGCAAACTATCATCTTCGTCGGTGTGAACGTTGAATCACGTTGGTTATGCCGGGTTCTTACACACTGTGCTCTTAAATCTCTATACACATGCATTTCGTTCAAACTCTTGCGTAAGATATCGACGTGATTGAATATACAGTACTCCTTGATAGTCTCACGCGTATTCCGTCATACCGTAGATTCAGTGATCTACCTTGGCATGGATTTATTTCCCTTCTGATGGCATTTGATCTACCTTGGCATGGATTTATGTCCCTTCTGATGGCATTTGATCACCTTGGAGTTTACTGGGGATGGATTTTTATTTACCCTGGGATGGGTCAAACTACGGTATGGCTGAATCCGCGTGGAACTATCAGTATGTTCAATTGCGTAATTTCAGTCCCGAAAGAGGAGCTCCTCTCGACATCGTTGAGTTCCGCTGCCCCCACAAGAAGCTGAAGAGCACCGTGATCGAGGAATAGGTGCGCATTTGTTTATTTATTCAGTTTATTGCTTGTAAATATTTTGTACGTTATTATTGGCAATTCGTTACGTTAAAAGCTAAGTTATTCAATATTTTGCTTGTAAGGTATTTTTCCACTCGTTTATTTAATGAACAAACTGAACAACACTTCTTTTATTGCTTTCCAGTTGCCAGGGGGAACTTTCTAGTGAAACGGTAACATGAATTGCGAATATTTCAGTTATCGTGTGACACTAAGAAGACCCGCATCCGTCTTCCTCTGGATACAAGAAGGTCGTCCAGTCGCACAACCTAATGAGTCAGACTCGTCAATCCCCTTGTATGTTATGAGATTTGCTCATTCTCCCATCCCATTCGCGTTCATCCTGTATTATTATTATTATTCATTCATATTATTCAGTATGCACAAATAAAATATTCTATGTAGAATCTTGTCAATATAAGCATCAAAGTCGGAAATATTTATTGTCATATTTTTATCATCAACGAACCAGAAACAATGCGAAGAAAAAGACGAGAACAACGATGATAATGAATAATTACAACTTGAGAAATAACGTGATTAGAATGAAGTACTAAATGTGATTCCCGTAAGGACAAAGATGGTGATAGCCTAGCCAGTTATCCATTGAGAATATATTTCTCAATAGGAAGGAGTGTGCTTCTTTGTAACTGGGCAGAAGTTGTTGAGATGAGCATTCTGTCCGATCGCTCCACACAATGCACACACACGACGGAGAGCACGAGGGCATCTGTGACACGGGGAGTGAATTCAGTAAAGGAGTCAATGTTTCCCGAGGGAACAGTAAACCGGTAACTCACACGATCCTGTCTCCCTCTCCAATATCCTCTATCAGCCACTCTGGGGAGATGAATCTGAGCACGAGAATTGCCATAGTGGACGTCCGCGACTGCCGGAGATCCTCTTTCGGGACTGAAATTACGCAATTGAACATACTGATAGTTCCACGCGGATTCAGCCATACCGTAGTTTGACCCATCCCAGGGAGAATAAAATTCATCCCCAGTAAACTCCAAGGTAGATCAAATGCCATCAGAAGGGAAATAAATCCATGCCAAGTTAGATCAAATGCCATCAGAAAGGAAATAAATCCATGCCAAGGTAGATCACTGAATCTACAGTTTGACGGAATACGCGTGAGACTATCAAGGAGTACTGTATATTCAATCACGTCGATATCTTACGCAAGAGTTTGAACGAAATGCATGTGTATAGATTTAAGAGCACAGTTTGTAAGAACCCGGCATAACCAACGTGATTCAACTTTCACACCGACGAAGATGATAGTTTGCATGGATCATGCGCAAATAAGAAGGAAGCACTTGTTGACCGAAACAATCAATACTAACAGGAATCTTAGAATAAACCACCAACCTAGGAAGAAATTGACGCTTGATTGAAGAGGCTACTTCCTCGAAAAAAAAGGCATAAACTCGTCCCTAATAAATGGAAAGCTATCCTTTTCCGGTCATGATAATTGAATAAAGCTTTAGGCACATTATGCAACTTTAGAATACCTTTCCGTCTTGTCCATGGTTGTGTTGGCAGGCTCCGTTGATGGAGTAGCGGGTATTCAACTGGAAATACAAACCATTCATTTTTAACGAGAAATGCCATCCGATACGGTGAAAGGAATGCAATAATGGTTGTTCAGTTCGTTAATCTTGTCGCAAAGTCAATGAACGATAGAGATTCTGCTGACGAGGGTAGAATGGAGCGTTATATTGATAAAGAGCAACTACGAATCAGCTTTGACTCGAGTATTCTACTTGAAACCTTCCTCGCAGCCGAAATTCGGCATAATCCCGATTCCAATGTAACACGGAGTCATTCTAATCATTCCCCAGCAAGTTTATTTTTTACACTCACTAAATTCGGATAAAAGGAGAATTATTCACGAACCTCGTTTGGCGGCTCCAATAGGCTTCCCCACGGGCCTCCGATAGGCGCCTTCCTCTCCTCTTCACTCAATTCGACGTTCTGCATCCTCTGGAACATAAAAACATTGGAACGCGTGAAATAAAACATGCAAAATCAGCAAACGTAATTAAATTACATCATGAACGCGGGTGAGCCAACAATACAAAAAATAATGTTCACCAGTTCATGACGGGGATTACTGTAGCCACAATTAGCTTTAAATAAATTATTCCTCTTTAATTTCAAAATATTGATTTTTCTACATAGTGAAATACGTTGCCCCGCGCGATGATGCGTCGAATGAGCATAAGGATGAGGCATTTAAGTGTATTTTGAGTGTTTTCAATTTTGTACCGAAAAAATTTGGTACTGTTTGGTATTTTTGCGATTACGACCGGAATATTAATTCGGTACGATACTTACATCGGTGCGGATGAGCTGCACCTTGGAGACCTTGGCCTGCTGCTTCTTGAGGTGCTTCTGGGCGACCCTAAGCATTGATTTGCTCCACTCAACTGGAACATATTCGAAGGAAAATTTCAGGAGTGAATGCTAGACGCATGCTGATTTTCGAAAACATCACCATTGAGTCTCATGAGAAATGTAATTCTCACAGCGCGTTTTGCTCACGATTTCTCAGAACCATTATTTTCTAAGAATCGAGACGAAACCGGTCGATTTAGTCTTTTACGCGGAAGTAAAGCACACTAGTGATGACAAATCGGGAATGCGAAATAAGGAGGGTCCATGGCGCTTTGCCCCATCACCAAAGCCTACTCACAGCAGAGCCTTCCTCTTCCTGCTCATACTCCATGGCTGCTCCCTCAATCTGGCGATGATCTCCTTCTTCTGCTGGATCAACTCCTGAAACACAAAATTAGTGTTATTTATTTATAGTACACCAGGCGCTTCAATAGGCACAGAATGTAAGAAATACCATTTCAAAATAATTTCATAACAATATCAAAAGGAGCGTCTTGTTGTTGGGAAAAGAGTGATTGAAGCAATACTTCAATGAGACAAAAAAGTTTTACGTCATCACCAGGCGATCTATTTTTAAAAAAGACAAAAATGGCACATGTATAATATAAAACATTTTATAAAGTAAATCACTCACCAGCACGCGATCCTTCGATATCCGCGGCGTTCTAGGCCCATCATCGTCCGTCTCCTCATCCTCATCGCACTCGCTGCAATTAAAAATATTTTAATTAATCAATTTAATAAACTAAATATTATTTAGCGCTCAAGACGCGCACTTTCTACCGCAAAAACGTAAAAATATCGAATGCCCACTGCAGGCGCTCCGCAATCGTTGCAAGGGGCATCGAGCTGCGTTTCTGGCGACTATTCGGCGCCATCACGGCGCTTATTAGGCGCCAATTCGGCGGCTTCTGGAGACTATCTGTCTTATTCACTCGTGTGAGAACTGACTAACTGATCCTCTCGTCTGGCTCTAAAGTTGACCGTTGGAGGATTGAATTTCGATACGAGGCGCAAAGGCGGAGCGCGAAGGAATGCAAGAGAAAAAAACGCAGCGTGCGGTTGTAATGTGCCGTTTTTCTCGATATTTTGATCTTGATCTTTTGACCTACCGATCCGAGAGGAAGAGCTTCGGATGCGAGCGGAGGTGGAATGAGGAGGAGCGACGGAACAGCGAGAAGAGGTCATTCTGAAATAACATTTAATTATTATATTTTTATATTTATTTTCCTTATCTTATCCTTTATCGTCTTTCAATCTGTTGATCAGTATTTTTGTGAGCATAAAACAAAAATTAAGAAGGAAAGGTGAGACATGTCGCACTTCTCACTGGGGCACTAAGAGGAGGTCATCGTCTTTATGGGCTCGTTTCTCGGGGTCTAAGTGCCACCCTCTAAACCTCCTGGTTCGACCCTGATGCATGGACTATCGGAACAAATCTACTTTCACGGAAGAATTTATGGATTAAGAACAAGATTCCCATGATGTTTATTGGTTGTAGATATTAGAGGGATCGAGTTTAAATTTCGAATAAATTTTAACCGGTTCTTGAAAGGGGGCCTCTGAACAAAACGATGATTGTACGAGTTGAAAATCGTTTTTTTCCCATATAACGATGCGGAACCGATAGGGATTGCATCTCCGTTCCCAAACGTTAGTGGAGAGAACCTAACTCCACTTCATACGATTACCAAGACCAAGAGATTTGTCCTTGTGTCATCTTCACTATCAAATCGGTCCCGCGTGTGTCCTTCTCTTTTTATTGATTGATTGGCGCATAAGTGGATGATGGGGGAGACGTCAAGAGTGAGGCGATAGAGCGAGAGAGAGGCGAGAGAGCGGGCGGATTGGAGAGGGTCCAGAGACAGACAACTGACTATACTGCTGAATGTTCGAGGGAGGAGGGAGGGAGAGAGGGGGAAGGGGTCTATCTCAAGAGTTGATCAGGAAGAGAGAGGGAGGAATGATCGGGCCGTGGATGACTGCGGTTTGCAGAAGGAAGAGTATAATAATCTGACGAGAAAGCGAGACTAGAAGTGAATTGTGATTGAAAAGACATTATGTTAATAGGAGGATAACGAAGTAGAAGTAGAGGTTGATAAGTGCCGCTTGAAACAAAAGGCGGAATGTATCAAGGCCAAAGTTCAAAAGGTGCTCATTTAAATAGTTCATTTAGATAGCCAAACAAAAATGGCAGCAAACCTTTGCGATGACGTTTTTTTGAACAAAATATTTGAAGAATCAATCAACAATAATCTAGCCTCTGCGTAAACATTCTTTCATTTTTCTGGTCTGGTTCTTAGAAAATATCAGACTGGTTCCTGCCCGCAGATTATTGTTCACCATTGCCTCCGGGCCATCATAAATAATCGTGTTTATTCGACATTTTCTCTGTCTTCCGTCTCAAATCTAATTTGTTTTCCCATCATAAATCTGAGATTTCAGGATCAACGTTATTCTTACTACTGACACTAAATTGTGTAGACCAATTTAGTGTAAGTAGTTCTTAGAGGGTGGGTCGAGAACCCATTGGGGACGAGCAATTGGTAGTCGTTAGTAGAGGACGCCGGTCAATAGGTCTGGCCAGGCCAATTCACTTGTAAATATCAGTCCAGTGAGTTAAATTGTGCAGTACTGATGAGGTTCGCATCACTTCCGACCAGGACTTCCGACCACTCAGACTAACAAGAATCACAATTAAACTATGAGAATAAAAAAAGTAGTAATGCGAACCTCATCAGTACTACGCAATCGCTTCTCACAGCATAACAGGGACTACTCTAGATTAAAGATCAACGATCAACGACCAAAGATCAAAGATCAGCGCCTCACCAGCACGGAGCTCCTCCTGCTCAATCTGCTCTGCTCATCATCGGTCGTGTCATGGGGCGGATCTCCAGTCGACGTAGACGACGTCATCTTTGATCTTTGATCTCTGATCCCTCTCTGACCTCTCCCCGGTCACCTGGCCATCTCTGGAAGATCACATTTATATCCAATACAACATCGTCGCTAAACAGCGCAAGTCTGCAAAAGCAAACACCATCGGAACGGCAATAAGAGTGCTCGGGGTCATATCATATTATGCGCTCTCGCTAGGCGCGTAAACTCGTGTCGTGAAACGGGAGACGGGAGGGGACCGGGATCAGAGAGAGGGAGGACTGAGGGGAGGAGGAAGAAGGAAGGGAGAGGGGGGAGGGGGGAGGGGGAGAGGGGGGAGATGGAGGGGAGATCTTGCGACAAATGATGGAAGAAGAGGAGGCATCTCGAGGCGGCGATTAGAGAACCGCAGGCATGGCGCGTTGTTAGATCGATCAATAAGTAATCCCATGAGTTCTAACATCTTAATTTTTTTTTGAAGTTCGTAACTGACAATCAAGCATGGAATATTGGTTACAGTTCAATTGTTGAAGATTTATCGAATATTGGAGACAGATTCGAAATTGGCACTACTGAAAGGCTATTAGGAGTGCGAAAAGGTTGCTAGTGTTCGTCTCAAAGTGTTCGCTAACAAATAATGGGTGCAATTGAGGACACCCTGAATTGAATCCACGACACATCAACTTGATTTCTCCTTCACCGTTCCTACTCTCTTTACGAGCCCATCAGCCGCGACACTTCCCCTCTTCTCGCGGTGAGAAATCAGGCACAGCAGCTGCCTGCGACCATCAATTACTAGTGATGCGACAGGGAGGGGGGGGGGGAGAGAATAGGAATGCGATCATCAAACTCTTATGAACTCACGATCTTTTGTCGAGATCAAGAAATTTGATATTGTTCCAATACTTAGGTTTAGAAACTATTTCAATTACTAGCGCGACCGGATGAGACAGAGAGAGGGGAAGGAAGAGCAAACGGGATATGATCTCAATCTGAATCATTTAATCAGTAAGAAATCTACTACTGTAGAAGGTCGAGGGTGCGTCATTTTAGAACTGCCGTTTTAGAACTGGTCATTTTAGAACTGGAAAATGTTGCCTTAACCGTAATCCTAAGGCTTAAGGGTGGTCCTAAAGTACTCTAATTTGACCCTAAGGCTTAAGGAAGCACCTTGAGAACTTTTGGTCGGTCAACAAGTACATTAGGTTAAGGTTAAGAAAAATTTCACAGTTCAAAAAAAACGACCAGTTCTAAAATGACAGTTCTAAAATGATACACCCCCAGAAGGTCTTCATTGCGACAAAAAATCAATAACGATTATCTGATCTTTGATCTCAAAACACGTCACAAACAGTATTCTATCCATTCCACGACAGCGATGTCGATAAATGTAGGAAAGTCCAAGAGAAGAGCACATTCTGAGAAGTTGTTTACCGCTCCTGAGCGAGACTTCAGAGAGTGTGCGTTCGATTTGTCACACCTCTCGGCCCTTCCTCATCCATCTCCTCACCCGTTCAATCACCCTATCGAATCCGCCGAATCAAGGGGCCTCACCTTCTCTATCCTGCACGTTCTCTCGTCTCTCTGACCACGCAGAGAGCATTACAACACGAGAGAGTCCCTGCCCATTCCGGCGAGCGACTCCCTCTAAGGGAGTGTAACATCTCCCCCCTTGTCAGGCCCCTCCTGTCGTATATCTCCCAGTTACTCTGGGCAGAGGTGAGATAAGTCTCGCCCCTCATCTCATCCCCTCGTCCCGTCCCCCCATTCCATTCTGCCCGCTTATTTATGTTCACCTCCCGGCGCAGCCTAATGGACTTCACCATGTCTTCCCAGATTTCCCCCCTAAGAGCCGCAAATAATATGTAAATATTAATATTAATAAATTAGCTTACACCTCGAGACAACATTGACTGTATGGACCGTATGTTACGGTGCGCAACTCAACACCTACGGCGACCTTGAATCAGGGCACTACCGTAACCGGAGCATGGTAGGTCACTCGGGTAGATCGGCGGGGCACTTTGCGTACTCGCCAGTGTCATCCAATCAATCACCACTAACAAGAAGTCACGTTGTATCATCTAGGAACCAAAGGGAGAGAAAACGAGAGAGAGAAAGAATGAGGGAAGAAACGATGGAAACACGGCACTCTTTCACTGATCACAAATCTGACTTGCCGATAATACCGTAACCTCTGACTCTACAGTACACTCGCAAGTATTCAGTAGAACGTAAATTCGTTGAATAGCCCCTACATGATAACCCTCGAAAATATAGTACGCGAGACAATCATTAGCGTAGACATGTTTATTATTACGTATAACTTCTGAGAATATGCTTACTTTACACCGTCGGAAACCGTTGTTCTTACAGTGAATAGAGTAGAGGGAGGGAGACACTCGTTTCAGAACCAATACAAATACTATATTGAATATTGTTACATCGTGATACAGATTTAACGGCGGTAGCATTCTAGCACCTAGAAAATACTACGAAGCACAATGCTGTAAGCGGAATGACAAGTTTGAGGCAGAGAGAAAACACACCGATCAAAGATCAAACATCACAAACTACAAAACTATAGTCACACTCTAAATAACGCAGCAAAAATACTGTCATGATTGAAAAGGGGAAGGCGAGATCTGGGGTTGAGATCTATTGGGGGCGGGGTCTCCGGATCAGAGATCAGAGATTACCGTCGCTTGCCCGTGACGACGTCGCCGATGACGTCATCGAGGCCGAGCGACCTCATCGACGCTCGCAGCCGCGTCTGCAGGAACTGCGCGTAGTCCGTTGAGCCGGACGTCAACTGAGAGGAAAATCAATAAGCTTCCGTAGTCTAGAAAATCGATAAGTTACTGTAATCTAAACCATTCGAAAGCACAAAAATATATTGCGAGCTGGAGTTTTTTTTATACAGAAACTGAAATTCATAGCACTATTAAAAATTAAACGTATTCGGGTCGAGTATTTTTAAAATAAAATTTAATAAAAATTTTAGAGCAGTCAAGTCCTGATGATATTCCCATCGTGTCTCTATGAATGATATGTGGTGTGGCTACTGTACTTCCCCTCCTCGCAGTGCGTGGCGTGGTGCTACCGTATACCTTCTTGGTGCAGCTCACGACGACGTTGTCCTCGTCGCGCACCGTGATCTGCGAGCACGAGTTGAAGGCCGTGAGCAGCTTCGTGACCACCTGAGAGAGCAATCGATTATCTACCGCATACTACAGTAAACAAACGCCATAATCTACCGTAACCTAATCAAAAAAAGTGAACCTATGTCAGTGCTTTTACGTGAAATAAGATCAACGTTGAGAAAAAATAACAATCAATTATTACAAAAGTACAATCTCCCAACGCTGAAGCCAAGATGTAACCTGGCGTTTTTCCTAATTTTAATTGAATCTGAAATCACGGTTCTCAACGATGACGTCATGCTCACCTCACTGACGATCTCCCTCATCTCCTCTCCGTTCTTCCCGATGGGCAACACGTTGAACACGGCGATACCCGCGGGTGCAGTGATCGAGTCGAGCACTCTGAGATGGAGGAGAGATCAAAGATCAAAGATGATAATTGTAATCGGTGTCCCGTAATTCTGTCCTCAGATTGGAATCAGTCTCTTCCAAAGTAAACCGATAAAATTTGCAAACTAGAAAGTGCCAGGTTCTCAATTAGCCCTTATCTAACCGCGGGGCAATTAATCGAGTAGAGCAGTCTGATATGGGGATTAGGATAAATATCAAAGATCAATAATAAGTGACAAAGAAGAACCACGAGAAAAAAATTAAACGAAAAAGGTACGTTTTAATTTATTTTCACTCCTTCCCTTTTCGTACGATCCTACCGTCTCTTTTCAACCTATAAGCACATGAATCTAAATGAGTGGAATGAAGGATTTAGTAATTAATAATGTATTTAGAGCGAAATGCACAAAAAGGGATCCAGATTTTGGGATGCTTTGGTAGTAATTCTCTGCCTCGCCACACTCATCTTGACCTACCCTATCATCTCCTCGGTGAGGAAGGGAGCGGCGGGGCAGGGCCGACGGTGGTCCAGGTCGCACGCGTCCACCACGATCACGTCGTAAGAGAGACCTGAGAGGAATATTGATTGACCTTCGATGCTACAGCACCCATCATTTAAAAAATAGTAACCAGTTAAGTACTGAAACACATTAGTATCATATGGTATAAGAGACCTAGAGGAGAGGAGTTTTAAGCATTAGCTACCGTACCCTTTATTCTTACAGTATTCAGAGAAATACCTAGAGGCGGAAATCGATTAGTTATTGATTAGGGTACCGTACCCCTGCGCTTCTCCATCTTCATGTATTCCACTCCATCTCCCACTACAGTGCGTCGCTCGTCGCCCGTGGCATCGCCCTCGCGATGCACCTAAAAAAATTATTTTATTTTATTCAAAAAAAATATTTTGAAAACTGAAATTATGAGGATTTACATAATGAAATGAATATTCATGTAGATATTAATGGCCTCTAGTGAACAAAATGTTTAATATTTGAAATCTTAAAATATTGACTCGTCTCTCTGTGCAATGATGCAATAGCTGAAGCTGTGAAATTCATAGTTTTCTCGCATTAAATAAATATTGAATTAATTAACCAACCTCCTTGACTCCGAACCACTGCTCCGCCAGCTTCACCACTGCCTCGTCCTTCTCCAGCACCGTGATGTTCAGCTGGAAATGATTATTATTGATAATAATGATTTTTTTAAAAATGTGATTGGGTAAATGCAATCAGTCTATCTGAACTATCAAACAATCACTAAATATCTATTCATCTTGTGCATACTTGCTCTAGAGCCATGTAACAAATATTTCAGATGAACCGGTGAGAAGAATAGTGTACGATAAATCGGCAACATTTTTTTTTTAAATAAAAAAGAAAGTAACTGACATTTCGCTTCATGCGCGTCCAGAACATATCGAGAGTGCCGCCGCCCAGACCGATCGATAGCACCTGAGTACGGTACATAATACTGTAATACGAATAATTCGGTTGGTCCAGTACAAGATCAGTAAGTAGGAATTACTCTAAAAGCATTTTTTTGTTCTATCGACATTGGTATTTCATCCGTTTCCCTCTCTTATTTATCACACCTCTCACAAGCTACCGCATCCTCGTCCATATATCCCATCACGCTTATCCGATTCCATCTACCGTATCCCCTCCCACCTGATATGGCGGTCGCTGTCTCGGCTCGGCCTCCACCAGCGGCACGGGGCCCATCACGAAGGGCGCCACGGCGAGGGCAGAGACGTACCTGCAATGCGGGATGGTCTTTGATCTTTGATCGTTGATCTTCAACCACTGGTATTTCATCTCTTTGACCTCTACAACAGAGTTGGCTATTCCACCTTCGTAGCACATTCCGCGGAGGATAAGCAAAGCAGAATAAAAGAGTCAGGAAGTTTCGATATTGAGATCACGATAAGTGATTCACCATTCATTCACCGAATTTTGAAATTCATAGCATTTCATGCGGAGTTTTAGCGGTCAGAAGTGATAATTCTAGGTTGGTGAAAAAAATACAAATCTGGAAGACGTACGCGTTGAGGATGCGCCGATGCGACACCGACCAGAAGCGCGTGTCCGACGTGTCGAAGGTGTCCGATTCTGAAAAAGAATACAGTAATCAGAGCTTGCCTTATTTTTCTTGTTTATAGGTTCAGTTAATTCATTTCTCGCAAACAATTAATCGTCAATTAATC
This sequence comes from Pristionchus entomophagus, assembly GCA_036245825.1. Classification (NCBI taxonomy): domain Eukaryota; kingdom Metazoa; phylum Nematoda; class Chromadorea; order Rhabditida; family Neodiplogasteridae; genus Pristionchus; species Pristionchus entomophagus. Next base: position 5,185,231 of record BTSX01000006.1, on the reverse strand, counting down.
AACAATTAATTCTGCTCTCTTCACAAGTTCCATCAGTGGTCAGATAATCGATATCGCTTGTGAAATGAAGAGATCCATTCCAAACCTAGTCCAAGGACGACCGGTCCTACCTTTAGGTGGAATGAGCATGACTGCGGTCTCTGCATCTCCCTCCTCCGCACCCTCAGTGAACAACTCGCGACGAACCATCGAGGACGACCTCAACAATTAATTAAGTAATTGGTTTGATTATGTTAATTAGACTATTACGTTCGTATTTGTAAATCCCAATGGGGAACAGCTCGCTGCAAGCATTCCCGGTAAAAGTAAGTGGTTTAAATCAGTGCTTTGTAGCTTACGATACCTCACTAATCGGATCAGGTAAACTATAAAGCTGGTGGAACAGAACAAATATTCTTCATGAAATGATATACTTAGTTGAGTATTGAGACATGGCTAAATGCATCGTTTATGGAATCTCAGTCGTTTCTGCTCTAGTTAGAAAGGGCGCGAATAACTGCATGCATTAGCAACGCTTGTAATCCTACTGTGCTCCTCGTACATGATGAACTTGTTGAAGCGAGTTCGGTGATGTACGATAAACACATTAATTAATTAATTAATAAAAGCAGCTCACATTCCGGGAATGATGCTATCGACCACTCGATAGCAGTAGCCAGTGCTTGATGAGCAGGCCCGGTCAATTTCGTGCTGGAAATTAGCATGTCAAATAAACTAAGAATTTCTCACAAACAATTATTAGTTCGGTCAATTCCGTCTTTCAACTGAGAGCTGATTTAAGAAATACCGAGGAATTGATTTGCCATCTCTTCTGGAAATGATAAATCTCAAAACCGGAGTGAAAGGATGCGCGTCGAATACGTTCCTAGCTTATTCGCAACAGCTAAACAACAGTATCGGCAATCCGAATGACCTATTCGGGTTTCATTTGCTCTTCCACACTCAGTGATTGGTCAAAATTCATACTAGATCTAATTAGATCGACTGCGGGAACAAAATAGAGGCCGAAAAGTGAATTTAACGATATGATTATATCAGATAGATGTATTCACCGTATTCTTCGATTTTCCTCCGCTTTCCTCCGCTCGCCCGTACGTTTCATCGATGATCACTTGATTCGCGGTAATAATGTACACCTCAAATAAATATTTTATCTACGCTCTAGGCACAACAGGATTCGAATGTTATAATAATTCCTTTAATAATCTAATAACATTTTAAATATATAGAGAGAAACTGACCACTACGTACACGACAGCGCACACTCCAATCATCGCGATGAAGAAGTTGGCGGAGCCGCGTCGGAAACAGAGTCGGAGCAGCGTGTCGGAGAGACTGGCGAGGAAACCGCCTCCTGACAGGAACACATATTGTCATAATACATTTGGGTAAATACCGTAAATGCACGACTATTTGGCCATTACATATTTCGTTTACCCCACAGTCCTATAACTACATATTTCGTGTCATTGAAAACCACTGAATACACTTCAGCAAATACAGGGCATCCTACAAACTGGCGAGGAAACCTCCTAAAGAAGGTGAGTAACCATGAATATCCACATTGAGTGATCTACCCATCGCTCCAGCTGCGATTCACTTCTACGTAATGGGGCGCTTTCAGCGATCTTCCATTTCATTCGGTACTCCAATATTGGATATAAAAGTATAGTAAAAGGGTATACTACTGGCTACAAAAGACTTTCCTCTAAAATGCATAACTCCCCCATGAAGATAACTCAGTATCACACTTTCGAGTCTTACAAAGATTCACTTCTACGTAATGGGGCGCTTTCAGCGATCTTCCATTTCATTCGGTACTCCAATATTGGATATAAAAGTATAGTAAAAGGGTATATACTACTAGCTACCGAAGACTTTCCTCTAAAATGCATAACTCCCCCATGAAGATAACTCTGTATCACACTTTCGAGTCTTACAAAGATCATCTTTCATGCAAACGCTCACCTCCTCCCGTCGCCCGTCGCTTCTCCCAAGCATGTGCACCGCTCGACGGAGCGAGCAATCCACCGACCATCCCTGAATGGCAGGTAGATCAATCTATGAATCAATAAAGAAAGGAAACCTCGATTCAAACCAGTCTATTTAGAGCAATAGAGACATGATAACGGTAGGTAAGGGTGAATGACAGGAGCAAGACTCAAGAACTGGTTGAGATGTTTATAGGTTCGAAATTCGAGCTAATCATGGGAATATAATTGTGAAAAAAATGAGTCAGAATAGCACGTTATAAAACCTGCGCTAAATCAAGAACGGATGAATGGTCTAGGTTTCAGTCCTTATCCAAAAACGAAAAGCGAGGAAACAGGATAACAGTAATATTTGGGTCTCGGTTGCAGAGCCAAAATATTTTACACGAACAGATCTAGTGTGAACCAGTCTTAAAACTTTGCATGCGGTGGAAACTAGCCCGGAGGATAAGCCAAACAGGAAATAAAGCTCGCACCCGTACAATAAAGAAAGTTATAAACAATTTAGAAAACACGACTAAGCTCAAGAGCCGCATGACGCGTAACCGCAACACCACAGTTCGTCGTGGCATGTATTGTTCGGTGGAGCGCGCTCAACTGAAGAACTGCATGAATATTCAATGTTGTATTTCTTGGAGATAATATCAATCGCATTCGGGCGATTGGACTATTCCAGATACTGCAGGATGACAATGAGCATGCAGGAAAGCGAGAAAATATACTGCTTTGAGTTCCGGAAATGCGCACAGCGACTGAATAAGACAGATATGAAAGGCGTAGCAGATATTTTTTTCTGAAAGAAACAGTATAGATTCTGGGTTGAAACAAATCGAGAAAACACCGACTTTATCGAAGAGAATCTTCTTACAACGAAAACGAGATTAGCAACAATAAGAGGAAACGAGATCTTTGAAGCAGATGAAAAACATAACAACAACATCAACAAGAAGAGAGAGGGCAATTTTAATTCCTGAGGGAGATCGATAAACAACAACACGATTGAAAAGGAGCACCGTAGTATTCTAAGAGATCTAAAATCACTGGGCTACCGTAATCTTAGGGGGGAAATCGATAATCGGGGACTACCGTACTCCTTTATCCATTCATCAACGTGTAGTAGTCGAGCACCTGGACAATTTAATTATCTATAGAGTAGTAACATTATTATTTTAGAAAATAAAACTAATCAACGATGATCTCTTACAGTAATCGTAGCGCGTCTCCTTTTGGGATTATCTTTTTGTTGTTGTTATTCAAGACCGAGAATGTAAGGCCAACTTATGACTAATGTCGCATTATCTAACATTGTAAATAAATATATAAATAAATAACCTCATGACAGATTTGCTCCATCTTATCCGTGCCCAGTTCAGCCACGTAATCCTGCCACCAGCGAGTTTCGTTGATATCCTCGCGCTGTAATTACACGGACATAAACACTTTTTTTAAAAACCTCAACCGGCTGTCAAACTCGCACGACCATTCTAGCTTACCGTAGCATCAAATACAATTCTGGTTCTTTACAGTACCTCCACTACCATAACCCCCCGAGTTACCGTACCTATCAAATCTACCGTAACCCCTCCCCCAACGTTCTATCGTACCTGTCTGAGCTTGATGGCGAGCCAGAAGAGAGAGACAGCGAGGACCTGAGCATACAAGAGTCAATGATACTGACCCAGTCTATTGTTCAAGCACTTTCTCCCATTTCCCTATCTCCATTCTCACCCTTCTTGTGTATTTACTACTTTTTTGACGTATTTGCTACTTTTTTGACGTATTTACTACTTTTTTGACGTATTTACTACTTTTTTGGCGCAATACAAATAATTCACAAGATGCTATAGATGTAGGAAAAATTCGGCGCAAGTAAAAGGATGAGCGCGAAGATATTGAGTATCCTATGCTACCAATAAAGTACCTGGGGCTCCCATGCCAGGCAGAGATGCGTGAAGAAGGAGTCGTTCACCAGCGGCCACGCCGAACACACGATATCAGACACCTGACAAAATCGATATTCGATAACTGCCGGTTACGGTGCTAGCCAGTGGATACAGTAACCCCCAGGTTGTAATCGATAACGATTGGATACAGTTCTCACTGATAAGGACGTGATGGAATCAGTATTACATGTAGGGTATCAAATATTTCTTAGATGAGTCGACACAAAATCAATATTACATGGATACGATACTACCGGGATCGATAATTAATGGATACACTACTCCCGATTGGAAGGTATCGCTAAATCGATATCATATGTAAAAAGGACCCATGGACCCAATACTCGATGAAGTACAGTACTTCCACCGTTATACGTGAGCTAGAGTCGATCTACCCATATTTGAAATATAACGCTAGCGATAAAAAATGCATACGAAACTCGGATACCTTCACCTTCCTTCTATGTATGCATCTCCTATGCGAGAGTCAGTGCACAATTCGAAAATATATGAACTATGGCAGTTCGCGTAGTGACTCACGCTTACATTAGGATACATATAATTTGAAGTATGTAGGTAGATCAACTCCAGTACACGTATAACGCTCGGACTACGGTATTCATCAAGCATTGGATCCACTGTGCAATGTGATATACCGTAATCCACGGAAACGTGAACTAACCATATTAGGGTCGTATCCCTTATTCGACTTGAAGTCATTGGCGTAATTGATGATGAACTTGTACGGTAGATCGATCTGAAAATCACCCAATGTTACCATATTATCTGATAATGCTAAATATAAGCGAAGACTACTGTAGATCGACCACTCTAGGATACCGTACTTCTCGAATTCATGATGATTCCCAGATAATGGATACAGGCACTACTTATGTTTCAGATGGATCACTCGAGGTTGCTGTTTTCAATGATGGTTTCAAGGGTATGCTCGGATATCAAATGTAGCTACGACAAAAGCACACCAATGGAGTGGTCTCTATGATCAAATATAAATATTAAATTTAAAACGAATAAAACAAACCGAGAATTCGAATTTCATCGCGATGAGCACCACTCGCTCCATGGCAAAGATGTCGTCCTGTTAATTAATTAATTAATTAATGATTAGACGAGGTAGATCGATGGACTAATGATCGCAATTCGCAATAACAGCCATGCGTACAACACCACACGAGTAGATCCGCATTCCAAAACTAAGAAAACCACGTTTGTATAAAATGGTGCTTGTCCATCATTATAGTGTTTCTGCCTCGTGTTGTCAAGGAAAGGCAAGGAGTGTATTCAGCTATATGAGTAGATAGCTGCCTTTAATGAAATACAATTCAATTAAATAAGCAAGACGAACCATCAACTGGTGGCCGCTGACGCGGAATGTGTTGCTGTAGAACCGCAGCGCATTGTTGCCAATATCCTGGAATTACTATAATAGATTTTTTTTTTTTAAATTGTGCTTCAACCCGCAGCTCTCATAAGCCGAAGTAACTCCCCATCGGCTCTGCCGAGTAACCCCAGCTCGACAATTTATATGATATGTTGTTCAGTTCGGGGGAATACTTAATTTTGTAGTCTGGGTTTTTTTTTTTTTCCGTCCGACCGATTCCAAAAAAATAATGCGAAAACTCACCCTACACTTCTTCGGTGTGTCCTCCGATTTGCCGGCGAGAAACAGGCAGGCGAGTGCGGTGCTCTGAGATTGAACCAAAATAGATAAGCCAGAAGTAGGATAGGATAGGTTAAGTAGCCACTGCGACATGCTATCCGTGGAAGTTCTACAACTTCCAGGAACGACTGCCCTAATCACAGACTCTACATGGATTATCAAATGATGATACGAAAAAAAGAAAGATAAGTGTGGAAGAAGTGATTATCACAATTAGTGCCAGCTTTTGGCTTACCGGGCATGGAAACTCTTGAATGGAATGTAGCATGTAGAAACGATGGAAGTAGACGCACGCTACACCCGTCGTGTTGTTCAGTTTCCTGTAGAGGAATATTTCATGACTCATTAACAACGAAACAAATTCAATATCGGTGTCCCTTCCAAGTTCTATTTCAAGAGTGCTCAAACAGAGAGGTTTCTGGTCTTCGCGGTTAATCCCGCCTCAATAATGTAATTGATAATTCGAGCTTAGCAAGCACGTTACGTGAGGGCTATAGACAACGGATAGTTGAAGGATTTGTTGCAACTAGAGGAGCGCTCGAATTGTCAAAACTGACTCAATAACATCAGTAGTTTTTCGTGGATTAACCATTTAAATTCGCTTCCGATCTTCTTCATGATTTCGATTCCTTCTCTCTTCAGCCTGATCTCGTCAAATTCGCTCATTCCCTCCTTTCGCGAGGGCGAATTCTTGATAGCTTCTTCTTCGAAGATCCAGTCAGCGGGGATGCGCGATCGCGACATCACTGAATTGACAGAGTTGGTAGATCGCGATGTAGTTCATAATATCACGCTAAAACACAATCAATATTCTAACAAACGAGCAGAAAATCAATATTCGCGCGCTTTCGCAATTACACCATTTTACAGTCGATGTTTTGCGCAAGGGAAATCGCCCGCCCGCACACACCACTAACTGTAAACTATTTGTATATTTTAAATTTTATTGTAAATTATTATACGCTTATTATACTCAATAAATATCTCAATAGAGTTTAAATAGAGCTCTTTGCAGTTCATTTTCCGGAATAAATATATCTAGCAGAACTTGGGATGATCTTTCGAAGAGATAAGATCTCATAAATATTGTAGGCATTCCAGATGATTATGAGATGAAGAAACAATAATTGAGATCTTTGGATTGATTCAAACTCCCTATTATCAGTGCCTAATATCTTCCCTCGTGAGGAGCCAATTCCTCATCGACTCCATAAGTAAGCTCTCAATCGCAGGTGATTATGCCAATCAATGACGAGGATGATTGACAGTAGCTATTCGATTACTGGACTATGCTGAGAAAAGCAGCTATTCACAGCAAAGATACAAAGTACTCATCGAGATTGTGGGATCTATGCGATGTTCCCTCGCTTTCTCTATTCCGCACTCGCTTAGCTCTAGCGAGTGTGCGGAATGGAGAGAACGATGAATGATAAATCAGTAAGTGTCCTGTTTTTTTTTTATCGCGGTTACTTTATCTATTAGAGCATTCCCGATAGATTGGCCACATTTTTCACCTTTGAATTCATCCCTTTCATAGATGTTTGTACGCATACAGTATCGACAATAAATCTTGGCCAACTTTTTCAAAATGGTGTAACTTTCAAACCAGATGGGCGATGGTTCTGAGAGTTTGATAGATGACAGTACATGTACTCCTACATATGCTCACTGTGTCCGACCGTAATACGATTTCGCAATATTGCATGGTGATGACGCAATCATGGCATGGTTTTTCATCGAGGAATATTTGCTCGATGAATTTTCTCCCAGCTTTCCTACTCGGTATGATATTAGAAGGACTTAATACCTTCTTAATGAAAATATGTACTCATGTGATTATGACGTACAATGGATTTAGACTGTCTCAAACAATGGTCCCGAAAAAATGGATTTTTGTTCTTCGACGTGCTTGAAACTCGTTCCAAAGCTCAAAATAATCCTTACCACAATTCCTGATGATTCCCCAAAGTTTGGTAACTATAGCTCTTAATTTGTCCTCAAGGCTAGAAAAAAAAGTTTTTTTCACTTATTCACGTGATCCTATTTTGGATGTTTACAGTTCTGAGGGTGATTTTCATTCAAATTTCATTCCAAGACGCGATGGTAGCATATCCATGGATTATACGATTCTCAACTTTTTAGAGCATTTGGATAACGTTCCCGCCCGCGGCAACCGAAAATCCGAGGTCAATCGACTTTTAAAATAATCTATTTTTCGACATAATGAATTTTAACTTTATTGATTAATGATATAATGGTCTCTCATATCGAAATTCGGATTCAGCACACAAAGATATACCAGAAGAAAATTTAGTCAGGAAGTTCTGAGAGAATTTTTTTTCGACTAATGATGGTCAATTTTTGATTTGACAATCGACCTCGGATTTTTGGCTGCAGCGGGCGGGAAAGTTATCCAAATGTTCTAAAAAGTTGAGAATCGTATAATCCATGAATATGCTACCATCGCGTCTTGGAATGAAATTTGAATGAAAATCACCCTCAGAACTGTAAACATCCAAAATAGGATCACGTGAATAAGTGAAAAATTCATTTTTTTCGTGCCCTGTTGACAAATTAAGAGCTATCGTTACCAAACTTTGAGGATCATCAGGAATTGTGGTAAGGATCATTTTGAGCTTTGGAACGAGTTTCAAGCACGTCGAAGAACAAAAATCCATTTTTTCGGGACCATAGTTTGAGACAGTCTACAGCCACTGTACGTCATCCTCCCATGAGTACATATTTTCATTAAAAAGGTATTAAGTCCTTCTAATATCATACCGAGTAGGAAAGCTGGGAGAAAATTCATCGAGCAAATATTCCTCGATGAAAAACCATGCCATGATTGCGTCATCACCATGCAATATTGCGAAATCGTATTACGGTCGGACACAGTGAGCATATGTAGGAGTACATGTACTGTCATCTATCAAACCCTCAGAACCATCGCCCATCTGGTTTGAAAGTTACACCATTTTGAAAAAGTTGGCCAAGACTTATTGTCGATACTGTAGATCGATTGAACTCTAATGCGCGCAGACAGATAGTATCAGGGTATCAGTGACTGCCCTCCTTCCCCTTTTTTTTATCTGGACATGGCGATCGCATGATCAGACCAGGTGACCAGTCCATGGCTGACAAATGCAGTAGGCCTCTCGTTTCCTCTCTCAAGCGAGAAATTGTGCGGGGCGACTAATTTCGGATTTTAAAACTAATTACGAATTTTAAATTTTAAAACTAATTACGAATTTTAAATTTTAAAACTAATTACGAATCGTATCAGCCGCATTCTTTTTCTCGATTGTATGTCACGTGTTCACTGTTTCTCGATCGATAATTAGAGGTGGACGGAGTATGATCTCCCCATATATTTATCCAGACATAGCGATAGTATGATACAGACATGATACGGATGAGGGAAAAAGTCATTTGGCAATCTACAGATTGCTAATATCCGGATCCGCCCACACGCAGTCCTCCTCGATCTTCAGATTGTACTTGCTGCCTCCATTCTTGTACTCACTGGTCACCAGTCTGAACCAGCCCAGCTCCCCCCAGGGAGTTCCCCAAGAGTTGCGTCCGATCCAGTAGGAGATCCCGGTGTCGTGGTCGTATCTGGAATGGCGTACGGTATCCTACCGTACCACCAGATCAGGATACAGTATCTTACAGTGTCCTACCGTACCACCCAACAGCGCCCCTGATCCGGGATTGAGTATGATGAATGAAGATACTCACCCCCAGCCGACGATGGAGACGATGTGGTCGATGTCCTCGTCGGTCACCTGATAATCGATAATGGGTTACGGTATTCTATGGCTACGGTAGTTGATGGCACTTGATTGCCGCTAGATTGGAATCAGCACTGATACTTGCCCTTTGTATCATTCGACCGGGGGAATGATAAACTCGACGGAGAGTCCATCAATCGACGGTATCAATTGCAAATATGCAGGGTCTCTTCCTATAAGTTTCAGAAAAAATTTAGAAATCTCAGTCCGTGATAGTCGTGAACTACCGTATACCCTGATTCAAAATCAATAACTTTGGGGTACACCGTATACCTCCTTGTAGATGCCTCCATTGTAGTCCTCGAAGGCCTTGGTGGCGGCGATGCCGCAGGCGATCGGCCCGTTGTGGTAGATCTCCGCCTTCATCTTCTTCAGCCCGTTCACGCTACCGTACTGCTTCGCCTGTGAACGAGGGTTACTGTAGTCAGTTGGCGATTGGTGCGGCGAGGATTACGGTAGTATAGTCAGTTGCCGATCGCTAGTGCACCAAGGAATACGGTAGGATAGTTAGGTATCTATCGCTTTTACATCATGGATTACGGTAGGTTACGATACCTTGTACAGGGTGTAGTTGGAGATGGAGAAACAGTTGCCGGGCCAGCACGAGCCGCACTGGTTGTAGCCATTACACTCTGGAATGAGATAAATGATTGAGAGTACGGTGCTTTTGAATGGGTACTGTTTACAGTCCAGATCACTGCATGAAAACTACAGTAACTGGTCAGTGGTACTGTAACTAGGTTTCTCAGGGTGAAAAACTCTTCATTCTGCCCACTTTCCAATCCGATCTAGCGACGAGATAGGGTGTAGAATGAAGAGACGGATTCTCCATTCTGACAGCCCTAACTGCTACTCACTCTGGTCCTTGGCCTGGTAGTTGTTGCAGGTCTCATGGGGAATTCCGTGCTCGTGCGCGTACTTGTACACGGCTCCCGGCTCTCCTCCGGCAGCGCAAGTTCCGGCTCCGGAACAGTCGACCTGGAAAAAAACAGTATTCGCTGATACTATCAATTGCTCAATTTCCGTCTACTCCCATTCTCGCGCCTCTTTTCGACTCCTTCGAAAGAAATTTGCTTGATAAGAGTTCAAAATATGTCGAGATCTTTGATATTTGCATCGAGCAGGCATTCCAATCAGACTCTTTCTTCATTGGTTGCCCGTTGTTCACAAATAAACGAGTTGCTAAAGTTATAAGAAACCTTACCACTTGCTGCACCGATAGCAGTGCCCCGGGCCACTTGTTCTTCCTCTTGATGTTGATGCGGTCGGCCATCGCCGAGGTCGAGCCGAACGCCCAGCATGAACCGCAGTCTGCAAAGTATGAGTAGAATCAGGAATCGGGTCAGTCAAACAACTTCTTGCACAGGCTAAAGAGCGGAATCAGCGTTGTTTCGCAGCGATTTCAAGTTTCGGAGCATGACTAGAGGAGTGCGCTGAATGAGAGCGATTGTATAAAACACAAACAGGTAGGAATGAGCAAGTGATATCGCCTGAAACTGCCGAATTAGTCTACATTATCCATCTTGTTTCATGCTCACTCGTCTCTATGACATGATGCGAATAATGGAAAAAGTACCGTTCTGTACTCACTAGTATCGCCATTTTGGTAGCTCCCTCCATTCTGCACACTACCTAGAGTGTTAGGCATTCTAGATAATGTGCAGAATGGAGAGAGAGCTGAACCCCGACACGACATACTCACACTGCGGGATGTGCTGGTTGCGATCGGGGGAGACGTAGTTCACGCCGTCGACGTCCCTCCAGTCCCACGACATCGGAAGGTCGTCATCGTCGTACGAAGCATGCTCGTAGATTCGGGGCTCGTGCCTGACCAATTAATATTATTTTTAATTAAAACTTATTGGGACAAAGACAAATCTGCATTACGCCTTTCACAATTTGGCCTGAGTATTTGCACACATCTGTCATGTGACCTGCCAATCAAGCTAGCGATGGATTACGTTAGTTAGGATTTTCTTGATGAAATCAATTCTGGAATTCCAGCAACACGAACAAATGAAATGGGCTGGCGATGGAGTGTTTGAGTGTGGGGAATGATATGATGGAATTCCAATAAAAGAACCCAGATTGCGGTGTCTGAGAGCGAAAAAATCAATACTAACTTGTGCTCGTAGACCTTGTCCGTCTTCTGGTAGCATCCTCTGAGATTGTATCGATTCCTTTCCTCGGCCTTCTTCGCCGAGACGAAGAGGAGAAGGACGGACAGAACTACAAGGGAGCGCATAGCGACGGGACTGACCTGTCTTATCACCCCATCACCCTCTTATATGGACAGTGGGGGTGTCTTGACTCTCTCCATACTGCACACTGTCTCGACGGTCAGAGATACGAGGGAGGGTGCAGAATGGAGAGATCAGAGATCGACATATGTCAGACTCTTATCAATGGTGAGGGTCACTCAGTGCCACTCAAGTGATGGAAAATCGAACATTGAAGGAAAAAGTCAGCGGGATTCTTTAGAGTCATCACTTCGAATGAGGCATCTTCTTAAAATGTAGAAGATAGCAATCTGTGCAGAAAAAGAAATAGCAATATTACTGTATCTCAAATCTGTGGATAAGGAATTGGTGACTGATGATCGATGGTTCTCACAACACACGGCTTGCCAACAACATCTCTCAAGCAATGATCGAGTTCTCTTCAGTTCTCGATTGCCTCCTCCTTTCTCTTTCTGTCCCGACAATCCAGACTCAATGACTCCCAACACACTTAGAAAGATGCGAGAGAGTGTGCGGATCAGAGAGAGCTGCTCACCTCAATAGGCTAGGATCATTGACTCTTGTATGGAGGAGGAGGAGGCCTGGGGGAGGGAAAGGAGGTGAATAGGGATTATCTCATTCCCACTTTCCCCTCCAATGCAAGCCACTTCTCTTCCTCCGAAGCCGCCTGCACTAACGATCCAGGTCCCGATTATCAATTGGAGTACCACTGTTACAATCTCCGTGAGGTCCCTCCCTGATTCGAGCGGGCAGCGGGATGGGACTCTTCGTTTGTATAAAAAAAGCATAGTCACAGTGATCAAAGGCGCTAAAAATGTAGAACAAGGTCATGAATTTGCCGCTGTAAAATGTTCTCGCGTGATTATTGGCCAGATAGGGAACGCAGGAGTATGTAGCAATACTTACTCGACACCTCAAAGTTGATCTCTTGCAAATGTGCCCTTTAAGGGAAAAATAGCGAATGAATGAATAGTGTGACGGGTTTTCGTCTCGTACTGAAACTCTTCAACTGATAACCGGCAATTAGTTTTCAAACTATGAAAACATCGCACAATCAGTTATGTCATAGGCCCAGCATTGAAGTCTCGCTGGAGCGTCGGAGCGTAAACACCGCTGGACGCATTTACTCTTGCAGATCGTCTCTCCCCAGTCCTCTCCAGTTCCCAGTCGGGCGACCACCGAATGCTGTTGTGACCGAGGAGAAGAGAGGATGAGTCCGCTGGCAAAGTATGGTTGACTGGAGTTTCTCCCTCATTCCGGACTGATTTGTTCAACCTATCTATGCGCACATTCATTATCCATACCATATCTGCAAGCTAATCATTTTTGGCCACCCAAAAAAGATTTTGATTTGCTTATGTTTGTTGACCCATTTTCGTAGGTTTTTGCATTTTTATTCAAATAATAATAATTATGCAGATATTCCATTCCCTTCACGACTTCTCCGCTGCCGAATTCGCCTTATTTCTTCACAGGTATGCTGGTTCCCATGACGTCATTAGAATTGAAATTGGCTATTAGGCATGTCGTAGCGGCGCCGCTACCTCTCCCCTCGTGCCTGCATAGAAATCTGGCTAGGGGAGAGGCACCGCTACAGGCCGAATTGCAAATCCTAATTAGAATCGTTACCCAAAGTTATATGTTTGTTCCTCCTGACAAGTCTCTATTCTGCTTAAAATGGTCAGACGGACTTCGGAAAAAAGCAACGCATAAGAGTCAGTGAAATAGGGATTTCCTTCGTTTTTGGTTCAGATTTCTACCGAGCAGATGTTATGGGTGGAATGTGAATCGAGAAAGAGGGGGAAAGCAATCACAGAATTGTCCGGGCCAGAAACCGAAGAAGATCCGTGGAATTACTCATCTGTACTATTGATGACAAAACAAACTCTGCTTGCCGGCTTCACCGTTGAAAATGGCGGGATGAATCCAGCTTCAAGCGCGCATGAACTGCCGTTTTGCATCACTAATCTGTACGAATTCAGGACCAGCCGCGTACTCCGACTCCTCGCCAATAAACATCTTCCACTTCCTACTGAGTCTCATCACATTCACTATGCTTTGCGTGTGCTATATCGTCTTCTTTTTGGTATGAATAATCGATTTTTTTGCTCGGAACTCATGTATGATTTATAAAAAGCATTACAAGTAGTTTGCAATTACTTCAGTTGTATTTATCACGAAATGAAAATATTCATTGCGAGTTGAAACTCATGATCAGCACTTCTCGATCTTGTGCGAACCGACGACCTTGCACCGACCATTCTCGTAGAGGCAGACGACGAGGGCTGAATTATACCCATTCAAATAGCAACGTCATTCTAATAATGTATTATTGAAAAGGTAGAATATTGGCAGTTTTCTAGTAGTTTTATCTGTTGGCACCCCTAACCACAAATGTTGTGTCGTTAATTAAATATTAGTTAAAAGTTGGTCGAACAGCACTCACTGTCAACGAAGAACGAAGCATGGAGGGGCATCAGGAGCAGGTCTTTGATCAAGTAGGAGTAGGAGTACGGCAGGAGAAGAGGATACGACTGCAGTGGATAGTACTTCCATAGCTCATAATTAAGCATCTTTGTTTGATGGTATTGCCCTAGAAGCGGGCTCTTCAAGTGATTTTAGAGTCTTTACACTAGGTGGTGCAGACGGTAAGGCCGACTGCTCGGTTGGACTACGTAACCCCATGCTGTACAAAATGATTCTAGGGCACCACCTAGTAGTGTCCGAGCATTGAAGAACATACGCGGATGGCCGAGAATTCGAGCGTCGAGGAATTTGGACCGAAATAATTGCTGAAGACGACGCCATGATCGTTGAGAACTTTGGCGAAAGCAACTGAAAATTAATTATTTATTTCATTATTATTTTTCAAAATCTTCTAAAATAGTCACCTTTGAATTCATGAATGTCGAAATTCTCTGCCGTTACCTTGATCGACTCTCCTTTCTGCAGAACATATATGATATATCATATATCTCTCGAAAACGTACCTAATCTCTATGTAGATCATATGATTATTTCTCACTCTTCATTTTTATAAATTCGTCATACATATATTCGACCTGTATAATCTGTGAAAAGATGGGAGAAAACCTCGTGACAAAAGGTGCGAGCTTTTTTGATGAGAAATAAACTGTTTCTCTTGTTTACATACGCTATTTTCTCTTTCTCTAACCAGCTCGTCAAAAACCTCGTCCGAAAAGCTGCGAGAAAAGCTCGGAGAAAAGGTGGCAGAAAAGTTAATGAAAAGTGAGAGAGCACGCGAATCGAGAGAGCGCAGAGGAAGTAAACAAGTTGTTACTTCCTCTAACCTCTCCTCAAACACACGCTCTCTCGCTTTTCTCTAACTTTACTGCCACCTTTTCTCCGAGCTTTTCTCGCAGCTTTTCGGACGAAGTTTTCGACGAGCTGGTTAGAGAAAGAGAAAATATTGTGTGTAAACAAGAGAAACAGTTTATTTCTCAACGAAAAAGCTCGCAACTTTTGTCGCGAAGTTTTCTCCCAGCTTTTTTACAGATTATACAGGTCGATTATCATCCACCCCCTCTCCGTTCTATTCCTGAATCATTGCTCAATCTCAGCTGATTAACTCCTCTGCTCTGTGAAGAACACTTTCCTGCTGAGCCGCGTTTGCCGACATTTGCTATCTGTCTTAGTTCTTACCAGTTCAAAGTCATCGAAAGCCAGATATCCCGGAAATCGAGAGCAGATTACTGCAGCGGCATCCGACAGAATCTCACTGATTCTGAACAGAATATTTTACTGACGTTGTAATAAATAAATATTTTAAATATACTAAAAATCTGACGTTGTGTTGTCGTGTTGCGATTCGTCGTAGAAGAAGTTGATCAGGCCGAATTCCTTGCCAAGTGTGCAATCGGACGAGTCTGAAATTACCCGTGACTTGAAATGTTAGAAAGAACTCGGGAAAAGTAATATTGAAACAATGTTATATTTTGGTACATAAGGCAGATCATGAAAATCAATGAAAACTTGTGACGCCGAATCGAATTTATTAACAATCCACTATTAACAATTCGCATCATCCCTCGCCGGTTAGATACGTGAGACAGAACACGAACTGGGAGCGATCGCTCTCGAATCGACAACAGTAATGGAAACAGCTTGACTAACCGTGCTTTACACGAGTCTCGATCCTGGCCGCATTGTAGAGATCGATCACACGACTTGCTAGCTTAATTATCGAGATTTGCAATCAGTTTAGAAAAAATTTTGAAGAAATCGAATTGGAAAAGAACATACCTTCTCATTGTTGAGCTCGAAAGCAAGGAAAGCTCTCTGATCCTTGTAGTTGGACAACGCGTAAGAGGCATAAATAATCAGCAGAAAGAGGAGGAAGAGTCGCATGATGAAATCCTGAAGTATTCATTGCACAATTAATGTTGAAGTGAGACAAACACAGTTATGTGACATGAAATTGAAGAAAAAAAGAAGAATGATCATCTAAAATGCTGTTGAAGCTGCGAAAAAGAGAAGGCGGAGAAATGGAAAAAAATAGATAGATACTGAATCACAAGATGATCTGGACGACAAATGCGCCAAAGCAATGGGTGAAACTGGAAGAATAGAAAGAATCAATAAAATACAAAGAAAATAATCATTCACTCAAGCTTATTTTTTCTAAGTATCTACGTTCGGTATTGGACTCAGCGAACATTTTGCTGTTTCGGTTGAATCGTTTTTCTGTGAAACAATTTCTGTATCCGAAACGGTGATGAAAATTTGATTCTTCGAAAAAATAATTTTTTTTCACGTCTGCCTTCATCTGCAGAGGTTTATCGCATCACTACAAAATGACATTCTTTTTTTAAAAATGTAATTCTTTTTTTTATGACGACATCTCGCTAATTTGAGACCACCCCCCGGACACGTTGATCTAGTAATGAGAATCAGAAGCCCATGCTGGGGTGCTGGAAGGGTCTTGGTGCCATAGTGCAGAAACCATGACTTATTTGTTGTTACAGCCGTGGAACAGGGAAAAACATGATTTTCAAGGTAAAATAGTCGAAAAATCAAATTTTCGCAACCGATCGAGATATACCCAATTTCTTTAAAAAAAAAATTTAAAAAAAATTAACGCAAAAAAGAAATTGGGTCTATCTCGATCGGTTGCGAAAATTTGATTTTTCGACTATTTTACCTTGAAAATCATGTTTCTCCCTGTGCCACGGATGTAACAACAAATAAGTCATGGTTTCTGCACTATGGTACCAAGACCCTTCCATCACCCCAGCATGGGCTTCTGATTCTCATTGCTAGCTCAACGTGTCCGGGCAGGGGCCAGAATGCTTGCAAATTACCGAGATGCCGTCTTAAAAACGTGTTTGAACCTTTGCTCTCAATGAAAAATTACAACACCAAAATATCCCGATATTGGCATTCCTCCCGATCGCTCGTGCATTGGCTCGGACATTGATTCGATCTGACAAGGTTATCGTCTCTGTTTTGTCTGCGATCTCTTCTTTTTTCTCTTTCTTTCCAATGCATTGTCACTTTTCCGTTCCGCAATGGCGATGCTACTTCTCGACACTTGCACTCACTAGTTCCGCCTTTTTCATTCTTCTCGTTTATTTTTCTGGATCCATACGAAAACAGGACAAAATAATTGACTTCAGTTTACTTTTCCCAGCGCCTTGAGTCGCTGCATTGATTTCTCTCTCAATAATTAACTACTTTTAATTTTTTGTTGTACTCGATTCACGGATGGGGAATATAACTAATTTAACTTGTTTTTGTTTATTTAACCAATTTAATTTAACTTAATTTAACTTAATTTAACTAATTTAACAATTTAACAATTTAATTTAAAGGATAAACAGAGAACATAGTAACATTCCTTCCTCGTCTATCACACTGTATGAATTACGACAGTGTTCATCTCTCAAGGGAAGGTTTCACCTTCGAGCCAGTGCGATCTCTATCCACTTGCACCACTCCTTTCTTACCAGTGACACCTAATCGGCACGCGACTCTCCTCATTTCGCATTATCTCTAGTTTCTCTGATCTACGAGGAAACACGCGAATTGAGAAGAGTCGTGTCTCTCTTCTATTGCTTCTCTTACTGCTACTTCTGTTGAGCAACAATGGCTGATTTATCACTGCAACAAGTCGTTTACTCATTGCCTTCCAGCATTTGTAGTGCTTTCCCTACCTTTTTCGTGTTGAAAATAACAATTTTATATCCTCCCTTGTTTTTTGACCCACAACTCTCGATCTCTCATATTAGAACGTTCTCTCTTCGGTCAGAGACACTAGAGATCGTGCACGATTAAGAATGCGCTCTCCTCATCTCTGCTCATGATCATAAAAGTCAATCCTTCTCCCCTTTTCCACTGATAACAGATACGCATTTTTCGCGCGCCCTGTCGAAAATGAGACAGTGAGACAGGGCGAGTGATCGATATTAGTCGCGATTAGTGCCTCCGGATCTAATAGTAGCTCTCTCCATTCTATCGACGAGCACATTCTATCGACGATCAGAGAAACGAGAGAGTGTGTGATAAGGAGAGAGCTACTGTTCGATCGCGCATCGCTAGCAGCTGTTAGGCTTCCATAAATACCAAATCAACTGAATCTAATAGCACTCTCTCCATGATGCGTTCGAGGGAAATCACTAGTCGTAGTGCCCTGCGTCGGCATGCCAGTCAGACACCATGCCCATTAGGCCAGGGCGGCCTACCGCAGGGAACGCTTGACGGAGACTAGTGGTTGGGGCGCGCGCCTTTCTCTACCTCTTGCAAAACATCACCTGCGGGCGGGAGTCGAACCTGCCTGCGTCGGCATGCCAGTCAGACACCATGCCCATTAGCCCATTACACGTCATTCCTCGCGTTCTCTCAGCCCCAGAGCAGACAATCTTACGCGAATTGTGTTATTTTTCAAAATCTGGTCACAAATACGCTCCTTGTTCATCCTTTATATATTTTATTTTAATCAACCTATATCTCATGGTTAAAGAAGGCGTCTCACGAACGCGCATGCAAATCGAATGGCAAATCGAGGGGCGCCGATTCTCGCCCCCTCGCCCGATTCTCGCAAATCGGCGCCCCTCGATTTGCATGCGCGCGCTCTCTCCATTATTCTTTCCATCGTTTCGGATTAGAGCCTGCGCTTCAGGCCCGATTGGCACACAGCCAACCGCTTATTGTTCAGTTCAAAGAAAATTGGTAACATGGGAGTTTCGAAAGTGTGATCGAGGAAACGCATACCCACAACCTCCCTGATCTAACTCATCTAGCCAGATATTCGTGGGACGCCTCCTTTAAGGACATTACCCACTACGAACCGTATTTCTCTCATTCATTTTTGCCGTCTGAGTGAATCTTACCTCATTATCAAACCCCGAATAACGGAAAAGTGCCAAGAACTCGATTGATTGACTGCTTATTCACCCGATAGCTTATCGATTGAGTCATCGTCTCCCTCTATCTGACCCAATATTCTGTGCTAGTCATGCCGGATCAGATAGTACCTCTCTCCATTCCGCACACTATCTCGAGTCTGTGTGGAATGGAGAAAATTGTTTATTCTCGCAAAATGGCACGCAAACGCTCAGATTTAAGAATGTTCGAGGTCTCATTTGCATTTCATGTTAGATTCTTGATCCTAATCCGTTCCACAAATGTGTTCATGCGCTAAATCTTTTCAGAACGGTTGATGCTTCTATAGACACGCAGGAAGAAGAGAAACCATGCTGCGGTAAGCTTTTCACTCAAAATTGGTGAAACACAACGTTTTCTTTCCAATTCTGGTCGAGCTTCGCAAATCCATTTCGGTATTTCCCCGTGCTGTATCACCCCGCTCTCTCCATATCAGAGTCCAAATAGGGAAGAGGAGTAAGAGGGGGCTGACGCATGCTTATCAAGGCACACACATCTCCCACCCCAACCCCTCTCGGCACTCCCTCCTCCCCACCTCCTCCCTCTTTCCCTCTGAATCTCTCCTCCCCTCACACTATTGCATGCGCGAAGGCACTGTTGACAATTCCTCCCTCCCCCCCTGAGTCTTCATGATCCGACTCTCCTCACTCTACTATTGATAACAGACTCCGCACTTGCGTCGGTCAAGACATCGATTTCACGCGTTGTACTATTGCTTATTTCAGTGGGAAAACAGTAGCACGCGTCCCCAAGGAAGTATTTTTTGTCTATTCACTCTGATTCATCTATGCCATTATCCTTATTTTTCCGAACAATTTAATTGTAATACGCCGGTCTTGCTTTGAGCCCTACAGGAATTCGTCCTGTGCGCAACGAACAGGTAGATCAGCGAATCTGTTAGTGTCACTTTCAATGCGCATCATCCTTCACTTTCCCTTTCTCCAATCCCTCTATTCTCCCTTTCGATTGTTGTTTCCGGTATGTTCTTCATGTGGCACCTGGATAATGAATCGGGAGAAATCAGCGATGGTTGATTGATAATAATGAATTATATTTTTTAACATAAGGGGAAGCTCTGGAATCCTGCTCCTTCTTCATTCACATTCATTCGCACTTTCACTTGTTTTTCTAAAAACAATCGTGACTCCATTAGACAAAAATGCGCCATTTAGACACCGCTAACTCCTCTGTTTTGCCGCTCTGTCCTCTCCTTTCAGTAACAACACTTCGTAGGATCAACACTTTCTCACTCCATCCATTTTCAATTTGACTGCGGAATAAGATTTTTCCAAACAGATCAAAATTTTACGTTGAAAATAGACATTTGATTCATTCATTAGAAAGTTTATTATATTGTTCTTAATAAATTCAAGTCAGTCATTAATACTCTACAGTAAGATGGTCTCGCCCACTACGGTGGACCAATCGATCGAGAAGCGCAATGTCTTCGTGGGCGAGGCGTTTGGCCCGCCCAACGTGCGGGTAGTGTTCGCGGGAGCGGCGGAAGGTCAGTTCCCTATATTGTCTCTTATTGCACAAAACACAATCTCAAGATACATTCAGCCAGAGTTTCCGTGGATGAATTGCTTATGCGATTATTGAATGGTTTCAGACACCCAAGAGCGCGAAGATCGCGTGTTTCTGCTACTCGGACCAAGCTGCGTCAAAGAAGAAAAGGTATCCACTAGGGATGCTTTGTTCGGTATTTAACTCTCTCCATGCGGCACACTATTGCCTGACCTCCGAGACAGTGTGCAGAATGGATAGACGCGAAAAACGAAACAACATTCCTGGTATAAACTTCCATGTCCATTGGTCGATTTATAGCGTGTTGTTTTCGATAATATGTACTGCATCGTCGCGTCTGACAGCCCAACTGCGAAGTTGAAAGATTTCGAGGAAAATTCCTAATTGTGAGAATCGCAGGCCTCTTGCATCGATGCCTTCTGCAATTTCTTCTATGGCGTTCAGAAGGATGACCGGCATCGACTGCACATCGCTAATGAGGTATTAATTCAATTATTTTCGAAAAAATATTTAGATAATTATTTTCACAACTACTCGATTCCTATCCACAATCAGCCGCGGTACCAATTGAGCTCATAGTAGATGGTCATAGTACAACGAGAGAGTGTGGGAATGCAAGAGAGTCTCTCTTGATATGACGCACTCCCTCGCTTTACTATGACCATGTTGGTACCGCGGCAGAGAGAAGATCCGAGCGAAAGAGCGTAGAATAAAATATGTTTCCAGAAATTCGATAAGACAACGCCGCACAAGGCCGTTGTCACGTACGTCTTCAACGACTCCAAGATGCCCTTCAGACCCATCGTCGTGGATGTAAAGTGAATGCTCTTTCAACCTTTGTTCTGCGTTCCCCTACGCTTGATTTTTCGAGATCTAGAAAGCAGGATGTCAACGATTTTGAAAGAACGAAGGCAATACAGTTGTAAATTTGGCATGATTCTAGAATGGATCTGATAATCAATAAATTTGAGATTACAGTAAATACAGTCTGATATCGAGAACTGTAGTGATGCCGAATCGATCAGCAGCTCTCTCCATTCTGCACACAATCTCATTGCTCGGAGCGTCGAGAAAGTGTGCAGAATGGAGAGAACTCCTATTCGATCCGGAAACACTGTTAATGTCGAACGGTAATACTGTTGACAGGAATGCATCTGAAGAATACAATAGGATAAGAGGAGAATACAGTAGGACTCGGATATCGAGGACTGACTTCATTCCAGGGACGACGACGCCTCTCTCCTGCACAAATGGCTCGCCGAGAATCCGCGACTGCGCATCGACGTCGTCTGTGTTGTATTCAATCTGCTCGGACGCATTGAGACCCGCCACGAAACGGCCATCAAGGAGGTACGGTAGTGGTGCCGGCTCGAATAGTAGATCTCTACACTCTCTCGGTAAAGAGAGAGTGTGCGAAATGTAGACCTAATAAATTTGGTATGGGAAAAGCATGGGCTATTGTTTTGACTTTCCTATTGGATCAAAGACTGAGTATTAGGTCATATTTGAGTTATTTAAAAAAAAAAATAACTCAGATGCTCTCGATTCTGCCGAAGCGTATTCGCTCCTCGGCCTCGGTGCTACTCACTAATTCCGACGGAAACCCTGCACCGGACGCACTTCTGCGAAGGTTTATTTCATGATTAATCATTGTAATAAAATATTAAAATAAAATGAGATTTTTCAAGATTCGACCTGGAGAAAGCGCAGGTGTACAAGCTCAATTCTAGCACGTTGTTTACCGAAAAACCGGGTACTGATCATTTCTTATTTTTTCAGATCATAGAAAATATGTTCTGAAAAATATTTAAAGTTTCCATCTCAGATGATTCTCTGAAAGAGCTTCTCCGTACCAACTACTGGAAGCTGAGTGAGAATTCACTGAAGGAGATGGTCTCTCACATCCACACACTACATCCACAGACTTTCAATGGTGAGACAGTGCCGGCGAATGTGAAGAATGTCCTTTTTATATGTAAAATAAGATTAATTTACCCATCCCTTCTGTCTAGTCATGCCCGATGGAATAGTAGATCCGTTCAGCGGTTCTTTCGGTTCTCACACTTTTGCAATAGTAGATACATGTATCGTGCGTGTAATTTTTTTTCCAATCACTTCTTTAGATGTTTTGATCTCAGGTCTCCCCCACGAGCCTCCGATGTTCGCGCTCCACCTCCGCCCAGACAACGCCTCGCCCTCGTCCTCCTCATCCTCGTCGAACTCGACCTCGACGTTTGTCGAACGGCGCACCGAGCATCACACCAGCACGCACACCACGAGCAACACCACACACCACCACTACGACCTGCCGCCTGCAATGGACCCGGTGCAGGGCCGGCCCGAACCATCGCCTCCTTTACTCAAGGTGAATCGACTCCAATTTATTGAATTCCCTGCATAAAACTGATAAAAACAGTTGAAATTTCACGATTTTTGGCATTTTAATTATTAATTAAAATGTTTATTTTATTGCAGACGACGATCTTCCAGACGACGACGAAGCACGTCGAGGACAAGATCGTCGACGGACCGCCGGCCGGAATCCCCAAGGAACTGCTGAAGCAGATTGAGCAGCGGTGAGATACTGAAGGAGTCATCGCTCAATAGAGAAAATCGAAAGATGTTGAGAAACATGATATCGTTACACCAACCATGAAGAGCTCAACGCAATACTATTTTTTTGGTTTTAAAATGGAGACCACTTCAAACACCGCACCCGATTCGAACTCAATTCGGCGGCTGAACTCGGCTGAATATAAGTCACAGGGGAATTATTTCCGCAAACCCTCTGAAATGACCGTTTCAGTGCCCCTTCGGACGAGCATTCGGGCGAGAAGAAGGTTGTGGTGCAGAAGACGATCACTGTCAAGATGGTGAAGAAGGATGACGAGGAGGATGGTGAGAGACCAAATATCATATTCAACTATTCGGACCCTTCGCTTCAATTGGGTTCTAATAATTGAAACGTGTCTACAATAACTTATATCTCAACTCAAGACAATTGAAGTTTATTTTGAGCTACGACCTGTATCAAAAAACCTTTTGATAGGACTCATTGAAGAGGACGAACAGAGGGTTGAAAATCATCACGAATTTGTTGCAGCCTCGGTTATCGAACGTGCTCGGGCGAAGAGTTTGGAGAGATTGGCTGTTGAGGAGAAACTGAGAAAAGAAGAGGAAGAGAGAGTCACGAGAGCTGAAGAAGAGAGGAGGAGAAGGGATGAAGAGGAAAGAAGGAGGAGAGAAGAGGAAGAACGAAGGAGAAGAGAGGAGGAGGAACGAAGGAAAAGAGAAGTGGAAGAGAGGGAATTGAGAAAGATCAAAGATCAACTGGAGAGCCAGAGGAGGGCTCAAGAGGAGGCAGAGAAGAGAATCCGAGATCATCATCAGGTTTTAAAAAGTCTCTCAAAATTGATTATATTGGAATTATTGCAGTCTGAAATCGCTAAGCGCGCTAAAGAAGAGGAAGAGCGTCTTCTATTGATCAAGATTGAGACAGAAAGGAGGGAGAAACACCGTCTGGAGGTAAATTAAATATTTTATTTTAAATAATGTATTATATAATACAATTAAACAATATTTGAAATTTCCAGCAACTCACCTTAGAGGAAAAAGCACGCCGAGAAGTGGACGAAAGGGCTCGGAGATTGAGTGAGGAGAGAAGAGAGGTGGAGGCAGAGAGGAGACGGTGAGTTGTGATGATTGATAGTGATGGAAACACATTGATTATCTAGTAGTCAGATGAACAATCGATATCTGTCTTTATTGAGTTTTGCCTACACTTCTTATTGTTTACCAAAAATATTAAATGAATGAAAAAGTGTGCTCAGACTCGAGGACGAGAGACGCCGTCTGGAGGGTCGAAAGGTGGAAGAACTGAAGAAGATTGAGGAGGAGAGATTGAGGTGAGCTATACTGATTACTATCGTTCACAGCATTTGCAGTATTCATTCGATTATTTCTAATTAATCATTCAAAAATATTATTAAAATTTATTTAGAATAATTTTAATTAAAAAAAAATATTAATAAATTATAGTCTCGATGAGCAACGACGTCTTCTCACTCACGAGAAGAGTCAGACAGAGACGGAGAGAAAGAAGATTGAAGAGGAAATGAGAGAAGCAGAGAAGAGAAGGAAGGAAGATGAGGAGACGAGGAGAAGGTGGATTAGATTATTTATTAAAAATTATTATTTATTTTAATTACAGAAGAGAGATCGAGCGCAAGGCGCGTGAGGAGGACAAGCGAAAGAGGTATTTAAAATATATTTATTAATTAAATAAAAACGATAATTTCTAGACTGGAAAACGAACGGCGCCGTGAGAGGGAAGAGGAGGAGAGGAAGATGAAGAGCATGGAGGAGAAGGTAAAATATATTGTTTTAGTCGAAATACCTCCCACGCTTGGAAAATTCACTGTGATGAAAGGATATTGAAAAATATACAAGAAAAACAATTTATTTATTTTTTATTTTATTTTTTTTTAGAAAAAAATATTCATAGAATATCACCATCACTTATGAGAAGACGATCGAGCGTACGCGCACTGAGGAAGTCGATGAGCGAATTATCGATTATGCCCCAACTTCACCAACTGCGTACATGACGAGGTTATCCCTTACGTATATAATGTTTTTATTTTAATAAATAAAAATAAGACCTGGTAAAATATTCAGCAATCTAGCATTTCATACAGAAAACGTAAACGAAATACTCGAATGCCGTAGTTTCGGCGCTCACTCTCTCCATTCTGCACACTCTTTCGTCTCTCTGATCGGACGTAGAGTGTGCAGAATGGAGAGAGCCAAAACGGCATCACTAATGACCACCCATCGCAATCTGCAGGACGTACCTCAACGGCGACGGACCTCGTCAGGTGACCGTCATCGAGGAGGGCGGACATCATCATCACCGTCACGAGGGAGAGTCACCCATCGGAGATGCGCCCATTGTCAGGTGTGTAAATTCCAGTGCCAGACTTAGTGGGATTGAATATAATATAGTTTGGCATATGGTGTGGAGGGGGGGGGGCCTTTTTTCTATTCAAACAATTGAACACATGTTACCATGTGTTCAATTGTTTGAATAGAGAAAAAATGTCATGTTGCTCTGATCACGCAGATAGCAATCACGCTCTCACATTGAGAGATTTTCCACTGTTCTTAATCGAGTTCATTGAATACTGTCTAGGAACGCAGAGAAATAAGAGCAAAACTATCTTTCGCTCAGATTCGTGTTCGACGAATCGACTCGCTCCTACATCCACCACCTCGTCGAACCCACTGCTCATCACAGAGACCGCTCGCCGGGAAGGAATGAGGTGAGTAACTCTCGTCAATATTCGAAAATAAGCTGATTAGTGAGTCGTCAAGACGCCTGAGTAGCGGTAGATTCAATGATTGCTAAAATCTGAAAATGCTTTCATTGCAGCCCGCCGGCGTTCGCATTCTTTCCCGCACGGAGACGCTCATCGACGATCCGTTCGACGGCGACGTCGATCCCAGATTCAGAAGGCACAGTCCCGGCCGCGTCGGCCACCATCGGATGTCGTCGCCGACGGGAGAGGAGAGGTAAAGCAAACCTGATGTGCATGCCGGGCTATGGATAAATAAAAGATACGCAAAGAAATCAGATTTGAATTCGCGCCGGAAAAGTACTGAGATTTGAATTCCCGCAATTTTTATATCTCGGTCACCAGTGCAGCTAGCGACTTGAAAATCGGTTCTAGAGGTTAAAAGGTTCGAAAAAAGCTTATAAACCGACTTTCAAGTCGCTAGCTTCTTTTTACTTTTCCATTTACTTTTCCAGTGAAAAATTAACACCCTTTTTACTTTTCCGTTTACTTTTCCGGGATTTTAACACCACATGAGATTGAAGGCTCTGATGCCGAGAAAACGTGAAGAATGAAAAATGTGGCAAGTGATTCACCTATTGCGCAATCGATTGCTTCGTTACATTTCAAAGTATAATGTGAACCGATACTCACTTCCACTACAGGTATCAGCATGTGCGCGGTCCGACGGATCTTCGTTCGCCAGGAGTGGCGATGACCCCCGCTGATGGACTGAGGTTAGGGACTTGGGCAGCATTTCCTAAACATGAAGTGAGCGGGCACTTGGAAAAAATACGAATATGCAGAGGGTTCAGGGTGCGCGGAAATTTTGAAATTCACCCTGAAGCCACACTTGCGGCTGGCGCAGCAACTTTGAATTTTTTTTTAAACATCTTATCCCAACTCAATCATTGCTGTATGTACTGCACTCTCAGAACGAACACCGTTATCTCTAAAAGTAGGGAATACGTACAGTAAATATTCTGTCAGCTCTCCCGAGATGGTGCGGCGTGCGGAGGCGTTGCGGCGGACGAACCAGGACGTGCAGAGGGACTCGTACCCGTCTGGAAGGGAGAGCAGGAAGAGGGAGAGGACGCAGTATGAGGTGAGCTGTCTGTCATTTCGTGTCTTCGCCATTTCTAGATACTGAATCCCTCAATACATTCTATGCAAATTTATTGAAAAGCTTATTTTAGCACACATCCCGCCATTGTTGAGATAGTTTCTAGGAATCCCGTCGTACGATTTATAATCATCTTGGAGCATAAAAACTACTCAGAATCTGCCGATGGACGACGCGGGCAATGCGTACATCATCCCCGACCGAATGCGACACAGCAAGTCGCCCATCATCATGAGGGTCAAGATGTCACCAAAGGAGGTGTGTTTTCTTTGTTAGAATGTTTGGATCATCGAATCAATGAATAGATATGCCGCTACAATGTTATCTAAGCAAACTATGGATGCAAGTAGAGGCTGTGAAAGTGGGTGTGGCACATTCCCATTGTAATTGCTTAATTTTCGCATTCATTCTCTCCTCTTGTTATCGTGGTTCTTCCAGAACTCCTCCCCTCACCAATCGGCCGTCGCTCCTCCCCTTCCTCCCATCCAACGGGAGCAAGCCATCCCCGTGCAGTCGACGCCGGCCGCCGAGTACTCCCCGCCCCCGCTCTACCAGCGGACCCCGCCCGCCAACGCGTCCCTCCCTCAGAGAAGTATAACTCACTCGAATTTCCTTGTTTTCGAAATTGGCTCTTGGAAATAGTTGTACTCCCTGAGATCTAGTCACAGAGTAGCTTTTGAATATATAGGGGTGTCCCATAAGTCTTGATAATATTTTTTATTTCTTCAACAGTTTACAATAATCAATAATCAATGTATGCCCCCTTCGAACCCTCGACCTGTCTCCATCTTTCGGGCAGGGTGTTAACACCTCTCTTCCAAAACTAGGGAGGCTTAGAGATGATCCATTCGGTGAATGCCCGAACGAGTGAGTCTCGGTCCTTGAACTTCCTTCCCCTGCAGAAGTCAGACAGTGAGCGGAAACAATGGTAGTCGCAAGGGCTAATGTCAGGGGAATATGGTGGATGGGGAAGCCATTCCATATCAAGCTCGTCCAGTTTGGTCTGGGTGATTTTCGCGTGATGGGGGAGTGCATTGTCCATCAACATCAGGATTTTTCCCTCGCTCATGAGTTCGGGAGGGACCCTGATGGCGACCTCTTCCAGTTGTTGAGTGAAGAGGTCGGCAGTGACCGAGGTGTTAGGGGCGAGGATCTCCCAATAGAGGGGGCGAAGGAGCAGAAGAAGAAGCACAGAATTTCCCTCTTTTCGTGCTGCTCCTTCTTCGGGGTGGGCTGGGGCTTTTCATCCACGTCGCACCACTGCAGTCTCCTCTCCGGATTATCATAGGTGATCCACTTCTCATCTGCTGCGATGATGGAATTTACCCATCGCAGATTCGATCTACGAGAGAGCGATTCCCGACACACCTCAATCGCTTTTTGAGTTGTGCCTGAGAGAGGTCATGGGGAATGACTTGGGGGAGCTTCGCTGTCTTTTCCGCCCGATGGAGGGTCCGACACACGGTGGTCTTGGGAGTGCTAATCTCTGCCACCAACATGCGCACACTCTTCTTCGGATCCTTCTTCAGCGCAGTGAGAACTCGAGTGGGTTTGCATGAAATTGGGGTTGGTCATCGAGGTTATAATCTCCTTTCTTGAAGCGGGTGTACCAACGATGGCATGTAGCAAAGGAAGGGGCATCCTCTCCATCCGTAAGCACCAGGTCCGCATGAGCTTCTTTGGATGTACGACCAAGGCGGAAGGAATGAAGTAAGAGAGCGCGTTTATCGTGATAAGTCTCCATCACTAGAATGACT
The DNA here is from genome assembly GCA_036245825.1 of Pristionchus entomophagus. Lineage (NCBI taxonomy): Eukaryota > Metazoa > Nematoda > Chromadorea > Rhabditida > Neodiplogasteridae > Pristionchus > Pristionchus entomophagus. The sequence continues at coordinate 5,156,444 of BTSX01000006.1, read as the reverse complement.
GCGGCAAATTCTAAACTGATGCAATGCCAATACGACTTCGACGTCAGCATGATGCAATAGTTTGTTTACAATTTGCATTTCGAAATCGGGGCATTCGATTGCGCTACAATGATTTACGGAGCAATTCTCAAGACTTATGGGACACCCCTATATTTAAGACGGCAACTCCTTAATTTTCGACCACCCCCGGTCACGTTGCTCCCGGAATGAAAACAGCAGGCCCATACTCGAGTATGTTAGGCACATTAATTATGTATTTCACAAAATTCAATTTACATCATGATGCTATCTGTCAGCTCGCAGAAAAAATCAAATATATGAAAAATGTTCGAAAAATCATATCTTTCCAAACAAATTAGATTGATTAGATTCTTCATTCGTGTTATTAATAGGGTGCCTCAAGTAGCTAAATAATATGTTATGAGCCGATTTTGCACGTATCCAAAATCGAAACTTAAAATATTTTTTTTAGTTTTACCGTTCAAAAATGCCTATTTTTGAAAACAGCATATTCTCACCAGGTGTATAATGTGGACCTAACAGGCAAACACCAGGATAATGAAATGATGGACTTAGCATGTTTGTCACAAATTAAATATATTTGAATTAAGTTGTTCGACTGAGGGGTTCGAAAACGAATTGCTTCCTCTATGCTGAATTTCCGTGCAAATAAGTATCATTTACACAATAACCAACGTTTTTCAATCAATGGAGTTGATTAACGTCGAAAAAACCGCATTCTGAACAATTCTGGAAAATTCGATTTTGTAGATAGAATAAACGATCTACATTTTTTAAATGATATATTTGATTTTTTCTGCCAGCTGACAGATAGCATCATGATGTAAATTGGATTTTGTGAAATACATAATTAATGTGCCTAACATACTCGAGTATGGGCCTGCTGTTTTCATTCCGGGAGCAACGTGACCGGGGGGTGGTCGAAAATGGTCGAAAATAACGGTCTCTTAAGAATTGATCACTCATCATGACTATCTTGCGATATTTACGTTAAATATGTCTCGTCACTCTGGAGGAAAAATAGAGCGATGTTAAATAGACCATATCGGCAAGCCAACGGAAAAACATTCCGAGCAAGACCTCATTTGGCGTAACATGCGATGATTGTGCCCTCTCTTCAGGAGGTCAGACACCCTCGACCGTGCATTTCGGACCGGTGGTCGGGGCGGGTGCGAAGCCCGTCACTGCCGGAAATGGCGCTCCCAGGGATCAGTACACGGCCATCCAGAGACCGTCGCATCCGCCGCCGACGCCCGCCCATCGATCCAGTCTCAAGGTGGGATCTAGTGATGATGAAACGGACTCGGAAAGCCAGCTTCACCGTTGAAAATGTAGGGTTGAAACAGGCTTAAAATCGTCACGAAAAGCTGGTTTGTCACTAGTAGGATCGCACACGATTTTCTCACCGTGGTTAATAACGTAAAATAAGACACTAGTTCGGATGATAACCTACTGGATGAGCACGGTTTACATACCAAAGACACGCAGTTGTCTTCCATTTGATTATCATCCGAATGTTCTGATCCAACCTAATGTCTTTGAATTTTTTGAACAAATTTTTAAAAAGATCCATGAAGATTTCAACAGCGTACGTTTTTGATGGCGACTGGTATTATGAGTCTGCATTCTAGGGAACTCCAATCGCCCCGGTGCTGACTCCTCCGCCACAAGCTCAGTCTCCCTCGCACGTCCCCCCGGCCTACATCAGACCACCGCGACAACTCGTGAGCTCTCCATCTCGAACGATTGTTTCCGGATAAAACAGTAATATCTCCATTCTGCGCACTCGCATACGGGCCAGAGAAAGGAGAGAGCCTGCGAAATGGAGAGCTTCTATTCGGTCTCGCATCACTAGTTCACGATCTTTTTTCATTTGGCCTTCAATACCTGCAGATAACTTTGTTTCAATCATTACGAACGACATCTTATGTCGCTGACCCAACTCTCTGCTGATGATCCGAATCAATCAATATCAGGGCGACGACGACGTGCTGAGTCCCGCAGGGAAGGCGCCCGTGTACGGTATCGATCGGCCCGGCCAGCTGCTGCCGCCCGTGGTGGGTTACTGTTGGCGTGTATGGTAGCCGAAGATCAATCGAACCGCACTCTTTCAGATTATTTTTGATATGCATGTTCTGATTGAGAGGGAAATAGTCAGGAATTGTGAAAATATTACAGAGAAGAAGCACAAATAGACGTATATGACGGGAATTGTGACATTGTTAGAAAAAAGTTTGCAGCCGATTCACAAGCATCCTCAGCAGCCGCAGCAACAGCAGCTTGCGCCACTCGCCCGAGCAGAAGACACGTATGGCGGAAGAAAACCCGGTAATTGGTAGGGATGATAGGGATCATTTGTTCGAAACACGTTCAACACAACTGCCGTTTCGAATCGATCCGGAGAACCCTTTGTGTGTTTATTTTATTTGATACACCATCGCAAAGGCTCAGGAGTTGTCGATGGATGCTGGCAAGGGAAAAGTTCGAGGGAGACTTTGTTCAGACTAATGTTTAAAATTATTTTTTTAATTATAAAAAAATATCAGCTGGTATGAGTGCGGAGGAGGAGCGGGAGTATCTGCTGAGGCTGCGACCCCTCGACGAGTACAATCGGATTCCAGGAGAAGCCGAGAAGGGATATCGGTACAGGCTTTCATCATGATTGCATTCAAATTTCCAGAACAGTTTCGAAGCTAGTAAAAAAGCCTAATAAGAAACTGAAGACATGGTTTAAGAAAAGGTAAATGTCTTTGGCTTTTCCACTCCATCGCATGTTAGCAATGAGAGCCTAAGATGATCAGTGACTTGCTGCGAGGCTTTAACCGCAGACGGCAAAACAGTACTTCAGAATCCGCAATCGAACCACTTACTACGGCGAGGAAGCGACGATTGATCGAGAAAAAGTGCGCTTCTGGGCCAAAACCCTGGTCCCTATCGCGATCGCCCTTGCCCTGATAGCCCTCATTGTCTATTATATGATCGCCCTAGCCCCGCCCCTTTTCACGAGCAAAGATAAGATGACCCACACTGAGCAGGAGCACATGCAGGGACTGGCGGGCGCATTCTCGCCTTAGGATGAACTTAGGATATATTAGGACTGCCTTATGATATCGATTAATCTAACGTCAATGTGTCTAGTTGGTGGGAGAAGCTTGAGTGTGGTGAACTAACAGAAGTAGTGAAAAAGGTCCACGTGTTGTTGCACAATGTAAGCTCATTGCGAACTAACAGATTCAAAGGACAGCAAAGACAGTATAGTGTTCTCAAAAAAAGACAAATCGGAACAGACTCTCCTCAATCCGCGTGGTTTCACTAACCTACGAGATTTCAACGAGGAGAGGCGTTTCCGATTTGTTTTCCAACTAACCTCGTCTAACCTCAGTCCGCAAGACGCCACGTGGTCTTCCAAACCGCACCCGGTAGAGACGAGCACTCCCGAGAATGAGAAGAGAAAGAAGGAGAAACCGAAGAAGAAGAAGGAACCCATCTTCATCCTCTTCGACAGACACAGAACACGGTGAGTTTGACGCTTCGAAATACGGGTGGTCTAGGCACGGCTACTCATCTCCATTTGTATGCGATTCAGAAACGTAAAATACAAGTGTGAGTTTATATGTCAACTCTACACCATCATAATAACATGGTACTTGTGATAGTGATGTCGTTTCGATTCACTCCACTCTGCGCTCTCTCTCCCTCTCGCTTTAAAGAGCGACGATAGAGCGTGGAGAAAAATCAGAGCAGAAACGACAGCGTAGTTCTAACCCTCGTCCCTCTCTCTTTCAGTCCCCTTCAGTGCTGGGATTGGGTGCTGCCAATCTGCTGTTTCTGCATTGCGCCCATCATCCTCATCCTCATCGTCATCGGAATCATTCTTACGTACGCACTTAACTAGTACCTTAGGTGACCTTAACATTCCTTAGTCGCCTAATACCTTACAATTTGTCTTCATTGTTTCCAACTAGCACTAATCAACACATCACTGTATGAAGACTGTTATGTTTCAAACTGACAATTCCCTCTCAATTTATGACCGTGTTTCAGAAAATATTATTTTATTAATGTTATTCCCTCGATTCATCTGATCTTTCACATTCAAAATCAGTATTATCATATCATTTTCGTACTTCGAATCTCGCTAGACCATCATTGTTCACTGCCCTATCCACTTCGTGCAATACCCGATAAACACTAAATATATTTTTTTGTAAAGTTTTCAAAATAGTTTTCTCTTGTTTTGCACATTTTTTAGGCAACGATGAATTTCTGAAGGTATATGAGTGTGAATAGAATAGGGATAATTCAGGTTAAAGACAGCCTTCCACGAACGGGCATGGATGTCGCACAGCAAATCGCACAAATCGCACACGGCTTGCATATCTTCTGGTCTCTTCATCACTCTCTCACTCTCTTTCCCTCTCTCGGATTTGTGCCTGAATCACCAGGGCGGCTTAGCACACTGCCGATCGCTCATAGCTCGGTTCAAGCGAAAATTGACAACATGGGAGTTTTTCGAGTGCGATCGGGTGAAGGATTCCCAACCTCCCCTATAGATCGCATCAAGCCGGATGTTCGTGTAACCCATCCGTTAATCAAAATCTTATAATTTGTATTAGAATTGCTCAGGTTGACTCCCTATCGAGTGTCATTATCCCCCCTCGAATACTTCCATCGTCTTTTCTCATTACTCTCAGCGAAAATCGCGCAATACGGGAGCTTCTCAAGTGTGATCCGATAACGGATCCTCACAACCTCCTCTTTAGAACTCATCATGCCTGAAATTCGTGACGCCCCTTCTTTAATAAAATAGGCAACGCTGCCGCGATACGTTGTCAGGTTGCCGAGAGTTTCATTATCTCCCCTTGATTACTTCCCCTCCCCTCCGTCGTCCTTTCTCATTACCCCCCCCCCCCCCATTGTGGAGAGGTGTGACCATGGGTTGAGAGTGCCTGGGAAAGCCGGAGAGAAGCTTGGGGACCCCGTTGAATCAGAGAATCGCCGAGATACGCCGGGATATGGAGAGAGCCAGACGCGAAAGTTGCGCGAAATAGCACGCAGAATGGAGCCGCAAGATACAAATCTGAGAGGCGAATGGCTAAAAGACTATTGATATGGGGGGAGACACGTCAAGCCTGAGGCAGTTATTGTAGTCGATATCAATTGCCTCCATCCTCTTCCTTACTCGAGCTAGCCTACTTACATACCGTATTCCCCGACTGTACGCCGACGACTCCGGAGAGCTACGCTTCAGGTGCGATAAGGTCTATGAGAGTCTCCCACCGATTTCCGGCCCCACATTCCCACCATTCCCAGTGTTTCACTTCGCTCTCGTTTTGTCCACGCGTGAAAATGTATCGACACCCTGAAATATGGCTCGCCGCTTTTTATCGGCTTTTTGTAATCGTTCGCGAAATTTTTCGTTTTGGTAGCGACTTTGTAGCCCCGTTGAAGCGCCATTTGTCGTTTCCCTCGGGGCCTACGATTTGGTGAGCAAGATATGATCAGATTGTTTGTGTGCGATCCGAAAAGTTTGTAGATTCAATGGAAAAGTGTGTGAGGCTATGAATTTTTGTTCGCGATCGCTCAAAGTTGAAGCAGGCAGCGAAAAATGCAATGGCGAAAGGAGTAGGGAGGTCGATAGGGGACTTGATTGAGATATAAATTGATACATCGTGATTGATCATTACCCTTGGTTTGCTGGTGCGTCCCTATCCTCGGGCTAATCATGTTGAGATGGTTATCAAAGTGACCGTTTGAGTCCTAAGAGAATGCACCGATTGACAGTGATCCTAGCCTCTGCCTCAGACATGGATCCATCCGACTCGCTCGACTGGTACTCCAGCGGGCTGCACATTGTCGAGGACGGCGAGGAGGCTGCAGCAGCTGCAGCGCATGCCGAAGACAAGCAGCAGCCGCCGCCGGAGGAGAGCATCTCCAGCGTCATCGGCAGCGCTTTCGTTCGTTTTTTTGTTTAAAGTTGATTCAAAACATTCAATAGAATGATTGCATAAGAGATTCGCACTAGTGATGCCGGATCTGCTATTAACTCTCTCCATCATGCTTGGGATCTTGATTCTCTAACCGGTGAGAAACTGCGCAAAATGGAGAGCGCACTATTCGATCCGGCAACACTAAAACTTTTAATGAGAATTGTGGATAAAGCGAGTGATTCAGAGTGGCATGGTCTCATCTGAAGACTGTCTGATGTCGGGACTGATGCAGCAGCAGCAGCAGGCGCAGCATCATCAGCAGCTGCCCATCGACCTGCCGCCGCCGCCGCAGCTCCTCCGTCCCTCCGTCCTGCAGCACACCAGCGACCGTGTGTCTTGCAGCTCTTGCAGCAACCTAATTCCGATAATTTATATGCTTTTCAAGGCCCTTGTCGACTCTAATTCCGACTGTTCAGACCAACACCGGCATCTCACGGATCACCATCACACCGCACGTCACATCATCCAGTCCACCGCCTCTCCCTCCTTCCAGGTAACGGTCGATCGATGGATATAGGTAAAGAAACATACCGAACAGATTACTGCAATGCCAGTGATACAATGTGCTTATTCGGTCTGGATTGCCAGCCATTTCGCCAGGCCTATATAACTCGTGATCTCGTCATTATCAATTCGCCAATTACATAAAGATAGCTACCGTAATCTCGTCGCAGGACCACGCCCACCACCACCAGCAGCAGCATCATCACCAGCAGCAGTCGGTTATCGTCCAACCGCCCGCGGTTACCGTAACCAGCAGTAGCTCCTACGGCGGCGGGCAACAGCACTTCCTGCCCTCCTCGTTCTCCGCTCTTCCCTCGTCTACTGCCGCCTCCAATCTCTTCCTTCCGCCCGCCTTCATGGGCCTTTCGTTCCCGGAGTTTGAGGCGAGAATTGTGTGCATTAATGTTGCCTCTCGATAAGCCTTTTCCCGACAAATCAGTCGTCGATTTCAGAGCCAGCTGCAGTACCCGTCGGCGCTGCCTCAACACCAGCCCTCCCTCGACCTGTTCGATCCCAACCATTGGATGGACGTTCTCGACGGCAAGAAGGCGCAGGAGGGATCAGCGAGACGGCCGAGGTAGCCTTTTAGCCGCATCATTAACCTACATCTTCACTTCATCTACCTCGAATTTCATTTCATGAAATTGAATCTTAAACTCATCTCGATATGCGCGGTCCCAATGTGCTCCGAAACCAGATTAATAATCGTCGATTTATGTTTGATTTTCCCTGCTAATAGGCCGTTTTTCAGCTTCACCGACGCGTTTTTCCCGTTCGCTGGTCAGGGGATACTGGACTTTGGCGGCGCTGCAGCAGCTGCAGTAAGTCTGACCGCAGCTCATCAGCAGCATAGCTCACTCAAGGTCTGTGATGCCTGCTTTAAATGAATTGACTTTCACTTTCGAGTAGAAAGCGAGTCTTAGTTTTTGAGTCAATGAGAGTGAGAAATGAGGCGAAATTTCCATGCCTATCTACTCTCTCCTTCCGCAGCCCCCTCCCGACGCTCTCGCCGACGCCGCTCTTTACCTCTCTCCTTCCCTGCCCTCCTCCCTCTCGTCGCCCCTGATCCAAGCCCCGCCCACCCCCAAGGGACTCCTCGTGGGTACGGTATCGACAGTCGGGGGAGGAGGAGGCGGTTACGGTACCAATATCCGGGAGGCGGTACTCGACATGGAGAAACCGGAAGACAGGGAGATGGCCGAGCAGGAATGCCAGGTGAGTCGAGAGAATGGACGAGAGAGCGTGGGCGATTGAGAGAATGCGAGACGTCTCGCACTTTGTGGAGAATTTCCAAGAATTGCATGCTTGAGTGGAGATGAGGAGAAATAACTTCGATGTCAGGCAAGACCAGAAAAAATCCCACTAGATGCAAAAAAATCAATGAAAGTAGAAGTGAGTGAGGAAAAACAAGCCCTTTCATTTGGAATTGCTTTATCATAAGATCACAGTATTCAAAATAAATTTTAAATTTAAAAAAAACTAAATCATTTAGGTATGCATGGCGACCTCCGCGAACGGACTGCACTTCGGCGCCCGCACGTGTGCTGCCTGCGCTGCTTTCTTCCGACGGTCCGTTGTGTCTGATCGAGACCCGACTCTCCTCATTTCGCATGCTCTCTAGTCTCTCTGACCATCGAGCATCTTACCATAACCTGTCCGAATCGAATAGATCGAGCTCTCTCCACACTTAATATACTATAGTTTCCCTGACCAACAACATAGTGAGCAGAATGGAGAGTACACTACCGGAAGCACTATCTGACAGCTGAAATTATATATATATACTATGTTTTATTCTCCAATAAATATAGTGACTGGGAAAGACATCTCATAAAAAATCACTATGTGATCCATAAATTAATACATTGTGTTTTAGATCAGTGGCGGACGGCAAGTCATACAGCTGCAAGGGAAGCGCCCGATGCAACAGCAGCGCCAAGGATGGTATGTTATTATTTCATTTGGATTTATTTTATTTTATTTGTATTTAATACATATTCTGGGCGGAATTTTAGCACGTTGATTATATATTTTCTGTGAACTAGCAGACGATTTTATTGGTTTGCTCTCCGGCAATTCCGAGTGGGGCATATGTGCCTGTCACCTAAGATACAACAAAGGTTCAAATGGTTTGGAGTTTTTTTTTCAAAATCCGAAATGTTCAAAAGTTGGTCCTGGGGTAATTTGTGATTCTACCTGTCGTTGTTTCCGTTTTTTTCTCATCCCTCTGAATACCGGTTATTTTTTATTTATAAATGTATCATCAATCGATATCAGGCACGGGCTACCGTAAGATCTGTCGGTCCTGTCGTCTGCAGCGGTGTCTGCACATTGGCATGCAGCCGGAGAGTGAGTCACGGCCATTTCCCGTTCCGGCGGTCCTATTTGCCGGATTTCTCGAAATTGCAGACGTGCAGAACAAGCGCTTCCGCAAGGAGGAGATGCCCCAGATGATCAGTGATCTCGTCGGAAAGAAAACGTCCATTGACAATCTACTCAAGCTGAACTTCAACCAACCGTTCGTCGCCATGGGACAGGTATTGTGCTTTCCCCATAGTATTTTATTTTGTATTTTGTATTTTATTCTTTTTTATTCCGAATATTAGCTCTCTCCATCATGCACAATCGGTCGTAGCTTTGACCGGCGAGAAGGTGTTCAGATTAGAGAGAGCAGAATTAGATTAAGATAAGCGTTTTCTGAGCCTCATTTTGTTTTTTTTAAAAAGTACTAAACATAATTCAGATGCAACTTCAGTCCCAACAGCACCTTCACCAATCGGCCCCACAAAGCTTCTATTGCTAATATTTTCGAATTATCAAAGTTATTCATTTAATTGATCTCTGCAACCCAAAAACACCTCCCGATTGGATCTCGAAAACAGTGGTGCCGGATCGAACAGTGCTCTCTGCATTCTGCACACTCTTCAGTCGAGAGCGTTCAGAGTGGGGAGAGAGCAACTTTTCGAATTTGGCATCACTATACAGTACTGCTGTGATATTGTTAGTGATAAATGAACGATTGAGCTCAGTCTCACAACAAGTTCGCTACAGTACGCGGGGGAATCGACAATAACAACGAGATGAATAACATGTTTTGTAGCCGCTCAGGAGACAAAAAGCAAGAAGAGGGAAATATAATTCGAGGTGTAATCCGGAAGTCGATAAATACTCGAAGAATATTTGAAACCCTTGCTTCCTATCTTTCTCAGAAAGGTAGCTGGTCCCTTCTCCCCCGAATCGGCTTCGTAATCATTGATTTGAGGGCATCTAGAAAACGTCGATGTTATATCGATTTCTCATTATTAGCGAATGTGTTGAGAGATACTGAGGAGACATGAAACTCTGTTTAGCTAGCAGTCTGATAACAGCTCGTATTAAAGATCTTTAGCGAAAATCTGGAAATCCTGTATGTAATGCAATAACATTGGACAGACAGAATAGATTTAAATCGTGGAAAGGTTGATTTTGGAAGGCTGAGCATCTTGGAAGGACAGTCTATAATCCATTATAGGAACGAAGGATTAACTGATTTCCATGGAAAAAAAATTTCAAGTGTTACAAAAAAAAGCAGTTATTATTATTTATCACATCAGGCAGTAATGTTCATGGTACAATATTGTACAAAAAAATGGTACATAAAAACAGAAATTACTGTAATTTTCAATTGCTTATTAATGATCTCACCAATCGATTAGATTTATTTGCTGAGCCTTATCATCAAAATGAGAACGAAGACTTCTGCGTACGTGGACGGTGGGTTTCTTCTATCCCACCCTTTGCTCACATTTTATGAAGAAATGAACGGGAACTTCCATATTTGCAAAAAGCTCTTCAGTACGAATGTCGAATCAATTCATCACAGAAAAGTCATGTAGATATGTATAGGTAGGTCGAACAAGGGAGACTAAAAAAAGCCATAATAAGTTTTAAAATTATGCTACAAATAATTCCAAAAGAAGTGTTCGAATGAGGAGTCATAGGGCAACAATTCGTATGTTGGTGATGTCATTCCTAGTTCGTAAGGATCGGGGTGGTCGGTTTTTAAATATGTAACTTTACTAATACCGATTTCTACAAGAAGCGCCGAAAAGTGATTTGAGAAAAACCATGTACGAAACACCACCTCTTCATTCAGAAAGATCGGGGTATAGAGAAAAAAAGGCGGGACTTTTGTCCGAAAAACCTGAGATTTTTACAAAATCAGAGTGCACAAATACATCATCATATGGCCCTACCCCTTTTGGTCCAATTTGGGTCAAAAATTTTCTGTCTCTGAATCATGTCCTTGTAGAATTTCCTGGCTTAATTTTGAGCTTAGAAAACGAATTTGCTAACTATAGCTCATGAAACCTCGAAATAATAATAAAAAATACTATTGGGACATGATTCTGAGACAGGAAAATTTTAACCAAAATCGGATCCAGTTCAACGGAAGTTAAATCCTTCGCTCGGATTGAAAAAATAAAATAAAGAATATTTTTTTTGTATTTTCCTTTCACTTGTTGACCCTAACGCATACGATCTCGTTTAATTCTCGCGCCACTTATAAATATGACTACTACCCGACGCTCATCCTCGACAATTACAGGTCCGAAGGAATGCGAGGCTCTCACTGGAGATTGGATCGTGGCGGACTGCAATTCGTACTTTACATTCCAGAGTATCCCTTTCACATGTGCGCCATGCGTGAGAACTACGACATCGTACTCATGCGACGGCGCAGGCTTCACTCCAGTTATTTTTTCACCATCAAAGGTATTCTTCAGGAGCTACAGTTATTACGAGCTGTCGAAACCATTGACAATTACAGAATACTCCATTGACTTTCAAATCGGTAAGCTGCGACACTCTATCAGGAGGATGGATGTATGAAAACACTGGTAAGCGAAACTGATTCCGAAGAATCCGTGCGTTTATTGACCCATCATGTGTATTAAAAATCTTTTTTTAGAAATTAGTTTTACCCTATCATTCAGTAGTTTTTTCTCTGCACCGAGTAGTGATAAATTTCGCCTTGTTGCTACTTGCAACCAAACAACTAACATGCGGTTATGAAAAATCGCTGTATATCTTCCGTTGGTCAGCAGCGATTATGATTATCTTTTCAGATGGCCGGAAATATCCACAGTCCTATGTGGAGGCAGCAATTGGACAGAAGCCGTACAAGTACGGATGCATTAAGCAACTCTGAGAAGGAGGATCATCCGACGACATTGAAGTCTCCACCTCATTTTCTAGGCTAGCCATTCATGACAACTACAATGGGATAAAGTGACATTGCGAACGATTTATGCGACAATGATAATTAGCAGAAAGTAGCCTTCTAGATATACTTTATCACGAAAATGCTAGGGAAAGCTCTGGAAATTGCTGGAGAGGGAACAATGGGATATGAATGCTGCTTGAAAACCTTGTTGTCCTTCCTCGCTACAGCAAGTCTTCAATGCATGTCGTTCTTAGTTTTCATTCAGCAAAAACATAACACAAATACACAAACCATTTACTACTGTAGAACCATTGCTGAATGAAGCTCTAAGTGTGGATTATGTTTCCGATTGGATTGTAAACGTCATCTGTGGGTTTGGAGTAGGGAGATCGAGTCTTCGCTCTTTCTGGCACGTAATTATCACTCTGCATAGGCTTTGAAATACAGCACCAACTAACTTCCCGACTGTGAATTCAACGGGCGAATATTTCGAAATCTATCTTGAAATGAACAATTTTGATATTATTATTCTTCATGAAAATGCCAGCCCAGGAGTTCAGTAGTTTAGGTGCAAAATGGGGCCAATGGTTCCACATATTCGAAGTACTACAGTGTCTTCCACATGTTTTCCTTCATTCAGGTCATTGGAAGATTATGTACCGCTTCCACCATTCTTCTCATAACTTATTCGCAACTATCTGCGAAACGATTGAGATTTTCAAGAATGGAGATACATGGATCAAATGGAAAGAAGAAGAAAACCACCCCACCAACCAACCCCCACAACAATAGCAACTGTGCGGATAAATTGATCTATCTAAAAAAAAACATAGCCGCAGCAAAATTTACGATTTGCATAAAATTGGCGAATTCGAAGGATTCTGAACACCGCAGTAATATTCAAACTAGCATGAGCTCATCCTCAATTACATTGAATCAACGAATGATTAGTGAGACAGCACATTCTCTCAAACAGTGAGACAACGCCGCCCGTTAGAGCAGTGAAAGTCACCGGTTAGAGTGACGAGAGAGTGTGTGAAACGAAGAGAAGATTTCCCGAATTGCGCACTCTAGTGAGCGAAACTGATTCCGTGCGTTTATTGACCAGCATGTGCATTAAAACTGTTTTCTACAAATTAGTTTTACTATATCATTCAGTTGTTTTTTTCTCGTATACCCTCTGCACCAAGTAGTGATGAATTTAGCACTGTTGCATTAAACTACTAACATGTGCACGTGATACTTTTTTTCTTGTTCTCGAGCTTGCTTGAATCTTATGAGAACGGGCTCATATGAAAAAGATACGTTTGTTTCCCGATACCCTAGCACCGATTATGCTGTCCTATTCAGATGACCAGACATATACGCAGAGCGACCTCGAGGTAAACTTGGGACAGAGGCCGTACAAGTACGGATGCATTAAGCAACTCTGAGAAGGAGGATCATCCGACGACATTGAAGTCTCCACCTCATTTTCTATGCTAGCCATTTATGACAACTACAATGGGATAAAGTGACATTACGAACTATTCGTGCAGCAATGCCGAACATGGTTGATACATGATTGAATACGCCAGTGCCCACTCATCGGTTGTTAGAGAACAATAATTGAGGATAGTATTTCCGATTTGATATCACTAAATTTAAGTGCAACAATGGTTATTACAGTTGAGAAGCATAGCAGTAAACGGAAATACTCACTTACTCACTCTTATTTTTCAATAGTATCAAACCTTCTCTTCTCTCGGAGATTATACTTTGCAGCAGCTCTCCAGCAATGCGAGACACGGGTATCACGATGTGAGAGCAGTCCAGGAACAATTTGCAAAAAGTTGGTCTGATCCCATTCATATAATTATGGGAGACTACCTTGGGGACAAGGATTCGAACAATCCCGGTTCCATGCCCCAGAGCCGGCTTTTAGGAAATATCCGGTCGCGGAACCGGCTATAGCGTATCTCAGCTAACAGATGAGCTAGAATGATGGTGAAACGCTCAAAATTCGCAGAAAAATAAGTTGAACAACTTTTTATGAGAAAAACGAAACGATCGGACAATCGTCAACAACGTTGTCATTGAAAAACCAACAGCTCATTCATTAAAAAATTTGTGTTTATTTTATAAACCCAAAACGCAGTGGTTTTTATTGCAGAATATAAAAGATTCGGTATGCATATGTATGACAAAACACTAAAAACAGAAGAATTGTGGTGGATGAAAATTGGTATTTATCATCAAATATGAAAAGACCAGATTTCCACTGTTTTTCGATGAGAACTTTTTTATCTCATCTTTTCATGAGCTCTAGTGCTAAAATTCGAATTCTACGCGCCAAAATACGCTAGAATGACCTATAGTCATATTGTTTCGAGACAAAAAAATTTCAACGTTTTCACGACCCCCGGGTCGACATCATTTTTTGGTCAAAAATTCGAAATCTCAGGACTGTATGACTAAAGGTTTTTCTGACGTATTTTTGAACGTAGAAATGGATTTTCCGCACTAGAGCTCACCAAACCGCGAAAGAACAAAAGTATGCTCAAAAAACAAATAAAATCAGATTTTTGAGCATAGCTTTGTTCTTTCGTGGTTTGGTGAGCTCTATTGCTCAAAATCCATTTCTACGTGCAAAAATACATCAGAAAAACCTATAGTCATACAGTCCTGAGATTTTGACTTTTTGACCAAAAAATGATGTCGACCCGGGGGTCGTGAAAAGGTTGAAAAAAATGTGTCTCGAAACATTATGACTATAGGTCATTCTGGCGTATTTTGGCGCGTAGAATCCGAATTTCAGCACTAGAGCTCATGAAAAGATGAGATAAAAAAAGTTCTCATCGAAAAACAGTGAAAATCTGGTGTTTTTCATATTTGATGATAAATACCAATTTTCATCCACCACAATTCTTCTGTTTTTAGTGTTTTGTCATACATATGCATACCGAACCTTTTATATTCTGCAATAAAAACCACTGCGTTTTGGGTTTATAAAATAAACACAATTTTTTTAATGAGTGAGCTGTTGGTTTTTCAATGACAGCGTTGTTGAAGATTGTCCGATCGTTTCGTTTTTCTCATAAAAAGTTGTTCAACTTATTTTTCTGCGTATTTTGAGCGTTTCACCATCATTCTAGCTCATCTGTTAGCTGAGATACGCTATAGCCGGTTCCGCGACCGGATATTTCCTAAAAGCCGGCTCTGGGGCATGGAACCGGGAGGGGCTATTTTTGCTCGCGCCTATCGTGATTCACGTGATAAGCAGCACGAACACACCGAACATCTCGTAGTATAACATCTCTCGTCGTATGAATTTATCTCCTGAGGAGCAAGCGGGACATGTTTCATACTAATGACTGTAATAGGCCGTTTTACTCTACAACTACGCTATGAAGATAGCTCGATATGATTTGATGCGCGCGAGATATAAATATTCAAACATCAGGTATCAAAATCGGTCAAGACTTTCTGACCAACCTGATAGAAAGTAACAGTAAGCACGAACTTCTGCTGGTCGAGGATCTCATCAAATCGTATCGTCATCAAATTCATTACTCCCCAGCATGCGACTGCCAGAACAGATCCGTCCCTGATGACAGTATGGTAGAACACAGTAGAGATGTAGAGAAGTAGATATAGCTCAAGCAGTGGATTTGATGGTTCTTGTGAGATGCTCATAAGCTCAGATTTCATATGAAAAATGAGTCCTTTCTCGCCCTAGGCGCGCCTCCTACTAACAAATTCATGTTTTTTTTTAGCGCAAAAAAGCCCTTGGCAGCTTCATGGGTGGCGAAGCTCGCGTTGCGTGAAACCCCGAACACTTAATGCTTCTTCGAAAAATGTTCACCTGCTGCTTCAGAAAGTGGCAGAGGCGAAAAGAGATATGGAAGCAATACAGATTCCGAAGAATCCAATGAGAGAGAAGATATCGGATACGATGTAGTACATTTCCGACACTGCACCGAGGGCGGACAGTGTGCCAACTCTACCGTGATTTCTGGAGCTTGACATTATGTTGATTCGTTACCATTTCTCAACCAATCCCAAATTTGCCTAACCAAGTTGCATTCCTCTGACCGTAATAGTACTTCAATAATTCACGCAGAAGTGGGAAATAATTTCAGTACATGACTCTTTATTCACATTGTTTGATTGAGGTCTAGCCACTCGATTCGATAGTGCACGTGTCTTCATTTATTCTGATTGGCATGAGGTGCTAATCCAACGCAAATTGGGACTTGCCCTTTGTTTGCTCAGGAGGAGGAGCTACTCCTTCTCCTTTTTTCTTTTCTTGTTTCATTCCAGTCATCCTTTCTTTCCGTCTCTACGATTATTATGAATCAACCAAAGAACATTGAATGTTCGAATGTGTTTCAATTTGATTTTTTGATATTGAAATGTGCTTGCTTGTTATGCGATCTGTTACCAATTCTCTGCAAAAAGCTTCCTCAAAACAATTGTTTGTTTTGTAATGTTCCACCCATTCAGAATCGACCAGCATTTGTCGAAAAGGAGGAAGATAAGTCCGTCGAAATGGACCAACTTCAGGTACTAATTTCCCTTGTTCATCATTGGTCAGATATATTTGAGATTGGTTGGGAAATCGATTCGAATCAACACAAATTCAGGCCCCCGGAACTACACTAGAGTCGGCCTGGCGGTCATTGATAACGTTCGGTGCCTTCTCGGCTTATTACTGCATTATTTCCGACATGGTCTCTTTCTTTGAATTTCTCGGAATATGTGCTGGAAGCGTCGCCCTGTTTCTCATCTGCTATTTGCTGCAGAAGCAGGTGAATGGTATTCCAAAGTTATGTCGTTTCGGTTTTAGACTCTCCTCATTCTGAACACTCACTCGCCGGACAGAGAAAACAGGGTGCGTGCAGAATGATGATAGTCGAAAACCGACGAGATCACTAGTATTCTGTAATCATGATGATGGAGAGAATAAATTGTTGATTGGGAAGTCTACTAGGACTTCTCTGTGCTGAACAAACATGAATTTGTTTGCCGGAGGACCTAGGGCGAGAAAGGGCTCATTTTTCACATGACATCTGACACTATGAGGAAGGAAAAACTTCTCTTACCATGCTTTAGATGTACAAATTTCTCTCCAACTCGACCTTCTTCTGTCATGCTGTCATCAAGGGTGCATATGTTCTGGCAGTCGCTAGCTGGGGAGGAATGGGGTTGATGACTATTAGGTTGGACGAGATTCTCGAGCAACAAAGGTTTGTGTTTGATTATATTTCGTCGAATTCAAAGGGTCACACATTCAAAGTTTGTTTTAAGGATTGATAGGATAACTTGGGTGACTCTTGACTTTGTAATCGTCTATTACGAGCTGTTCGGTGTGTTCACTGTACTCATGCTGTCGCATTACTGGAGAATGGCTGCGAAGTATACCCTTCATGCTAAGGTTATCTTTCAATGTTGAGAAAATTTGAGGATAATTTGTGGTTCAAGTAGTTCTGTTTACTTTTTACGCTCCTCAACTGCAATTCACATTGTTCCCTTGTTAGTAGTATTTGTGCCTTCAGGCGCTGAGGTAGCGAATCCTAAATGCTTAGTCAGCAAGGTATTTCGGAGACTTAACCAGTAGTCGTTCTTATCGACGGGCAACAACAGCCTGTTCGACAGTCAATGTAAAATTCGCTTTATATTTTTTTGGAATTTGATTTTTAGTGGTATCAAATCGGAAGAACTATCCTCAATTATCGTTTTCGCTAACCGGTCAGAGAAAAGATAGATCACGGCTATTGAGCTTGTTTTGTCATTACAGTCTTCTCTGCAGGAACGTCGGAATGGCGCCGCGAAGTCAGTGAATGGAAAGCCTTTGTGCGACATATTCGCTATCGTTGTCATTCTGACAATCGAGGTAATTCTTACGCTGTTCATAGTCAGTGCAAGCAGAAGATGAAGTTGGAACAGCGACTAAAATTATGCATTCCGAATAAAAACATAGTAGCTGATCAGTAAAAATCGGATTCATCCAAATTTTCTATTTCTGCGTTCAGATCGCTATTGCTGGCTACTACCTAACGGCTTCATATCCTCCGGCCATCCATATCTCCTTCGCTCTGATGATCACGTGCATATTGATTCTACTTCTCACGGAAATTCTCGACAGAATCAGACTGAATGTAAGTAATTCAAACACTAAATATCATGAACAGATGACCTTTCAGCTGGCTCCTTTCAACTATGCCATCCGTACTTTCTTCTTCGCCCTTGTTTGTGGCATCCTCCTATATATGGTGCTTCTGCTTAATACAAATGATATGGGTAGAGAGATTATGCCTGTGTCGGCCGCAAGAGCCTTGGCTACCACAAACATCTTCTTCATTATTATGTTTCTCCATTTCAACTTCGCGTACAAAGAGCAGGTTGGTACTCGAGACTTAAAAATGTGTGTATGTAATCACATAATCAAAATAATTCAGAAAATCAAGGCGAATTGAGCTGCTTCTACGAAAGCGCTGTATGCAGAACGATCTTCTATTTCATCCATTAAAAAAACTCATTTTTTTGTATCCATACTATATAATAAAGCGCAAACGTCTGTGTGTCTGTTTGTCCGGATTGCGAAATCGGAAACATGTAAACAAAAAAAAACGTCTGTGTGTCTGTTTGTCCGGATTGCGAAATCGGAAACATGTAATGGTATCCCCCGACGTTGTCGGGGGGATACCGCTGGTGTCCACATAATTTTTTTTTAACTGTCGAACCAGTTGAGTAATCGTTTTGAAAATTTGTCATGTGGTTGTACATTATTTCATTATTTCAGTTGGACTGATTTCCCACCTGTTGCATAGTGATGTCTCAACATTTGCATGTACATTATGGAATATTACTTGCTTGATGCATTTTTTCTCAGTTTCTTTACTTTCTTTTGAGGTTTCAATACCTCATCGATACAATAAGTCATACTCAACAAGAGAAAGCAAAAAGAGGCATCTTCTATCATCTTCTCGAAAACATCGCTCCATCTCATATCGTGTGAGAGGTAGGGAGGGGTTGAAACACGAATCGTACTAGTGGTTGGGGCGCGCGCCTTTCTCTGCCTCTTGCAAAACATCACCTGCGGGCGGGGGTCGAACCTGCCTGCGTCGGCATGGGGGTCAGACACCATGCCCATTAGGCCAGGGCGGCCTACCGCAGGGAACGCTTGACGGAGTTGGACTGATTTCCCACCTGTTGCATAGTGATGTCTCAACATTTGCATGTACATTATGGAATATTACTTGCTTGATGCATTTTTTCTCAGTTTCTTTACTTTCTTTTGAGGTTTCAATACCTCATCGATACAATAAGTCATACTCAACAAGAGAAAGCAAAAAGAGGCATCTTCTATCATCTTCTCGAAAACATCGCTCCATCTCATATCGTGTGAGAGGTAGGGAGGGGTTGAAACACGAATCGTACTAGTGGTTGGGGCGCGCGCCTTTCTCTGCCTCTTGCAAAACATCACCTGCGGGCGGGGGTCGAACCTGCCTGCGTCGGCATGGGGGTCAGACACCATGCCCATTAGGCCAGGGCGGCCTACCGCAGGGAACGCTTGACGGAGTTGGACTGATTTCCCACCTGTTGCATAGTGATGTCTCAACATTTGCATGTACATTATGGAATATTACTTGCTTGATGCATTTTTTCTCAGTTTCTTTACTTTCTTTTGAGGTTTCAATACCTCATCGATACAATAAGTCATACTCAACAAGAGAAAGCAAAAAGAGGCATCTTCTATCATCTTCTCGAAAACATCGCTCCATCTCATATCGTGTGAGAGGTAGGGAGAGGTTGAAACACGAATCGTACTAGTGGTTGGGGCGCGCGCCTTTCTCTGCCTCTTGCAAAACATCACCTGCGGGCGGGGGTCGAACCTGCCTGCGTCGGCATGGGGGTCAGACACCATGCCCATTAGGCCAGGGCGGCCTACCGCAGGGAACGCTTGACGGAGTTGGACTGATTTCCCACCTGTTGCATAGTGATGTCTCAACATTTGCATGTACATTATGGAATATTACTTGCTTGATGCATTTTTTCTCAGTTTCTTTACTTTCTTTTGAGGTTTCAATACCTCATCGATACAATAAGTCATACTCAACAAGAGAAAGCAAAAAGAGGCATCTTCTATCATCTTCTCGAAAACATCGCTCCATCTCATATCGTGTGAGAGGTAGGGAGAGGTTGAAACACGAATCGTACTAGTGGTTGGGGCGCGCGCCTTTCTCTGCCTCTTGCAAAACATCACCTGCGGGCGGGGGTCGAACCTGCCTGCGTCGGCATGGGGGTCAGACACCATGCCCAATAGGCCAGGGCGGCCTACCGCAGGGAACGCTTGACGGAGTTGGACTGATTTCCCACCTGTTGCATAGTGATGTCTCAACATTTGCATGTACATTATGGAATATTACTTGCTTGATGCATTTTTTCTCAGTTTCTTTACTTTCTTTTGAGGTTTCAATACCTCATCGATACAATAAGTCATACTCAACAAGAGAAAGCAAAAAGAGGCATCTTCTATCATCTTCTCGAAAACATCGCTCCATCTCATATCGTGTGAGAGGTAGGGAGGGGTTGAAACACGAATCGTACTAGTGGTTGGGGCGCGCGCCTTTCTCTGCCTCTTGCAAAACATCACCTGCGGGCGGGGGTCGAACCTGCCTGCGTCGGCATGGGGGTCAGACACCATGCCCATTAGGCCAGGGCGGCCTACCGCAGGGAACGCTTGACGGAGTTGGACTGATTTCCCACCTGTTGCATAGTGATGTCTCAACATTTGCATGTACATTATGGAATATTACTTGCTTGATGCATTTTTTCTCAGTTTCTTTACTTTCTTTTGAGGTTTCAATACCTCATCGATACAATAAGTCATACTCAACAAGAGAAAGCAAAAAGAGGCATCTTCTATCATCTTCTCGAAAACATCGCTCCATCTCATATCGTGTGAGAGGTAGGGAGGGGTTGAAACACGAATCGTACTAGTGGTTGGGGCGCGCGCCTTTCTCTGCCTCTTGCAAAACATCACCTGCGGGCGGGGGTCGAACCTGCCTGCGTCGGCATGGGGGTCAGACACCATGCCCATTAGGCCAGGGCGGCCTACCGCAGGGAACGCTTGACGGAGTTGGACTGATTTCCCACCTGTTGCATAGTGATGTCTCAACATTTGCATGTACATTATGGAATATTACTTGCTTGATGCATTTTTTCTCAGTTTCTTTACTTTCTTTTGAGGTTTCAATACCTCATCGATACAATAAGTCATACTCAACAAGAGAAAGCAAAAAGAGGCATCTTCTATCATCTTCTCGAAAACATCGCTCCATCTCATATCGTGTGGGAGGTAGGGAGGGGTTGAAACACGAATCGTACTAGTGGTTGGGGCGCGCGCCTTTCTCTGCCTCTTGCAAAACATCACCTGCGGGCGGGGGTCGAACCTGCCTGCGTCGGCATGGGGGTCAGACACCATGCCCGTACTTCAGACACCATGCCCATTAGGCCAGGGAGGCCTACCGCAGGGAACGCTTGACGGAGACTAGTGGTTGGGGCGCGTGCCTTTCACCTCTTGCAAAACATCACCTGCGGGCGGGAGTCGAACCTGCCTGCGTCGGCATGGGGGTCAGACACCATGCCCATTAGGCCAGGGCGGCCTACCGCAGGGAACGCTTGACGGAGACTAGTGGTTGGGGCGCGCGCCTTTCTCTACCTCTTGCAAAACATCACCTGCGGGCGGGAGTCGAACCTGCCTGCGTCGGCATGCCAGTCGGACACCATGCCCATATTGGTTATGGTGTCTGACCGAAGCCCGCTATATCGCTGGTTCGAGTCCCACGATCGACCATGTTTTGCAAGATGGTAGAAGAAGGCTGGCGCCCCAACCACTAGTCTCCGTAATGAGGTCCCGGCGGTAGGCCGCCCTGGCTTATTGGAGATTATGCCTGTGTCGGCCGCAAGAGCCTTGGCTACCACAAACATCTTCTTCATTATTATGTTTCTCCATTTCAACTTCGCGTACAAAGAGCAGGTTGGTACTCGAGACTTAAAAATGTGTGTATGTAATCACATAATCAAAATAATTCAGAAAATCAAGGCGAATTGAGCTGCTTCTACGAAAGCGCTGTATGCAGAACGATCTTCTATTTCATCCATTAAAAAAACTCATTTTTTTGTATCCATACTATATAATAAAGCGCAAACGTCTGTGTGTCTGTTTGTCCGGATTGCGAAATCGGAAACATGTAAACAAAAAAAAACGTCTGTGTGTCTGTTTGTCCGGATTGCGAAATCGGAAACATGTAATGGTATCCCCCGACGTTGTCGGGGGGATACCGCTGGTGTCCACATAATTTTTTTTTAACTGTCGAACCAGTTGAGTAATCGTTTTGAAAATTTGTCATGTGGTTGTACATTATTTCATTATTTCAAGAAGGGGAGGCAGGAACGCGTATGCAAATATCAGAGCCGAGAGGCGCGCGCAGATTTGCATGCGCGGTCTCTTCATTGTCCCCTTATCCCTCTCTCGTTGCCTGAGCGATCAGGCCCGCTTGGCACACAGCCAAACGTTCATAGCTAGGTTTGAATGAAAATTGGTTACATGGGAGTTGCGCAAGTGTGATCGGGTAACGAATCCCCACAACCTCCCCTATAGAAGTCATCAAGCCAGATATTCGTGCCACCCCTCCTTTCAGTTGGACTGATTTCCCACCTGTTGCATAGTGATGTCTCAACATTTGCATGTACATTATGGAATATTACTTGCTTGATGCATTTTTTCTCAGTTTCTTTCAGTTTCAATAAGTCATACTCAACAAGTGAAAGCAAAAAGAGGCATCTTCTATCATCTTCTCGAAAACATCGCTCCATCTCATATCGTGTGAGGGGTAGGGAGAGGTTGAAACACGAATCGTACTAGTGGTTGGGGCGCGCGCCTTTCTCTGCCTCTTGCAAAACATCACCTGCGGGCGGGGGTCGAGCCTGCCTGCGTCGGCATGCCAGTCAGACACCATGCCCATTAGGCCAGGGCGGCCTACCGCAGGGAACGCGGGACGGAGACTAGTGGTTGGGGCGCGCGCCTTTCTCTACCTCTTGCAAAACATCACCTGCGGGCGGGAGTCGAACCTGCCTGCGTCGGCATGCCAGTCGGACACCATGCCCATATTGGTTATGGTGTCTGACCGAAGCCCGCTATATCGCTGGTTCGAGTCCCACGATCGACCATGTTTTGCAAGATGGTAGAAGAAGGCTGGCGCCCCAACCACTAGTCTCCGTAATGAGGTCCCGGCGGTAGGCCGCCCTGGCTTATTGGTTATGGTGTCTGACCGAAGCCCGCCGGCTCGAGCCCCACGATCGACCATGTTTTGCAAGATGGTAGAAGAAGGCTGGTGCCCCAACCACTAGTCTCCGTAATGCCTAGTGTACTCTAGTTCATAGATCCGCGTATGCTGAACCGCGTAGTCTTCCAGGTCTCTAGATAAGTCCATTGACGTTATGAGATGTGTTTTCCGTGATGTACCGCAAGGTGTTGTTGCGTGATGTGTCATTGACTCATAGTGATGTCGAGTAGAGACTAGCTACGACAAATCTGCCTAGGACTCTCCTCAATTCGCCTGCTCTCTCTTTTCTCTAATAGTCGAGAGATAACGTGAAATAAGGATAATTGGTCTCGAACCGACAGTAATAATACATATCCGACACCTCTTCCTCTTCTTCTTCATAATATTATCTCGTTCATCGCGTCAAGAGCTACTGAGAAGAGGAAGTAGTTACTCGCACAAGTCAACGGTAAGTCGAATGCCTCTGTAAATGTTGCGGTTTATGTGTAGTTCGCATCATCTTCACAGAATTGAGGGAAAGGCTTCACGAAAAATTACTTATCCCTGTTCGCCCGCCATACTCATCCGTAAAAAATATGAAATGTGAAATGAGGATACCTTTTCGTATTGACACTAACTGTCAGACTTATGAATGAGAGAATCCGATTTGCAGAACAGTTTCCGAATCTCTGAAACAACTTCAGGATTCGTCGAGATGATCGTATTTGCTACGGCATTCGTGATATTTGTGAGCTTGATTTTACGAGAAAATATTGTATCCTTTTCATTTAAGACATTCGTGGTCGGGAGTACGCTCTGCTGCACTGCACTATGGACAATTCATAAGTCGCCAGCGTTAAGAGAATCGTAAGATGATTGAGCGTTATTTATTTTAGAACTTTCAATGATATTTCAATTCGATTCTTCATCCGCCAGGGTATTAAATGATTTCGCAAATTTTGTTCTATTTTCGTTTTCAACACTTTGTTTCAACGCTAACAACGCTTTGTTTCGCAGATTCGGCGTGCTATGCAAGTGGCAGATGCGAACAGATCTCACTTTGCTGCTCGTGACATCTGTGTATAGTCTACTCCCAGCAACATATGCCCCGACCGATAACTCGATTGTGGCCATCACCATCACTTACTTACGACCATCACCATCACTTACGCACTTACGTATTTCGGAACAAATATTTCCTTTCCAGATCGCTGAGATAAGCTACCACTATTCCGGCGCAATGCACGACCTCTTCGCGGTTAATCGCTTCATATACATCGTGTTCCCCATGAAGCAGCAGGTGAAAAGACCAAAGATACCAAGAAGATTCTATCCCGTGTTGTTCCCGAAACTGAAATCGATATTTCCACCTCCTCTCTAAATGGATCAAACAGGTCCAGTGCCTTGAGCACAAGGCTAGCCATCAAATTCAGTTTGTTAATGCATTTTCAGGCTTGGAGAAATGCTACGCCGAAAATTCTGGTAGTAAGTGCTGTGATAATTGCATTCCATACGATAATAATGACAATTTTGGGTCAGTTTTCATTTGTTTGTTCGATTTTCTGGGAATATTATCATGCTATTATCAACAGTATTTAGATGTCAATCAGCACTGGTTGTACGACAGGGAAACCTACCTATGGCAAATAACAGATACGCCTTGGACCGAATTCTACATCAAGTAGGAATGGGTTGAGCTTTCCTATACGTATTTTCTCTTTGAAGGTACTTTGAGGTGTACTGGTCAACAGCAGAACTCACCCTAATCTCTTGATTCAGTTACTTTTGCATACATTATATTCAAGAAATCGAAGGTGATTGTCTGATTGGATTTTAATCCAATAGGTAATTCCAGCTAAACCAAATCAGCTACACTCCTGAGATACACATCAATCGGCGAACAGAAATTCGACTTGTACTTCAAGTGAATATTTTAAATGATTCATTGCATTACATTAGTTATCCTATCCTCGAGGCAGTGAACTTGCAGGAGGGTTGTTTTGGATCTTCTCTGGATTCGTTGGCTAACTGGTATTGTAATACATGCATTTCAGAGCTTCTGCCAGTGCATACCTGTCACTACGGTCAACATCATATTTTTCTTCATTCTTCCCGACACGACATCGCAGAATCTCAAGATCCTCTTTTCTTCCATTTGGATCGTAACTAATACGATAGACGCGTAAGGCTTTAATCATGATGCAAGGTTGGATATGATTTTCCAGATTAATTATAATTCTTTTCCATCTCCCATTCGCGATCGCCAGTACAAGAAAGAATCATCGTACGAGCAACGTATTCCAATCACGATAAGTGCTGCAATCACTTCCGATGGTCAATTTTCTAGATAATTATATTCTGCGAATTTACCAGCAACTCGATTTTGATTGGAATGTTCTTTCATTTTCGTAATTACATTCAAAACGCTATAAACATAAACAACGATTGTATTACTGCAGATTGATATTTTTGTTCCTGAAAATCAGAAGATCACTTTTACGATGTTTGTTTCTTCTCAGAACTGTTTGTCGCAATCCGTGAAAGAGATCAATCACCGTAACAAACCCGGGAAAATACTGCCTATGGCCTTGTCCCCGGACATTAATCGCATATTCTCATCGCGCCCTCTCATCTCCTTTCCCAGTACAGATCGCGATCATCTGATATAATGGGGGCGTTGTAATGGTAATAACTTCTCCGAACAGCATCCGAAACGTCCCGCTAAATTTCTAAAGAGCAATGGTTCACATTAGTCCAGAAAGACCCCCATTCATTGCGCACATCACATTAGCATAACCGCTTTTCACTCTCGTCCCACTTCCTCCGTATCACTTTCCATTCATTCTGCAGATGGTTCCATTCATCAGGATCATTCCATCTGTTGAAGGAATGTCCCTTCTTTAGCCCCCCCCCCTTTCCCTTTCCCGATATGCCTCCTCTCATGGCCTGGAAATATCAACAGCCGGTGAAAAGACGATCAGATAGTGCCCACCTAATTCTTTGATCCAAGTAATTAGCGTTGATGGCCTTTTCACGAGGTCACTGTAGCTACCAGATTGCACCAATCGATCGGACCACAATGAAGTCGCCAATTTTCCATTCCAGAGTAATGCTCTCAAACTTGAATGGTTTCTGAAACTTATCGCGTTTTCCGAGTCGGGTGTTCAACGAAACAAAAACCGCTTCCTTTTCTTCGTCTATGTCTGCACACTTGCGGTCAGAAAATGACATCGTGTGGCCTGAAGTAGGGACGAGAAGTGATAGCAGCTGATCTCATTCCTTTCGGTTCTCGCACTGATAACAATGTTATTGTCCGTTTGTCTTTGGCGCGCGAGCCAATCCCTTTTCTCGATAGGGGAGTAGATTCATCATGTGATGATAAGACAGGTATGTACAAGATCGCTATCGAATCGGGCTATGAATAAAATACTGTAGCATAAAAGGTCCAAACAGTCATGACTTTTGAAGTTATCTTTCAAAGATTGTGCTTTCTTTCATAGGCGATCCCGGCAGCTCAGTTCCCTCTACAGTCGAAAGAGAGATAGAGATAGAGGTATAGAGGTATGGAGGGGGAAAGGAAGTTGCCACGGAGTTGGACCCGCTCCTGAGGTAACCAGGCCAATTGTAGCGAAAACAATCCTAACGGATTCACATGAAATCGACTTTTCTCAATGATAAAGGTAACATTTGAAAAGGGGAAAGGGCTGTGCATGACTGTGTATCTCTGGTAATCTTACCAGCGAGAGAGCAGATGGAACTGAGAGTCGACATCACTACATAAAATCAATTATTTAATGTATTTGGTACAGTAGGCCTGGTATGTAAGGGTCCATGTCTTCTCATTCATGATTCAACGGGGTCAGAAAAGACTATCTGCAGGTGTGGTCGACGCTGTGTCATAAGGATGAACTTTACTCGATCTGCAACGAAAACTTCATGGGAGAGCTCAATCCCAGTCGTCCCTACCCGCCACACTTCAGATTTACCATAATCGATTGGATGCAGATGGTTGGTTTACAGTTTATTATCATTGAATTTATTTATTGATTGATAATATTGATCATTCGCTTGATTGCTGCCAATTTCAACATGGGAAACCAACAAGCGACTCGGGAACAGCGAAAGATGATGCGATTCAACGGTTAATGATCACAATTCTTCAAGGTGTGCTCCGAGAAGAACCTCGACAGAGAGACATGCTATCGGGCCATCGAATATATGGACAGGTTCGCCGCAAATAGGGCTCTCCTCAATTTGCATACTCTCTCGCTGGTTAGAGAAACGAGAGAGCATGCAAATTTAGGAGAGTCTAGTCTCGATTCGACATCACCAGTGGCAAAGTAGGCAAATATGCTAGTAGTAGCGGTATCGCTGAACTCAGGAGTCATTTTTTAAAGGAGAGAAAGCGGGGAACCGCTACGACAGGCCAAATAGCTAACTCTAGTATACGCGCTGTAAGAAAAACGAGGAATCATGGATTTGCAGATTCATGGTGAAGGGACCGGAATTGGGCGTGCTTTGGAAGTGCGAACAATACCAACTGCTCGGAACGACAGCCATTTACGTGGCTTACAAATATGAGGTGAAAATAAGAGCAATTGCGGATGGAAGAATGAGACAAAGAGTGCATTCCAGGAAGTAAACCCCGTGCATGGCCTCGCGGAGGATCTGGCGGATCTCACGGACGGCAATTGCACCTCCGAGGGGGTCCTTATTTGTTCATATAATTTTCATAACACAACTTTAACAAATCATACGTGAGAGTGAACCATGCCGTTTGAGCGAAAACAATTTGTTTCTGAAATTTTTTAAACCGAGTCGATCTCGTCGTTAAACTGGCACATACGCTGAATCTCTCTTGTCGTAGGAGTCAAATCGTAGTAAAACGTCAATGTTTATAATCGACGATATTTGAAGATTTGACGACTTGAAATGGATCTTCTAAAAGTGCTCGAGTGGGAACTGGGAGTGATAACTCCATTACACTGGTCTCATCTCTTTCTAGAGCTGCTCACTGGCAAACCCAATGTAAGCATTCGATTCGGGCAACAGGAAAATCAATGTTTTGATAAATTTAGAAGAAGATAGACGCGAATGAAATGATTGATATTCGCAGACCTCGTCATTCTCCTCTCGCTTCTCTTTCCTACAGCAATCTGAGAATGGATTATTCAGCGAAGGAGCACCCACTGCACTACCCGCCACCGAAGAGAGCGGAAACATCGAATACTTTATGTATATGGCATACGTGAGTGTTTCTGTAGTATTGATTTATAAATAATTGGAGTACAAATGAGGAATTCTGTTATTCGTAATCTCGATTTTTTTTTCTCCCTGCCTTAACGGTGACTCAGTATCCACTGGCAAGACACAATTTATTTTCCCACGAATCGGTTCGATCGATGTTTCGTGAACAATGAACAATGAACAAAAAACAAAACGAAACGTGAACAAAACGTGAACAATGCATGATCCGCTTATTCTCTATTCCCCTTCCATACTTGCCATTCCAGATTATGGACAATCAAATGCAGGAAGTACACGAATTGAGTTCTGGCTTCAGCTGTGCTGTTCGTGATCTTCGATGAAAATAGGGACGCCATCCAGGACGTTACTGGTGAGATCTTGAAGCGGATTAGGAGGAGGGGTTCATTCCAAATCCAGTCCTATCTCGAAAGTAATTAAAAACGAAGAAAATAATGATTGATCGACTTTGTAGCTGCATTAAACGTCGAAATTATTCTATCGGTACCTTCAACGCTAACCGAATAGTATAGCCTATCTGGTCTCGTGAATGATATCGCGATTTTTGTTTTATGGAGTACCACTAAAAGGAAAAAGCCAACGGAATATTAGCATATTCCGATTGCTGAAAAAATACAGGTCTCTCTCGCTCGGATGAAATAGTGGAGGACGCCATCAAATTCGTCTTTCCAATTGTTCTTTACTGCGAGGAGAAGAAGCAGATGCCAGATCGCCAAGTCAGTGACTACTAGTTGATGCTGTTGAAAAAGTTGGGGGGGGGGGGGGTTCTAGGAGAGAAAAAGTTGAGGAAAAAAAGAAAGAAATAACGATAAAATCTCGTTTTCTCTCCTTTGACTGTTTCCACCACGGAGAAAATCTACGCTGACTTTTTCCACAGCATCAGAAGAAGAAAAGGACTGGACTAGGAGTAGTGATAGTAATAAGAATCGCCTCTCCTCCGTTTACAGAGTCTAGCCTTTTACATGCCGGTAAGATAACCGAGTGAGCGTGTGAAATAACGAGAGTTGAGTTCCGAACATCACTAGTAGAGGGCGAGGAGTGATCATTTCATTTCCAGACTCTCATTCACGGCTATAAATATCACGTGATTCAGTGGCATCCAAAAGAAGTATCGACACGAACGAACGTGGATAATGATATGGTCAGAAATCTGAATCAAGTTTGCCTTTGTTTTTCTTTAATGTGCGTTATTTTCACCTAATTTTCTTAGAGGTATGTCTAGTGATTTTACTCATCTTTTAGACAGATATTGAGCGCCTTCGTGGAGAGATTGAGGCTGATCGAGTTGCGAAAGAGAAGAATGAAACAAAAGACAATCGAAAGAGAAGACGAACAGCTCCCACTGACTCCTCCCAATGACTGGAATAGTATATTACGCCGTTTGCCTTATTTTCGAGCAAATCTGGACAGATCTGGCACAGCTCAAAAAGTTCAATTTTGTGAAGCTGTGCGATTTGGGGTTATCGAGGGCGGTGAAGACGATGGGCATATCCATTTTGTCCACAGACCCCTCGTTGGCTCCAGATAGCGTCACGTCGAAATCACGTTATCGCGTCCTGAGAGACCTAATTTTAGGTGAAAATTGTTTCTCGGGTAGAATTTCATGGCGAACACGCCTTTCTAGTTCATTTTTCGCGATTTTCAAAAATAATTTTTAAAAAGTGAACTTTTCGCATAGACCTATCGGAGCAAAACCATGTGGATAGATCGATCGGGCATGACGAAAGGATTCTAAATCTATATTTTTATACAATAAAAGGGTGCGGTGTCCGAGATAAGCGACTTACAGTGTATTCAGAGTGCAAGGAAAAGGGGCTCCCTCGCCTCTTCCTCTCTCCCCTCGATCGCTTCCCTGACCCCGCGCGACGAGAGAGCGTGGGAATGGAGAGATCGCACGAGAGAGGAGGGAGAGGGAGGGCAAGAAAGAGTCAATTTCTTGCACTTTCAAAACACTGTAAGTCGCTTATCTCGGACACCGCACCCTTTTATTGTATAAAAATATAGATTTACATTCCTCTCGTCATGCCCGATCGATCTATCCACATGGTTTTGCTCCGATAAGCCTATGCGAAAAGTTCTCTTTTTAAAAATTATTTTTGAAAATCGTGAAAAATGAGCTGGACAGGCGTGTTCGCCATGAAATTCTACCCGAGAAACAATTTTTACCTAAAATTAGGTCTCTCGGGACGCGACTAGGACGCGATAACGTGATTTCGACGTGACGCCATCTGGAGCTAACGAGGAGTTTGTGGACAAAATGGATATTCCCTTCGTCTTCACCACCCTCGATAACCCCAAATCACACCTCTCTATCTGTCCCTCAGCCCAAGCGTGCCGAGGCGAGACGGTTAGACAGTTTTGCTCTCTCGCCTAGGGAGAGGGGAGGGAGAGGGGGGGGGAGGGAAGGATGGAGTGTGGAAGTCTGCCAGAGGGTATGGAGAGGGTATGCCGAGCATGCCTCTCCATTAGAGAATTCCCATTTTTGGCTATTTTGAGGGGCATCATACTCAGCTCAGAGTAAACCGATCTACTTCATTGTTTGCCTACGACTTGGACATGATCTCAGTAGTCGATCGAACCTCAATTCATGACTTTTTATGAAAATTGGCTAGCGATAGAGCAAATTGAAAATGGCTATTTTTCGCTCCAAAGGGCATCATGTAAATCCCTTGTAAAATTTGATTTTTTTTTATCTCACAAAAATATCCGGAACAATAATTATTCATTCTTCAAAGCATCCCGAACTCTATTTTCACTTGTTTTTGCCTTTGTCGGCAGGAACTTTTAATTTCTCTCCCTTTTATTATGTCAATGGTTATTGGAATTCCTGTGAATATTTTTTTATCGCAATCTGCGTACTATGAAACATTAAATGAAACAGGAAATGTTCAAGATATGAAGTAATTCTATACGTATGAATTGACTGAAGAGACCTATTTGTTGTCTGTGTCAGGGAATGATCGACCAGTTGTGCAGGTACCGCACTGGGGAATGCAGCCGGACAAGCATGAGATACCTTTGCAATAGACAATTACCGAAACTACTAGGATGAGGCAAATAATGCTCAGGCAAGCTAGAATTATCCGTCCGAACAGACAAGGAAGTCTGAAAAGGAAGTCGATCAATGTGTTGAAGAATCTGACGATCCAACTGCTATTTGCCTCTTCTCTTTCTTTTTTGATCCTCTCTTTTCTCTCCATATATGCTCTCTTTTGTTCTTAAAAGTGTTCGATCACGCTCGGCTGCGGTCAAATCGTTCTGAAGAAAAATATATTCATTTACCTTTTTTTCAATCAATAGCATATATCTATGATTACGCTAATTATCCTCACGTTCAAGTCCATTACTATGTGCTGCATCCCATAGCAGTGTTCGACTTTGGTTCCCGCCCGGATGAAGCTATCCGTTTTGCAAGAAATGAAACCAATTCCATTCTCGAGTGGATGGGAGTTGGCTCTTTCATGAGGAGAGTATTCCTAAAAAAAATCGTTAAGCGATCGATATTTGAAGAAAATGTGTGGCGTTACAAACATACCTTGGTAGTCGTTCGAACAACAAGATTCTCTCCAATATTCTCGATTTCGGAGAATTCGCTGGAGTTCGTATGTGTGATGTTTGTCTCACAGCGGCGAATGTGATAGGGTCACACTTCTTCTGATAATCCTCGACAACATCACATTGGTAATCGTGATAATGTTTCTCTCCTTTCTGAAATAAAATTATTATCATTATTATTATAAAATATCTGATTGATACGCAATTTATTTAATAAATTTTTGAGACGATTATTTTTCAACATTATTTACCTTGCGAATGCAGTTATGAACGGGTATGTACTCTCCGTTACTTTTGAAAAGCACTCTCTTGTGCGTTCTTCCACGGGGCATAATTGACCCCGAGTGACTCTGAGAGAACGGATCCTGGCACTAAACAGAACGGATGATGTTGACTCAAGTTAAGAACGGACGCTACCTTCCAAAATAGAAGACATAACAGAAGTTGAATTTTCAGTCTTTTCAGTACATCAATTTTGATGGGTTATCCTATTACTCTCACCGTTCTAACCAGTTCCCCACTCACCGTGCCATGTGATGCAATGGTTGTGGAAATGGATCATGGCATTTCCACAACCATTGCAATGCAACGTTGCTGCTTCGGTTAAAGGAGCTGGTGGGAAAACGTTCCAAACATCACTACACAATGTTCGTGCTTCATATCGGGCGGGTAATGCGTATTCTGTAAACGGACTTGAAGTGCACGAAGTCTCGCCAAGAGCAATCAGTGCCTGGAAACGTGAGTCATTGTCATTTTTTTTACTAACATTTATATCCGAAATTATTTGATACGCCCCAAAGGGTGTGACAGCATGTGAATTAACATATACAGTAATAAGAAGAGTTGAGGGAAGGAGGAAGGGACAGGGATCGATGTAGATGAGGGGAGGGAGGGGGGAGGGAACTTCGTATATTGCACATTCCCAGAGTTGCTCTTGATTGACGAGGTGGACGAAGCCTCGGAACGGGAGGAGACCGTTCGATCCATGTATATCGTATGGATCAGAGCAAGGGAGGGAAGGGAGGAATGAAGCTACAGTTTTGGAATCTCTATCTGGAGAATGTGGGTAGTGTCGGGGTTAGACAACAGGCGAAGTTTGATAGTAGACAGAGATAACTTGGGATCAACAATTTTATGGATCTTACAAAGAAAGCGAATAGAACGGTGAGAAAAGGAAGATCGCAAATTCTCTCTTCGAGCAATGGGAATATGAAGAGAGAAAGCATTATTTCTAGAAGACACATTACGAAATGAATAGAAACTAGACATAGGAAGATTTACAATCCCATTAACAATCTTTAGAGAGAATACAATATCAGCTACTACACGGCGAAGGTACAAAGATTTTAAGTGTGACTGGGCTAGTCTCTGATCATAAGAAGGCGGGAATGAAATATGAGGAGATGTACGATAGTGCAACAGTCGCGTGAAGAGATGCTGGCATTTCTCTAATTGTCTAATGGGGCCTTTAGCGGAAGGGGACCAGACTGGTGAGGCGTATTCGAGAATGGGTACAATGAATGAACGATAAGCTCTAATGTAGGGATCACTGGACGTACATGATACAGATCGAAAAAGCAGATAAATTAGCTTTAGTGCTTTTTTACAAATGAGATCAGTGTGTGGAAGGAAAGAGAGAGTTGAGTCGATATAGACTCCAAGGTCCCGAATAGGTTCGGGGGGAGACACAATGGAAGGAAGAGAGAGGGGTATGGAATTGAGAGAGTATTGGAAGAGGGGATTGTTTTTGCCTATGTAAAGGGCGGTGCACTTCTTTTCAGCGACCGTCAACTGCCAAGTTTCGCAGTATTCTAAGATACCCTGTAACCCTTGTTGAAGTTGAGAGGGGGTGGATGGATGTTGGTCAGGATTGTGAGTGATGTACAGTTTGATGTCATCAGCAAAGAGACGGAAGTTGACTAAAGGGAATGGAGAGAGAGCCCGAGGGACATCGAAAAGGTAGATGAGAAATAGAATCGGAGCTAATACAGTGCCTTGTGGGACACCACTGAGAACCACTCTCTCCGAAGAGAGAGAGGAGCCAACTTTTACCTGTAAGTGACGATCGAGCAAGAAGTCCGAAATCCAGTTAAACAGACAACCACGAATACCAAGGCAATTCAATTTATGGAGGAGTTTAGAATGAGAAACAGTATCAAATGCCTTAGCTAGGTCAACATAAACAACGTCAACACAATCATTCCTATCCATTGAATCACGCCAAGATTGGGTACACTCAAGAAGTTGGGATACGGTAGATTTGCCACGGACGAATCCGTGTTGTTCAGGTGGAATTATGGAGTGGATTTCGCACCAGCGGACTAATTTGGGCTTGATGATTCGTTCCATGACTTTACTAGGAATGGGAGTGAGTGAGATGGGACGGTAGTCGGATAACAAAGAAGGAGACGTGACTTTAGGAATTGGGACAATAACTGAAAGTTTCCAGAGAGAAGGGACTTGACCCAACATCAAACTGTAGTTCATAATATGAGCAAGTGGTTCAGATAGAGTCAAATAACACTTCTTGAAAATAACAGAGGGAATTCCATCGGAAGGAAGAGAGCACGAATCACAAACACGTCTAAGGTGGTAAGCAATATCAATTGGGAGAATAATAGAGAAGGGAATGGACTGAGGAATAGTGAGGGGGCAGGTAGGGAGAAGTCCATCATCGGCAGTAAATACAGATTCAAAATATGAAGCAAATGCCTCGGCCTTATCAGTGTCATTGGTCAGATTATTACCATGAGAGTCAAATAGAGAAGGAGCAATCGATGAACGGGGTTTAAAGCGAGTGGAGATGTAACGATAATAAGAACGGCTGCGATTGCCAGATAACAACTTGTTTTCTTTGTTACGAATGAATTTCCTTACTTCCGAATCAAGTTTAGATGATACATTTGCGAATTGAGATCTAACGGGAGCAAGAGATAGCTTGTTAAAGAGACAACGTTTGTGCTTTAGAAGGGACTTGATGTGAGGAGGGTAGTTGTCAAAGGGAAGGAATTCCTTCTTGAAGGGTACAAACGAAAAGAATAGATGTACAAGGTAATCAACAAACTGAGAATACATCTGAGAAATATCGGAGAAATTGTCAAAGATCAAAGACCAATCGGTGCCAGAGAGAGCAGAGTTGAGACCTATGAAGTCGGTTTTTCGAAAGTCAAAGGAAGGAATGGATATGGGAGCACAGAATGGCCAAGAAAGACGGAAAGTAACACTGGAGTGGTCAGAGTTCTTGAACGGAGAAGATACATGACAGTTAGAGATGAGGTCAGGAGGAGCAAGGACAATGTCTAGAATCTTGGTGCCGAGAGTAGGGGAAGAAACAAATTGGTGAAGAGAAAGGGATGAGGCGAAGTCAACAAGAGAAACTGATTGCCCAGTGGCCAGAGAAGTATTGGCCCAATCAGTGTGCAAATTCAGATCTCCAGTAAGAATAACAGACTTATCAACAGAGGATAGAATGGATAACTGGTCGAACAAAGCTAAGTTGTCACTAGAGACAGTGTTGGGGGGACGGTAGGCCAGAATGAGTCGAATAGCAGATAGACCAAGAGGAGGAAGGATGTCGAGACAGATAACGTCAGACGAGACAGTGGTGGGGAGGGAAATACGAGAACAAGGAATGTGATCACGAATGATTACACATACACCACCACCCCTTCTGGCGCGATCAGCACGAAAGATACGGTAGGGAAAAGAAAGGAGAATCTCAGAGTCCATAATTCGAGAAGTAAGCCAAGATTCAGAAATAAGGATAACATCCGGACGATCAAGTGACAAGATACAGTGTAAATCTGGTAATTTGTTACAGAGAGATCTAGCGTTGAACATGATACAATTCAGGAAAGGAATGGATGGAGAGAGATCAGATGGATGATACGATGAATGGAGTAGGGGTGTATCAGAAATTAGTTTCCCTGGCTCGGGAATTGAGTGCGGACACGAGAGGGAATGTCCCCCTTATGCCAGATTTCTCCTCTATAGACAACGAACGGAGAGGAGGCATCTTTCGCACGCAAGTCCCTTACCCTCGCCCTCATCTCCTGATGCCTGGCCAACTCTTCCCTGCTCATCGACTGGCGAATGTAGATACCCTCAAACTCGGAGTTTCCTCTGAGTCTGGAGGCGTTTTTGAGTGCCGTGAACACAAAAGAGCGAGCGGGCATTACAAGCTTGAGGAGACGGGGGCGATCCGACTGTTTACCCATTCGGAAGATCTGATTCGGCATAGTGTCAACCTGGAGGAAGCTGAGAAGTCTGGCAATGCCCCTTCTATCAGCCTCGCACCTTTCCTCCAGTCCCAGACCAGAGTCCGGTTCAGGAAGGCCGGATACGACCAGGGACTTCTGACGCAGATGCAACTCGTAGGGATCAACAGTGGAGGGGGAGGGAGGGGAAGAGGAGGAAGAAGGAGGGGAACGAGAGAGGGAAGAGAGGCCGGACGAGAGAGTGTGTGGAGTGGAGAGAGTCTGAGAGGTCGAGGGAGGGGAGGAGTGGGAAGAAGGGGAGAGGAGAGGATTGCCGTCACTGGGCTGATCAGCGACATGTTCAAGAGCTTTAGCCAGTGAGGAGAGCAGATCGGTGACGGCTTTCCACTTTGCCAAGTCGACTCCATTGGGGGCAGACTCCATGGAAAGAGCGAGGGCAGACACGACCAGATTAGTGAAAGTGCCACCCTGTTTCTTAGCCACGGGACTAGAACCCCCGGACATCGTCGAGGCCCTCTTTTTGGGAGGAATGGTGGAACAGAGATAAAGATCAAGAATCAAAAAGCAAAGGGAGGGAGAAACGAGGGGAAAATACTAGTAAACAAGCAACACGCGAGAGACACAGGAGGGGTCACCTTCCCCGGGGAAGGGACGAGCGCGAAATAACTCAGAATCATATTTTCTCAGACATGATCCTGGTGCACTGCGACATCTTCAAGGACCCATCACATCTCACGGATCTTCAAATAATTTCAATCAGACATGCATACAAGGAAGTGCTTCGATTCACATCGAGAAAAAAAATTACGTCTCTTGTGAGTACACTTCAAAATAATTCTTATTTTTGTTTAATGTCAAAATAATGTCTCTGCTTGATGTCAAATTGTGCTTCTTCAATTAAAATTTTCAGGGCCTGACATTGCCGACAATTCCTGATGAAAAATGGGATCACTGTTCACTGATCTCGCCAGTGCTAAATGCAGTATTAGCAAAGATTCTCGATTCGACACTGATTATGACTGTTGTATATTTCGTAGAGACCAATCTTGCAAAATCATACCCCGATCTTTTCGAATATTTTGTAAAAGAATATCTGAAGAGAGTCGATGAATGGGCGCCTTATGCGAGAGTTAATTTGTGTGTCAACCCTGCAATGGTCGTCGAATCGTTCCACAGATGTTTGAAATATGAATTCCGGTCAAGGTAAGCGTATTTTTTCTCAAACGTAAAAAATAAGATTTACTCATAGATCCACGAACTTCCGTCTGGATCGAGTTATCTACACGTTGCATCTCTATGCTGAAGAGAAGACCGAGCGTCTGAGTGTTGCGGTGAGTACAATTTTACTAAATCTTGAAATTTAGTGTAGTAATATTCGTTATTTTCACGACGAGCGTAAAAAGAAAAGTCAACACCGTATCAAAGAGACTCATAGACTTATGGAAGAGACATCATCGACTTATGGAAGAGACTGAAAACAAGGAGTTTCGGAGGGTTCGCATGGATGGAGACGGGTCATACCCAAAATGTCCCCCTCGTAAAACTCCCCCACTGGCACTCAGAGGCTAAATCGAGAGAAGGCTAATTCCACAGCCGTCTGAGAGTTTTGACGTCAACATCAAAGTTGTAGAGCATGAGACGACGGTTCTTTCGACATATTTGGTTTCTTGAAAAGTTGAATTTGAGCATAGATACGAAGAAAAATGTGAAAATTTAGGAAATTACACATTTTTCTTCGTATCTATACTCAAATTCAACTTTTCAAGAAACCAAATATGTCGAAAGAACCGTCGTCTCATGCTCTACAACTTTGATGTTGACGTCAAAACTCTCAGACGGCTGTGGAATTAGCCTTCTCTCGATTTAGCCTCTGAGTGCCAGTGGGGGAGTTTTACGAGGGGGACATTTTGGGTATGACCCGATGGAGACAACTTCACGATCGTGAGATGTGATGGACCGGTAAGTGTGCATCTATTTAAATTTTTCGATCATTATCAATTCAGTATATTATCGTGCGAGTTCTTGGTGTGTGTCCGTGTCTCCCACACGAAAATAACCATTACTCTTATCCAAAGTGCCAAGTATGCCCCTATCGATACTATTGCCCTTGTCAAACGGGAAGGAGAAGTGGTGTTGCCTGCTCGCATCTTCATTACATGGCCAAATATATCGGTAATTTTTAATGTTAATGTCGCAAAATACACGTAGATTTTTTCAGAATCATTCACGAAATCTGGTGATATCGATGAGCCTCCCACCGAAGATAATGGTCCATCAGCTCCTCCACTGAGTCCAGAGCCGAATGATGACCAAGATGATGATTGGCATAGTGTGCGCTCGATTTCTCCTGTCCCAGAAGTTCTCGATGATGAACGACCTACCCCTAAGGACTGGATAAAATTTAATAGGGTAAATTCAGGCTTTCAAATTTCAGAAAATGTTAATATACATGTGAATAATAATTTGATTGTAGGCGCATGAAGATATTCGGAAAGGAGCCACGATGCTGAAAACGTCACATGACCTCGGTGTTTTTACGGACTACCTTAGTGACGCCTTCTCCGCGACTCATCTTCTCCCAACTGATGGATCTGTCATATTGCACAGAGCTATCGCGGGACAGTCGCAGAAGGTGCAGCAACAACGGACGAGGCAATCTATCAAGCGACCTTCCTCGAATGTTAAAAATCTAATTTCGGTAAGTGTTCTGACATACTTGGTTCGATTAGTCCATCGATTAAACCATTTCATTACTATTTTTGCAGCATTAGGAAGCAGACAGGTCAAACAGAAAACAATCAATGAAGAAAGCCATCTACTCAGAAATAGTACCTCCCGGAATTGCGTCCTCTTGTGCCTGGCCAAAATGTAGGAAAATGATCGATAGTGGTGACGATAGATTGCTGAAGTGCGCTCATTGTGGATCATTCATGCACATTTCTTGCGCAACTAAAACGTCCACATGCCCTACTTGTGATATGATGCTTGTTCATCACGATTGATGTTTCGTTCACAATTGTTCTTATCAAAGAGATTATAATACATTATGTCATTGATTCACTGATTCCTTGATTTAACAAAATACATATGAAAACATAACATAGATAATTGAAGTTTCCTGCCGACAAAGGCAAAAACAAGTGAAAATATTGCCAGTTTAGAGTTCGGGATGCTTTGAAGAATGAATAATTATTGTTCCGGATATTTTTGTGAGATCAAAAAAAAGAAATTTTACATAAGGGTAATTCATGACTTCATAAAAAGTCATGAATTGAGGTTCGATCGACTACTGAGATCATGTCCAAGTCGTAGGCAAAAAATGAAATAGATCGGTTTACTCTGAGCTGAGTATGATGCCCCTCAAAATAGCCAAAAATGGGAATTCTCTAATGGAGAGGTATGCTCGGCATACCCTCTCCATACCCTCTGGCAGACTTCCACACTCCATCCTTCCCTCCCCCCCCCTCTCCCTCCCCTCTCCCTAGGCGAGAGAGAAAAACTGTCTTACCGTCTCGCCTCGGAACGCTTCGGCTGAGGGACAGATAGAGAGGTGTCCCCAAATCGCACAGTTTCACAAAATTGAACTTTTGAGCTGTGCCAACCCTTGCTTGAAAATAAGGCGAACGGCGTCATATGGAACACTTTATAATAAATTGTTCAATCTATTTGGAATAGGTCATTTCTATTATCAGAAACCCTTTTTAGGAATCAATCACCAGGATGGTAAGGAACCTGTATGAACCCAGCCCTCCATATCGATGAGTGATTTCGTCTCCTCGGGTCTGCTCAGATAACCGATGGTCTGATCCTCTCACATAGACTTCTCCCCGTTGTCCCTGCTTGCATGGTTGATGTGTATCAACGTCGATGATCTGAACTCAGCAATTCATTGATTTCATCCAAACATTATACTTTCTGCTCGAATGATGACACTGGAACTCCATCGGAGGCATTAACTCCTTCTTCAAGTAATAGTGGAAGATGAGAGAAGGAGAATTCAGTCGATACATATCCTGTACCACTTTTTGAGCACAATGATCAAATAAATGTTTGTCTTGAACGATATATCTGACATTGGGATGATGATTCCTAAACTCATCACTAATTTCCTGACTGAGCGGATTCCCAGTTGTTAGGATCATCTGTGGTTTCTCCGTTTAACGACATTTGCTGTTAAGCTTGCGTACTTGAACGGATGATAAAGGTGCTTTCTTCCCCTTGGTGTCCTTTGCGAAATACGTGAAGATAGGTGGGGACGGTATACAGTATCGTCCATAGTCATGGGCCACTTTTTCATTTTTTCATATCTGTTGACTCATGATTGACGCCGGCGTAATTTTGGTCTCACCCCAGAATTCCCCCTCAATATTTTAGGCCCCCTGGAGGGCAGCCAGAGACGAAATTTTCAAAGTGTGTCCAAGCTCACGAAACTTTGTAAACTTCGTGCCCATGGTCTGGAGATGTTGTTGTAAAAAAAACGTGTAGCTAGCTCATCTGGGAGCAAAGTTATGGGTACCTCGATAGGGCCCATTTGACCACGTGACTTATTTTCCATCATCTCTTAGGAATTGACCCTAGCTCACGGGACTTGATGGTTAAGCTTTTGGGTCATATCTAGGTTCACTTCTTCGAATGAACCAATTTCATCAATCATGCGCTTGTGTGCGGTCGTCTGAAGTTGAAAAACATGTTTTTGTAACCCAATCGATCTTCGATGGCATCGGGCTGCTGTCCAACCCCCGCCATTCGATCCGGCTTGTCGAAAAAGACTATAAACTATGTTAAAGTCAATCGGAAGCGTGGTTCATGCCTAATATGGGTTAGAAATGGCAAAAAAAAGTTCGGTGGAAGAAACGGCAATGACTTGGAACCTCGAGTCGGAACTAAGTACAACGAATGATAGGTTACTCTTTCAGATGAATATGGATTCGATCCTAATTAAAACTAGGCGGATTCAGGGCGATACCAGGATCGGTGCTAGATGCTTCTGAGTCGGAACCGGGGTGGAACCAAGTGTTGGAGGTGGAAACAGGTCGGAATGTTTTTGTATCAAGTTGTTCTGGAATCGATTATGAGTGGTTCCGGATTAGCTATGGGCTTTACAAGATTGTGCTAGGATGGAACCAGGTCGGAACCAAGCCAGATCCAGGCTTCGTTGGTCGTGTTGAAACAGGTTGAGTAGGATATCATTCGATTAGTTTCGATGAGCATAACCACGACTGTACCAAGTTGGAATCAGGTTGGGACCAAGCTGGTACCAAGTAGAAACCTGGTTAGCATGACATTCTCACAGCTTGTTCCGGAGTTGGTTATGGTTGTTTCCAGATGGTTATGGTGTCTGACTGAAGCCCGCTATATCACAAGTTCGAGCTTTGGGGGTTCGCCCTTTCCCTATCAGACAGTGCCCCACGCGTTATGGTGTCTGACCGAAGAACCCAATCCAGGCTTAGGCTTAGGGGAAGGAAGCAGGTTGGTAGCAAGCTGGTACCAAGTATAAATCCGGTTAGCAGGACATTCTCACATGTTGTTCCGGAGTTGGTCGTGGTTGTTTCCATATGTAATCAGGCTCTCACAGGTTGTATCACTATTGTTTTAGATAGATACCAGGTTTGGAACCAGGTTTCGTTGATAACGTATAGATCGGTCGAGTGGGGTCGTGATACTTGCCTCCACGGTGAAAGATGTGGCATGGAGAACAAAGAGATATGTTTCATATAATGTGCAGGGTATAAACACTGTAGGGGGGGGGGGGTTCAAGGGGGGCGAAGCCCACCTTGCTCAAAATTTATAAATCTCAATTGCTGCGCATCAATAAAAGTGACGAAATCCAATTCTCTGGCGAGAATTGGGATGTTGGGTTTCTGAGAGAAACACTAAACCCTTCGTGAATTTGTGCCGCCCTTCACCTTATGCCTATGTTCAATACAAGCTAATGAATCACGTACGAGTGTTCATGTTCTGTTCCCCATGGACTATAAAGCTTAAATCGATAAAAAAAAGAAAAAAAACATGTATGCCAATCGCAATAACAGTGATGAAATCACTGAAAAATCAGGAACCAAATTCGAGCCTGTCGTTTCGAGCTACCCTAAGTCAAACGAATAAGAATAATCAGCTAAAACCTTGACAGATCCATCACATCATTTCTAAAAAAAAAATTATTTTTACTCGTTGATCAGCCTGTTGTTTTAAATGGTACCTAACAGGGTTGGCTAATCCGAGTCGAGTCGGCGAGGCCTCGCGTCTAAGACTCGACGCGAGTCGAAAATGCGAGCCGCTCGACTAAGGAGTGACTCGTTGCGAGTACTCGCATGCGGGAGAGAGTGTGCAAGCCGGTTCTCGAGTCGCGAGGCCACGCTGACTCGCACCGACTCGCAGACTCGCATCCGACTCGCACCGAATCGCATCTTATTCCCCTTCCCACCATTCGCCGCGAGTTCAATCCCGCGTGCTCACCATTCATTTTTGCACTTCTTCTCTGTCATTTTCTATTATTTATTGGTTTTCCTATAACACGATTTCATGTTTTGCATTCTTTAAATGGCATCTTTTAGTTGGTTCGGCATCCA
Organism: Pristionchus entomophagus; assembly: GCA_036245825.1. Taxonomy (NCBI): domain Eukaryota; kingdom Metazoa; phylum Nematoda; class Chromadorea; order Rhabditida; family Neodiplogasteridae; genus Pristionchus; species Pristionchus entomophagus. Next base: position 5,113,805 of record BTSX01000006.1, on the reverse strand, counting down.
CATTTGATGACTTTGATATTTATAATTCCAAGCTTCAGATGCCATCTAAAATACTGCAAAACATGAAATCCTGGCATAGGAAAACCAATAAATAATAGAAAATAACAGAAAAGACGAGCAAAAATGAATGGGGAGCACACGGGATTGAACTCGCGGCGAATGGTTGAAAGGGGAATAAGATGCGAGTCGGTGCGAGTCAGCGAGGCCTCTCGGCTCGAGAGCCGGCTCGCACGTTCTCACTCGCATGCGAGTACTCGTCCGTTTCGCGAGTCAAGTCGATACTATTCGTTATATTCTCGGCGCGAGGCCTCCAGTGTCGATTTGACTCGTTTTTCACCAACCCTGGTACCTAACATAAGCATGCGAGAAGCGACAGCCTCGGATTTGGTTCCTGAATTTTCAGTGATTTCATCACTGTTATTGCGATTGGCATACATGATTTCTTCTTTTTTATCGATTTAAGCTTTGTAGTCCATGGGGAACAGAACATGAACACTCGTACGTGATTCATTAGCTTTTATTGAACATAGGCATAAGGTGAAGGCATAAGCATAAGGTCATTCTGGGCTCTGTAGTCGACAGCGAGCCGTTCGTTCATTCCCCGCTCCTCTCCCCTCCCCTCCCAGGGTCTTTCCCCAATTGCCATTGGTGCGGCCGGGATCGAATGCACCAAGATGGGAATTCGACTGCCACTCTACATCGGCTCAGTCAATACCCGAACCCTCTCCACTTCCTCACGACAAGAAGAGTTCGATAGAGCCGCAGCAAAGCTCAACTTGGACGTGCTCGCGATCACCGAATCAAGGATTGTGGGACAAGGATCGGTATGGATGCCTGGATGCCTTTCTCTTCTTCGACTCTGTTCTACTCCGGCGGAACCCAGCACCACAAAGGTGTCGCCTTTTTGGTCAAAGACAGACTGGCAAGACAGTGCGAGTTCACGACCATAAGTGACCGAGTGACATCACTGAAAACTACGTCACACAAACTGTTTCTCGTTAACGATATATATGCTCCTACATCAAACTCAACACATGACGATTATGATGCCGTTCTTGACATCATCGAAAGTTCAGTGAAAGAGGCGCCCCCTGGGTTTCGAACATTCGTCCTAGGAGACTTGAACGCAAGAGTTGAAAGAGAAGCAGGCATAGAGGACATAATTGGACCGTACACATACGCAGAAATGAATGATAGAGGGAGAAGAGTCGTTGAGATGTTCACCCGACTAAGGCTGAGAATCTGGAGCACTTGGTTTAAGTCAAAGAAAGAAAGGAGAAGGACTTGGCGCAGCCCGAATGGAACCACAAAACATCAGCTCGATTTCATCGCTGGCCCTAAGTCCGCACCCGTTCAAAACTGCCATGTAATCAATCGATTCGAATTTGATACAGACCACCGGATGATTCGAATGACGATAGCAGTGGGAGGACAAAGAAAATGGCACACTGACCGCAAAGCGCGCCCTCAATTTGATCGAATGGAATATCGCAGAAATGCCCAAATCCTGAGCGACTTGGATATCCCCGAGCCAACAGATGGCATATCACTCGATAATCGCGCTAACTAAAGTCACTTCTGAAGGCTGCTGGAATGAACACGAGAATAGACCGAAAATCTCATCGAAAACACAGGCTTTGCTCCAGAAGAGACATCAGCTGAAGAACGACCCCGCCAATGCCACCGAGTACGTTCAAGTGTGCAAAGCTGCACGGGCGAGCCTATTGGATGATATGACAAGAAGGAAGGAGGAGAGACTACTCGAAGCGATCCGAAAAGGGAGAAGTACTGCCCGATTAACGAAGGAGAAAGGAACGAGAAAGAGATTGTTGATTTTCGATCCACTCAAAAAGAAAGCGTCCCGGGAGTATACTGAGGCTCAAGTCCAATCTTTCTATGAGAAATTATACGAGTCCGCCGCAACAATTCCCGTGTACATTCCACCCTCAATCGATCCACTCCTTCCATTCACGAAAGAAGAAATAGAACACGCTATTCGTAGCCTTCGCAGTGGACACTCAGCAGGAGAAGATAAGATCAAGCCAGACATGGTTCTCCTCTCCTGTGAAACCATTACTCCTCTTATCACCCGACTTCTCAATGGTATTGTGTCAGGCGAAGCGATCCCATCGGACCTATTGAAATCAAGAGTCACGCTTCTACACAAAGGCGGAGATACAAACGACATCTCCAACTTCAGGCCAATCTCCCTTCTCTTCGTCATTTCAAAAGTGATAACGAAAGTCGTCTTAAATTGAATTCTCCCCCAACTCGAACGCGCGGAAGATGAAAATCAGTGCGGGTTTCGTCCCGGTTACTCAACAGTTGACAATATCCACTCCATCCATCAACTTATCGAGAAATCTAATGAATACAATATCCCGCTGCACCTGGCTCTGATTGACTATAAGAAGGCATTCGATCGAGTTGAATGGAATGCTGTTTTTCAAGCTCTAAGTACGCAAGGAATTCACTCCGATTTGATACGATTACTCATGAGATTTTACGATGAAACAACGACGATCATACAAGTAAATGAAGGATCAGTAGGGGTGGAAGTGAAGAGGGGAGTAAAGCAAGGGGATACCATCTCCCCCAAGCTATTCAATGCAGTTCTTCGCGCCTCCTTAGATTCAATCGATTGGGAGACGATGGGAATGATCATCAATGGAGTACAATTAACCACACTGGCCTATGCTGATGATATGATAGTCGTGGCTAAGAACAGAGTGGAACTAACGAAAATGCTCAGAAAGATCACCGATGCATCTCGCGATGTTTGGATTAGAATTACATCCCGGAAAGACGATCCTCCTCACGTCAAGTAAGACCAATCGTAACCCGATCAATATTGACGGAATGGAGTTTTTATACAAAGACGGTGCCAAGTATCTCGGAAGCTGGTTAACGATTCCACTACAGCCATCTGTCGAAATCCAGCGAAGAATACAATGTGGTTGGCTTACATGGAGAGAAATAGGGCCGTTGCTCAAACACCCAACTATTGATCGAGAGATCAGAAGGAAGGCATTCGATTCATGTATAATGTCGGCGATACTATATGGATGCGAAGCTTGGACCTTGAAGGAAGGCGATAAACACCAACTGGAACTCGCTCAGCGAAAGATGGAGCGTAGAATGATTGGAGTGAGTTGGAGGGATCGATGGAGTAACGAGCGAGTGAGACAGGAGACAGGCACGCTAGATTGGGTTGAGGAAGCAACGAGAAGGAAAATGAAATGGGCGAATAGAATAAGAACGATGGACGATGAAAGATGGGCACGACGTCTGACCGTATGGATACCGTATAACCGAGCAGGAAATCGAGACCAGGGACGTCCTAGAGAGAGATGGAGAGACGAAGTGAAGCGACGAATGGGGAATAACTGGTGGAGTCTGTCCCGTGACGAAAGGAAGAAAACTTATCCATGATCAGCGCACCCCCGCGATAACTGATAAATTCTGATTCTGATTCTGATAAGGTGAAGGGCGGCACAAATTCACGAAGGGTTTAGTGTTTCTCTCAGAAACCAAACATCCCAATTCTCGCCAGAGAATTGGATAGATTTATGGCTCAATCTTGGTCATGTAGTAGTACACCCATCGAGTGTTAGGAATATGTCATTGGGATATCACAGATATCACAGGTTGTTGCGTAGTCATGACGCTATCAAGAAATACTTTTTCAAACAATCAACATTCTTATATGAATTTTTCCTCAGCTATTCTACTCGGTGTGATAATAGAAAGTCTCAATACCTTTTAGATGAAAATATGTACTCATGGGACGGTGGCGTATGTACTTGAGGGTAATTTCTTCATTCGAGTCGAGCACTTGAGTTGATAGAAATAATAGCGAGGAATTGGTTTGCCATATCTAATCTGCAGGTATCTGCTTCTGTTTCGAGAACGCCGATGCAAGAAAGACGTGCAAGGAAATCGGCTCGCTCAAGATCCAGAAGTGATAGACGGAAAGGGAATCAGAACGGTACAATAACATCAGCAGAGCTTCGCCCCTGATCCCGTTTCTTATGCGATGATGACTAATAAGCACATTTCATTGACATTACACGTTTCATTGCATTTCAGTTCACGAAATTATCTTGTGTTCACTTCCGCATCATAATTTCAGTGGGCGGGGCCTCAGGGTGATTCCGTACTCTCCACGCGTTGATCCACGGTACAATGGGGGGGGGGGGGGGGGCTGAGTCAGGATCAATTCCACAAAGGGGAAGCTTCTCGCTCTCTTCGATTCCCCTTATCTCTCGCCTCTCTCTCGCCTCTCATTCCAGGATTGGCTTGATCAGGTGTGGCCAGCATGCTTTCGTTAGAGAAGCAGACTCTCCTCATTCCGCCTGATCTCTCGTCGTTCTGACTGGGAAGTCTCTGTATCCCCTCCCATCTATCCCTCTGCCAACCACCCCCTCGATCCAGACAAGCACATCATATCCGTATCATCATGGCTCAGTGGCCGGTTCCGCGTTTTATCGATCCATTCCAAATTATTGATCCATTCCAAGCGATAGGTTGAAATTCTATTACCGTCTCCATTCGAAATCGACAACTTTTTTCTGATCCAACGATTGTTTTCATTGCTGAATCGATGAGCTAGTGCCCCGATTATTTTGACCCTTCGACGGCCTGTCCACTTCCCTCCCCCAGGTGTCATATTACTCGAGTCCACCCAATATATCCGTATCCATCCCTCCCCGCGGCTCCGCTCCTTCCACATCCCCGCCACTGTTTGGGAGTACAACATCTGCGGGTATCTCTCAATAGGGAAAGGGTGAGAGAAGGGAGACGATTGGGCGAGATATTCGCAGACGTGTATCTATCATCATTGCGCTAGTATCTTCTTACAACGCTTGAATTATCGATTTGTTTCGATTACTTTTTATGTATTCTAATCTGAAAAAGAACAACGCTCCTATGTTGGATGTATGTCGCAATAGTATTTCGCTAGCTTCCACCCGTCCTTCCAATTATGCAAAAAAGGAAAAAGAACATTTCTCTTTTTTCACTTGTTATAGCATTTCGCAAGGCTCCAGCTGTCTGGTAGCTCCCGGACTCATATTGCTTGAAATGGATCGAGAAGTTGAACTGAATCAATAACTTGGACTGAATCGATAAAACGCGGAATATGTCATACCGTACTACATACTTCCTACTTCTTGCCTGTCGTTACTGGATGAAGGCACGCATATGGATTGAATTTCATGCCCATCGGCATTGAAATCTCTCCGATTCGCACACTATCTCTTCCCCTCGAGATCAGACGCAGAAGATCGTGTCTGCCCTGAGGGGGGCAAATAGTGTGCATGATTCGCTGAGATCCGGTGTCCGTCCCTCATATCCCTTCCCTTCTCGTCCTCTTAGCCCTGAGCAACGTGAATCTTCCTTGCCTCTCTTGTTTCTCTGTTCGGAGCGCGTGGTTCGACTTCCGTGTCCTTCCTGAATTGGCAATCAGCATTATCCCAGCGTTTTCCTTCATTTTGGACTTATCTAAATACATGCCTTGTGTTTGCTTTCTGACATTGTTTATTCTACAAGACTTGATGATCGTCGTTTTTATCGATTCCACTCGCGCCACTTGTTTCGCTCTCCGAGGCATCGTGGAAAAGGGTTCCTTCTTTACATGTTTACTCGGATATCGTGATGATTATCGATTGCAGGTTCCTGAGGCGGTCTGGATACGGTAGGCGGAATCGTCGCAGGACTGCGCGACAGTCGGCTGTCTCGGTACGGTAATCGAGAGCGCCATTATCGATTGATTCGCTTCCGCTTTTGCTCTGGCTTCTCCCCGCTTTCATTCCCATAGACTTCTCTTGTAGCCAGTCGGCTATCAGGTCCCAGATTCTCATACCGTAGCAAAGCCGGATCAAAATGGGGACTCTCTCCATTTCGCTCACTCTCTCGCATCTATGACCGGTGAGATAGTGTGCAGAATGGAGAGAGTACTATTCGATCCGGCAACACTAAAGTAATTCTTGTGTCTCATCACTGGGGCCATTGAAGACGCTTCGGATTCTATTTCCTAACCATTTTGGAGCAACCTCGCACAGATTCCTCATAACGGACGAGCTGCGGACACTTGGCGGGCGCGCAGGCGCCCAATTCGGCGCTCAATCTGGCGCACCATTCGGCCAAGTTGGCGCCAAGCTGGCGCACCGAAGCGGCGCCTTCGTCCCCGAACCGGAGTACCCGCCGAATGCCACCACGAAAAGTAACCGCCTCCCTTCCCTGGCTTTGCTAGTGTGATGTGTCCAGTTTCCTATAGTGGCGCGCCACGTTGTGTGCCGAGTTTCAGCAGTGTGTTTGTGATTTGACAAAAGTCGACGAGCAGGAATGCACGCGGCGCACGCACCTCCACCCTTCTCCTACACGCAACCTGCCGTAATCGGACGAGGAGGGCAACCATACTATGATGTGGCTCCGGCGGATCCGCTGCCGCGCGGTCTCCCAAGAGATTATAGAGGTTGTGGCTATTTTCCGGATCTGTCCATTCCCCGGCTCACGGTGTTGCAGTGTGGGTGTGCTGATGATAGATAGTGAAAAGAGATAGATCAAACATCAAACATCAACTTGCAGAATCGCGAATGTCCTACGGGTACGGTAGCAGATCGTCGGTACCGTACGCGACCGGGTCCGGAGCGGAGTACATGGCTCAGCAGGTAGATCATCGACTGAATATCGATTCCCTGGTTATCGCTTCGAAGGCTCTAATGTACACTTTAATGTGCACTAGAAAGAAGGTTCCGGGCGATCATTTCACAATTCGACTACTTATGGTTACTCTTGCAAGAATTGGATGTTCTCAAGTAGAGCCAAACAAGTACTATCCGAATTGTAATCAATAGCTATCTAGTTAAGTCGACATAGATTCACGGCACTAGGTCGGATAATAACAAAAAATCGTCTTCCAGGATTTGGTCAGTAAGGCAATATGATGTACAGTTCCATCATAGAAAATACTGGGAGAAGAATTTTTTTGGTTCTCATCTGACGGTGATCATCCGACCTAGTGCCCGATTCACACGTCCATTGTAACATATTTGTGCTGCTGACAATGGGTGATGGCACGTTTTGGAACCTCCATTTTGGAACCCTACCAAAACAATGGAAAGAGACTTTAGAACTGCCATTTGAATACGTTTAGCTTTCTATTCATCATATATGAGTGTAGCAATGTTACCTGTATTCAAATTACAGGTCTAAAGTCCCTTCACATTGTTTTGAGAGGGTTCCAAAATGGAAGTTCCAAAACGGGCCATCACCCTGACAATGAGGAGACTGAACAGAATGGTAGACATTAGTCACTTGGCAAGTTAGCATTATTTAGTCATGCAATTACGTCTCTGGAACCTCCTATTTCGTAATGATGATGCAATGCTCAGGGATGGGATCGAGGAGCGGATGAAAGGAGTGCGGGAGGAAGTGTGGGCAAGATCTCATTCTACGGAAAGAGCAAGTGAGACGCTTTTATCTTCACTTCTCAATACGGAAACTGCGTTTTCGGAACTAGTTCTCGTTTAGAGATAAGAAGAAGGGATAGGTGACTGAATACATGAGCAGGCGTCAGTGTGTACTCGAAAGCGAGAAAGGGAGTGGGATAGGTCTCTTCAGTAATGATTGGGACAATTGTCAACAGAATGCCGCGTGATGAATCTGAAGTGCATTATCGATGCACAGATCACGAAATCCACTTTTCGCAGCAATAATTGGTTGCTGACTGGAACTGTGGATTATTGTAGGGTACGGTAGGATGCTAACTGTTACCGTAGTCAGTCAGGGGAACGGTACCCTCACGAATAACGACTTTTCGCAGCAACAAGCGGTTACTCTTCGCTGCCTTCTGCCTTCTCGCCCTTCTGTTGATAGCTGCGATCGTTGTGATCATCCTTTTCGTCTGCGGAGGTCAGAGATCAAAGATCAACCGAGAAAGAGCAAAGATCTACTTTCCGATCGATGAATGCTCCTCTATTTCCAAACATGGAAGATCAGAGATCAACTCAATACGAGCTGCATTTTCAGAATACTCTTTCCACTGTAGATCAAAGATCAGAAACCCCCAGAAGATCAAAGATCAACCTCATCATTCAGTGTTCCGACCCGCGCTGCCTGCGATGCCCGGCGGTGGTGGAGACCTGGTAAGGAACGGAGGGCCGTTGATTCCGCCACTTGGCGCTAGAATGTCACCGGGAAGCGGCGCCAACTTGGCGACTACTGCGGCCGCCACATTCGCGCCCGAGCCGCCAGACACCACGACCCTCCCTCGCCCTCCTCCCCCTCCTCCTCCGCCTCCTCCTTCGACAGCGACGTCTACATCAACGACAACGACGACGACGACTGTGTGTCCCTTTCCCCGTTGCTTTCTCTTCCTTTTCTCTGTTGCACTCTATCCGTAGCCGTTGTGTAGCCGTAGTCTGGTCGGGGTGGTGCAGTCGGTGGTGCAGCGAGTGCATTCAGACGACGTCGCCGTTTCCCATCGTGGACCGGAACGAGAGTCGCGTCTTCCAAGTGGTGCTGTTCGTCGTCCAGCAGGCGAACACGGCGTACAACACGAGGACCAGCTTCGCCTACATGGAGGCATTCCGAATGATCAATGATGCGGTAGGTCAGAAGGGTTACTGTTGGTCAGAAGGAGTACGGTAGGTCAGAGGGAGTACGGTAGGTCAGATGAATAACTCGATCAGAAGGTACAGGTCAGATGACTCACTGTACGCCAGAGGGTCCTGATCGAAAGGATACGGTAGCTGGGTTGATTACAGTATGCGAAGAATCTAACGTAATCCCAGGTGATCAACCTGGTCACGACGTCGACCTTGCAGCAGTACACTCCGATGACCACACTGGAGGATCTGCGAAATAGGTACGGTATCAGGGTGCGGTAGATCAATAGTTACGGTAGATCAATCGAAAATGAATCAGAATAACGTTAGTCGATAAATGAGTTAGGGTACTGTAGATAAATATATAAATACGGTAGATAAATCAATAACCGAACCAGGGTTACGATACATAGATCAATCGGTAATCGATTCAGCGGCGACGATCTCGAGGTGCGCTTCAGCATCCAGCTAACGGCGCCGTCCAGATCAGCAATCGATGCGCCGATAGTACGGTAGGCGTCTCGGTTTGGAGTACGGTTAGTCATATTATTGATTCAGGAACGTGCTGGTCGCCGACATGTTCAAGCTGGAGGCGAGACTCAACCAGGTCGTGATCGATCGAAACAGGCTTACCGTAACCCGGACGAACTGATAACTGACTTATTTCTTTGTGTGTCTGTGTACAAGAGTGTTCATATCTGGCAGCGTAATAGTGATGCCGGAACGAATAGTTACTCTCTCCATTTACCACTATCTCGCTTCTCTGACAGACCCTCCACCCCCTGAATGTTATAGAGTGTGCAGAATGAAGAGGGCACTTTTCGATCGGGCATAACTTCAGCCTAATAACCCCGAGATCGATACCGGTAGATCGCAGTTATCTAGAGTTTGAGCATAGAGAATCGTATCAACAATACATTCCAGTATCTGCATTTGTCTATTGTTTTCCAATTTCTTTAATTTCAAGAGAGAATTATAAAGTTTTTGTGCGTACGAACACAAAATCATTGCCTGTGAGGCCCCTCCACCCCCCGAATGTTATATTCCGTATTTTTATTGAGCAATAAAGTGAAACTGAACGATAATATATTATGATGCAATGATATTTTGAAGAGGTAGAGACAGCAAACTTTCTAAAGAAAATGTGCTTACAGATGATGTCTCTTACATTTCTTATAATCTCTTACTTCTCCCTTACATTTTAGAACACCACTAAGCGTTCTTGGAGTCAATACTACTTTTTTTCTCTATTCTGCACACTCTGGTGTGAGAACACTCAGATTGCATCTAGTGATAAAAAGTCAAACCCTCGTAGTTGCTAATAGATTTAGCAGCTCATTATCTCACCTCTAGTGTGCGATTCTCGCCTTTCTTTCCACTCATTCATCTCTCTATCCTCTAAACGTCCTGAAAGTGGGGAATTTCACTTATTTCTCTCCTTCTTCACTGGAATACGCGGTTCGAGAGGGAAATAAAGAGCGTAGCATTTCCATTTTCGGCTTTACTTCCATTCTCTCATTTAGGATCCAGGACAGGATCTAGACTACTGTAAGTTTTTCGAACGCAGATGTAAACGGTCTGTCGATTCATAGGCGTCTTGAGCGCGAATTAGTGATAAATTTTCTCATTTAAAATAACAACAATATTTTGCATTTTTTTCCTCGAAAAGTACGGTAGTGCTAACAATAAAACCACTTCTTGATCCGCCAATCGGGCGTATTGTAGCTTTTGATTTCGCGGTGGATTTTCAAAGATCTGGCGGGCGCGCGAAAACCACCTGTCGGTTCCCTCACTTCTCGGTCTTTCTTGTTCCCGTTTGCTCGTTATTTCCGCTTCTTTCCCTCCACGAGGCCATTCCTGACCACCGTCTTCTTCCAGGCTCCGTCAACTAACCCACACTCACACCCGCGCCGCCCGTCAAACATGGTTCTTCAAGAGATCGAGAACGTTGAGAACAAGGTTCGTATCGCGTTTTGCCGCGTCTAGACTTCGATAACTGATCAACTAGATACTTCGCGAAATCGCTCGTGGCACTCCTCATTCCTCCGATTTCTCGTCGATAGAGCAGTCTTTTTCCCTCTTAGGCGACTAGTTGTTTCGTTATTTATCGAAGTCTAGTCGCCTCTGAACGCGTTTTCTGCCTTCGCACTGGAGTGAGAGCGGGCGCTTCTGGTTCCCGCCACGACTTCTCTGACTGCCGGGGCGTGTTTACTCCCCTATTTTCCGCCTCCCAACCCCTCTAACCTCGCCCCTTTCCAGCAGATGGGAGACGTCTCGCACAAGGTCATCGAGAAGAAGGACGTCACCATCGAGAGCGGTGCGGATACGGTACGTGCCGCGATTGCCGATCGATTCGAGGCGATGGAGGGTAGATCAACATCGCTCGTCTCTTCAATCCCTGTCCTTGTTGTTCCGAGAGAAATCGCTTTCTTTGCATTGTTTACTCGCTTTGGACCGTTTCCTATCGCGTTTTCTCACACGAAACGGCGATATTTCGTCACGGGGCGCTGTTTCGTTGGGGTGACCGACATGTGTTAATGAGATCAATTTCATGGACTCTAGGATAGCGGGAGGGAAGCGCAGGGATGGTATGATAGGAACAGGGTCTACTCGATAGCGATTCATCGGTTTCTGTTTGCTTTCTGCTGCGGTTCCATTTGCCCCGCCTCGATTCCGGTAGATCAAGGATGTTTTCCCGTTTCCCAATAGTATTTCTTGGGGAATCTAGGGGTGGGGATAGGCCCCAATTGGTATGCTACTTACACACGATTGTATTGGCTATCTAATAAGTTCCATCGCGCTTATGAAAGGGAAAGATGGGCGTAGGGTTCGGGTGGCTGTCAATTAATTAATTTAATTATATTTTATTTAATTAACTTGATTGCAGCACGACAATGACGCGGGCGAGCCGATCCTCACGCCCGAGGAGAACCGATTCGTCGTCTTCCCCATCAAGCACCGCGACATCTGGGCATTCTACAAGAAGGCAGTCGCCTCGTTCTGGACCGTCGAGGAGGTTGGAGTTTATAGTTTGATCGATACTCCCTTCTTGGAGTTTGTAGTTTGATCGATGGAGTTTGTAGTTTGATCGATTAATGTGCTCAATTGCTTACTTCGAGTAAAGAGCTGGAAAGGGGAATTACTGTGGCATCTCCAGATTGTTCGATTGAATGCTTGTAGTTTGCTCATCTCCTTCGTTGCAGGTGAACCTGACGCAGGACCGACACGACTGGGACAACCGTCTCACCAAGGTGCTTCATTACTCCCCTTAGCGATGCACAATCGAATATCTCTTCATTCTGCGTGATCTTTGTTTGGCGAGATGGTGTACAGAATGGAAAAGTATCCGGCTCGATTTTATTTACTCATATTGTTTAATTAATATCATAATTAAGGACGAGCGGTTCTTCGTCTCTCGCGTCCTCGCCTTCTTCGCCGCCTCCGACGGCATCGTCAACGAGAATCTGGTGAGAGGAGAGGGATTAGACTGGCTTTTGGAATGGATCAAGCCCGAACCCGTCATTGTACCCTAACTGTGTTCGGCTTTTCGCATCAGAGTAAAAATATTACCGTTTCCCTTTTCAGGTGGAGCGATTCTCGAACGAAGTCCAGATCCAGGAGGCCAAGTTCTTCTACGGGTTCCAGGTGAGATCACGGTTGGAATGGATTAGGAGTTTGGACTGTATCAAGATGCTACTGTATTGGACTGATGCAATCGATAATTCTGATGCAACATCTGATTGCGTTGGCGATCGATCGCTCAATAGATGCTTACCGTACCCTCGGCTACCGTATACTCCCTCATCATCAGGTGGCGATCGAGAACATCCACTCGGAGATGTACTCGATGCTGATCGAGACGTACGTGAAGGACCCGCAGGTAGGAGTGGACCTTGGAATGGATTGGTAGATCAAGAGACCTTGGACTGAATAACGGTCATGCCCATCCTCAGGAGAAGCACATGCTCTTCAACGCCGTCCAGACGATCCCGTGCATCGGCAAGAAGGCCGACTGGGCACTCCGGTACGGTAGCCAGTGGGGGGATATCGATTGGTGGCGTTGATGGTGGACAGAACTAATTTCTATTGGCTGTCGTTATCATGGATTTCGATTGATTTGTAGTCTTCTAGTATATCTATTATCGATTGATTGCATCTCAGATGGATCGCGGACAAGCGATCGGCATTCGCGGAGCGCCTGATCGCCTTCGCGTGCGTCGAGGGCATCTTCTTCTCGGGGTACGGTAATGGATCGATAGGATTACGATTCTTGATTATTGATTCATTACTGTATTATTCTCTTCAGATCGTTCGCGGCCATCTTCTGGCTGAAGAAGCGCGGCCTGATGCCTGGTCTCACGCACTCGAACGAGCTCATCTCGCGGTGAGTTGATGGGTGGGGGTTTAGACTGGATTAGGAGCTTGAACTGGATCAAGATGCTCCTGCCTTGAAGGGGATGACCTACCGGCAAACGGTCTCCCTGAGCGGGGAAGATGGCTTTTATGGCTTCTTTCTAATATATGCCAGAGACGGTGAATGGTTTGCATAAGTGACTTGCCTACCGTATACTGGGATGCACACCGTGTTGTGAAAGGTCGTGGTGGTGCGGTGTGAATATTCCACATTGCAGCGACGAGGGTCTCCACCGCGACTTCGCCTGCCTGCTGTACAAGAACCACATCGTGAACAAGGTACGGGTGGTGCAGAGTGTGCATTTCTTATTTGGAAGGTGATGGTGCAGTGTGCGCATTGCGCCTCATTCCGACTGGACGAGTGGTGCAAAACGCAATTTGTGATATTCACGTGGCTCCCCATCAATTATCGATTTCAGGTGCCGCTCGAGCGCGTCCACGCCATCATCGCTGACGCCGTCAAGATTGAGCAGGTGAGGACGGGGGAAGCAGGCAATGTGGATTGTACACGCGGTGCACCACCAGAGCCGATGAACGCAATTTGCGATGGTCTGTGTGTGGTGTGCCTACCTCAGCCCGCTCGATTAGTGGTGTGGCTACCGTAACCAATGTCTCTGGTCGTTGCAGGAGTACCTTACCGAGTCGCTGCCGGTGGACATGATCGGTATGAACTGCCGTCTGATGTCGCAGTACATTGAGTACGTGGCCGACCATCTGCTGGGAGAGCTGGAGCTGCCCAAGCTGTTCAAGGTATACTGTAGCATTTGAATCACGGGTCCTGACGGGAAAAGGGTACAGTAACTTTTGTGACTCGTGGGACTGGCGGGATGCCGCTAATATCGATTGATGTTGCAGACGAAGAACCCATTCGACTTCATGGAGAGCATCTCCCTGGAGGGAAAGACGAACTTCTTCGAGAAGAAAGTCTCCGAGTACCAGAAGGTGAGTGGTGGTGTGTGGTGAGGTGCAAACGTCGCCTCCTGTTTTCTGGATTACGGTAGTAGGAGTGCGCTTACTGGTAAACGGCCCATTCTTGCAGTTCGGCGTTCTCTCGTCAGCCGAAGACAACCTATTCTCCATGGATGCAGACTTCTAAACGACATGGAAATCCTCCCTCCCTTCCCCCTACCGTATCCCTCCCCCTCTCTTCCCGCTGTGACTCCCTAACATCTCAATTTACCATTCGAGTTATACCTCACGTTTCACTTCTGCACTGCTCGATGCTTTAAGTTGACTCAGTTTGACAAATTGTGTATATGCATTCCTTTCCTCTAAATAACTGATTGTTTCTGTCAATTTGACATGTGATAAAGACGTTTCGAAGCCACACAGTTACTGGTATTTGAAGTACACGGTAGGGATGGTCTATGTAATACCTGTGAAGGATCAATGGGAAAGAAATCTAGGAAATAATTTGTGATTTATTGTTCCAATGGCAAAGCTTCTGTCACCCGCCTGTCTCTCCAGCAATGATGCTGTTCTTCGAATAGTTTTCATGTTCTTCGAATTTTAGTAGTGAAAAAGGAACTACAGTAATCTTGGCGAAGACCAGAAAATCAGCCGGAAAACAGCTTCGAATTTCTTTATTTTCCAATGTAATTTCAAAAAGCTACCGTAATCATTGAATCACACAACCAGTTTCGGTGTTCTCGCCTATGTATTCTAGCTGATATATGAGCGGTAATTCGAAAGGATTCAATTGCGAAGCGACCTCCAGTGATGGGTGAGTGTATCCTCGTTGATTCTATATTGATTACTTCTCGTTGTAAGCGGTTCTATTTTTGACAATTCTTCTTGTTTCAACTCTGTTGATCTGTTGCGAATATTTGCTCTTCTCAGTTTTTCTCCATACGTCTACGATGTTATCGTGGCCTCGAAGACGTTTGAGACCTACCCGAACTTCTGCGACTTGAAGGAAAACTGAAGTGCACACTTCCACTTGAGGTTTGTTCTTGTTTCTCGCTTCTCTCCTTTTAAAATAGTAATATATTTTAGGAATCGGTGCAAGAAATTAGCCATGACTGATGCTGGAATGCGGTTTGAATCGGGAAAAGGTGGGTTGAATTTGCAGTTGAAATTGAATAGCTTGAAAACGTTGATTTTGAACACAATGTTTCGTGATAAAAAGGTTCGAGTTTCTTCTGTTGGGTGTGCGACTGTTCCTTACCACTACTTCTCCACCACTCTTTATTGTCTTTCCATTCCGTTATGGGGAATGAACTCATTTAATTGTTCACTTCGAGAGACACCCAACAATAGGAGCGCATCGTTTGAAATACGTATTTATAATTATTAATATTTATAATTATGTTCTCCAGTTCCTCTACTGCTCCTTCAATCGGGCGCGAGACGCGCGGACGCGTGGGGCTGAGGAGAAGGTGAGTCACGATTACACATATTTTTCCTTCTTCTTGATATTACACGGTATGCACCATTTCTGATGGGCCGTCATCAATCAAGCAACTTTATTATGCAATAACATAATTGTAAGTAATAGAGTGGAATTGGTTACTATAGATACATGATAGTACGATGTCACTACTAGGTGACAAAGGATAGGGTAAGACAACTTAGCGGTACAGACGATAATCTATTGGTAATGCAACTTTAGTTCGTATTGTAAATAGGTCACTATTTCGAAAAATTACAATGGATTTGGGATCGCGCCCAAGTTGTTTATTTCTCGTAATATGCTAGATCCCTTCCACAGCGCTGTCCCTGTCTAATCTGTTCGATGTGTGCGAGGTTGTCCAAGGTTTCTTCATCAGTCAAATGGAACTCAACTGTCTTTATTTATCACTTGAATTGTCTTCAACGCGTAGGCTGATTTCTCGTGTATCAGACAGAGCAACTCATTCTAGCCAATTTTGAGAGAGCAAACTAGGTACGCAGACCTGATCTACTATCCGGGAAGCTACTGTTCGCTCCGGGTGCCCCTTTCGGTGGTTGCTAAATAGATGATGTAATTGGTATTACAGTATCCTGATGTGCTCTCGTCGACGGCGACATCGTCCGATGAGTGGCCAACCACTAGGGGAGAGGAGGGACAGCAGGAGAGAGCAGTAGCCACCCCCAGTTTGTTGATCAGGTGAGCATATATAGTTCGCTCTTTGAAAACGAGCTAGAATGATAGGCAATGCAGCATCCTACTTGTTACTTGATCAGTTTATGCTCAGGCACCTCTAGTTTGTGGCCCAGACCATGAATTAAACGAATATTCATGTTCTCACAGCTAGTACTCACTTCCCTTGCTTTCACTAATCTGCAATGTGCACCGAGGCAGTAGGGATTGTGCACAGCACATCACGTTTCATCTGTTACTTTTGCTCATTGATTCGTTTGTCTTTGTATTTTTGCGTATAGAGCTTTAGCATGTTTCGGTGTTCAATCGAGATTGATAAATACATTGCTAGCATGATGTGCGGAGTTGTTTGCCACTGGTTCGAGACCATGTGATACCTTCTTTTTGAGTGAAAGGAGGTTGGAGTGATCTTTGATCTCTCTCAGCATTCTCAGATGATGGAGGTCGACACGAGCTACGGTGGCCAGGCGAGGCAGCACGAAGGTAAATTTTAAAGTGCTTTTTATTAACATTATTGAAATACAAGTTATGTTTTCGGGGAAAGTACCGTTGAACGGAGGTCCGGTGCTATTTCGCAAACCATCTTTTGTATTGTCGATGAAACTAATGTCGTTCTCGGTCGTTTGACACCGATTAGGACAACTCCCTGGTATATCGTGATCTGGCGATTGCCTAGTGATGATATGATTCTCTTCCCTTCAGACCATGCGGACGCAGCAGCTGCAGCTGCAGCAGAGGAGGCGGAGCTTGCCCGACTCGCGACCCTGCCCGTCATCAACATTCACGATCAGGAGGGCATCAGCTACACTCGTGAGTGGAGGAAGAGATTTAAACTGTTGCAGTTATCAATCCGGCTCGATGCATGTTTCATTGACCATCCTTGTAGGTTAATACTAGACTATGTTCTTGAGTCGATTTCTGGCATATTTTCTGATTATCTGATGCTTCAATCACGCCATATTCTCCGCCGCTTTTCTACCATCCCTGCTAATTTCCTTTCGTGGATTGACTGAAACTCATTGCATCTTCCATCGATCCATATGGCAGAATTGCCAGAAGTCCGAATGCAGCCAATCAATCAGCGGCGTTATTGGAGAAAAAATCAATACTTACACTCCTGCTTAATCTTCCGTTGCAATCGTGGTTGAATATGCTATACGATAGCTTACAGTCGTACATTTTTCGGCACATTTTCGGTGTCTGGCATAGGCAATTCTACGATTGATGTCTCTACCCTACCCCCCTGTCTAGATGTTCATTGAATCCCTTTAATTTCCATCTGAGCTGTCACAATCTGGGCCAGACCCCAATGAAGAAGTTCCCACTTTTTCTGTGTCAACACTAGCATGTAATCAGGGCCATATTGTGCTAATTATTAATTGCTCAAATGCTCAGTCTCGACGACTCTCTGCGAGGATTTCCACAAATTCGAGGGCGCTCAGGACGGAACCGACGAGATTTTCGCCGAGTCGTATGATGTGAGTCGCTCGATGATGGATCTAACCAGATACTGTAGTTTGTAGTTTGTAGTGTGGTCAGGTAGTTGGTCAGATCATACCCTGCTAGTTGCCACTGACACTGAGCATTCGGACAGTAGGGAATGTTGGGAATGTTGTGAGGCTCTCCAATATTTGCAATTTAGCTATGCTGTTCAATTTGGTTCTCTATCATGGTTTGCCGTGGCCTTTGATTGTATGCTGGAAAGGAAGGGGGGAGGGGCGGATGGCATCAGCATTAGGCAATATGCAGAGTATTGTGGCATTCTGGATTGTAGTTGGCCCACTAACTCTAATTTGTAGTCCGTAGCCTGATCCGATCCCGTTCCTTTTCAGTTGTGCGGCAAGGCAGTGCAGGCGTTGGAGGGCACGATTCGCAGCTCTGGCCGACGCGATCCCAAGGTCGTCGGCGCACTCAAGCAACTGAGGTGAGAGAGTTTGGAGTTTGTAGTTTGATGTGTGATCTTGTAATCTGTGATATCAGATCTTATCGTTATTAGTTTATCCCTGACACTTTGATCTATCGTCTGTTCGATTTTCTGTCTCTGTCGTGGTATTTATATCTGATTAGTTTGGCTGCAATATCGTTGGCCTTCAATCTGTTTCCATAAGCACTATCGCCAGGTGGTCCGGGTGATTGTAGTATCACGAAGGTTGTGGTTGTAGTTCGTAGCTTGATCGCGAATGTGTTGTGGTTTGTAGTATGATCTCTGATCTCGCATGTTTTCAGGAGCGAAGTGGAGGCGTACCGGCTGGTGCTCCTCGCGCACAACTACGAGGACCAGGTGGAAGCTGCCAAGGTGAGGAGAGAAGGAGGGGAGGCATTTCGCCATGGTTAGGTAGTAGGGAGGATAGCGCGTCACCAGTAGGTCTGGAGGAGCGATTGTGTGATGTGGATTGGAGTTTGGATTGATCTACCATATGTGGACTAATTTACCATGACCAACTGCTAATTTCAGGACGTCTCGCTGCTGGCGCACGCGTGCGCGCACGACGACGACACGCGGCAGTTGATGGTGAGAGGTTACGGTAGTCGATATATCGATATATCTGTCGCGGTGTCAACTCCATGTCGTTGTAAGGGAGAAAACAATGAGTGAAAACAAAGGGCGGAGTTACAATGAGGTGGGCTTGGTGCAGTGGCTGCATCCGGCATCCTGCTCTGACACACAAATTTCGTGTGGAAACTCCAGTATCATATGACATTTAAATTAGAACTATTAAAAAAACATTTCACAATTCGCAGACGCTGCTGCGCTGGAGCGAGCAGGCAGCGGCCGATGACCCAAACGGATTCGCCGACCTGTGCAGCCAGTACGACACCTTCCAGACGGTCGCCAATCTCAAGGTTTGATCTTTGATCTTTCCCCTGCCTCAGAGCTGCTCCAGAACTCAGCTACTCCTTCTGTCTTCATTGCGGAACGATTGAATTTCTGATTACAAATGCCGATGTTGCTTATTGTGGAAATTATACTTTTTTTTTATAAATAAATAATAATTTAAATATAATTCATATTGGCAGCGTGACACGACGAACGCGTGCCTGCGTGGCAACAGCACCGATCTGGGCGCGGATTTCGACTCCAAGAGCAGTGGAGACGACGGAGCGCTGATCGATAAGGTGTACCGGTGAGTGGAGAGGGAATACGGTAGGGAGGGAGGGTGATCGAGAATAATTGATTGCAATGAGGTGGTAAATAGTGCTGATATTTGGGCTACTGGATGGGCGAAAGATCTATCACGAGGGATGCTGTAGAGGTTATGAAACCGTGATCTTACTAAAGAAGACAAATTTTAATGCTATTTGAATGATATTAATTGAATCTTCAGAGTTGTCTTCGCGCTCGTTCGCTGTGGGAAGTACGAAGAGGCGAGGGAACTGCTGATTAAGGTAATTATTCAAATTGTAAAACTGTTTAAATTTACTGTTTTGCTTCTCGGAACTGTTGAAATCATTTAAAAATTATATGATTCATTATCGTTTGATACTAAAATTATGTATATTTGGATCAATATTGTTTACCTTGCAATGATAGCTGCTAGTGATGGCAATTCGGAACATGACACTCCTCTTTTCGCGTACTCTCTCATCTCTGACCGACGAGAGAACATGCGTATCGAGGAGAGTACTTTCTGCTGCTACATCCATAATAACTGTCCCCTCTCTATCTTCAGACAGGCGCAGCCTCTCTCGCTCCTCTGCTCTCACTGCGCAGAGTCCAGGACGATTTCGCGTTGACCCCATTCGAACAGGAGAACCCCTACTTGAAGGTGGGTTACGGTAGATTGTGGGAGGGTGTGTGGCAGTGGTACTGTAGCAAATGGAGGCCAGCTCATAGGGAAGCAATAGTTAGTTTGAAGATGTTCAGTAGTGAATAGATTGGAGATCACTGCGACTAGGAGAGTGTTTGCGATACGGATGATATCAGTGATGTCGTTTCGGGTTTCGACTCTCTCCATTTGTCGCACTCTCGTCAGTCTGACCAGGAAAAGAGGCATAATTGGGGGCAACGATAATTTGCAGATGCTCCAGAAGCGCAAGCTCTTCAAGAAGACTATCACTTCCCTTCTGAACAGGGTTTGTAGTATCTTTTTATTGACTGGAGTAATCCGATTTGAAGAAAGCTCACTTCTATCTCTGTCTTGGTTAGTTTTGTTGTCTTACGATAATCTTATTCTGGCCATTACACCCAACTTATTCGCCCTCCTATATATATCGCGTACGCCAGCAGCAAGACGCCCTGCAATTTGTTGGTTAAACCAATCATTTTCCAATTCGTTTCAGGAAGGCTCGACGCTGTCGCAGCCGCTGCGCGTGCTGTGGGCGGCGCTGGCGGGCCGCGTCGAGCCCCTGCTCTCGCTCGCCAACAAGACCGAGGACCGCATCTGGGTGAGGAGTACGGTAGGGGAACGAAGGGCGGCAATCGAGAACTGAAACGGAGCGCGTTTGGATATGGTAGCATAAGCATCTGCGTGACCCATAGTCCCTAGGGGAGAGCTAATACCGTTCTTTCTGCGTTTTGAGCACAGAATCCGCCAGGTGATTCACGGGAGTTGATTGCGGTATTTTCGACAGCGAAATTTAGACAGTTCTCGATCGGCCATGGGCACTGTAGTCCTACAGTAACCACCTCTTTTGCTTCTCAGGTGCTCGCGAACGCCGCGGTGGAGGCGAAGCTGGACGAGCTGGCGGGCGGCGAGGTCTGCTGCGACGCCCCGGGCAGCGTGCAATCGATATTCGGAGAGGTACGGTAGTAGGAATAGGAAAGGATTACGGTAGGATGACGTTATCGTAGAGGAGGTGACGGGCAATTGCAGATAAGAAGGGGAAGGGTGTGGCCGAGATCAGGAGTTTACTTAAGAAGTGAAGGGGAAGATTATAATAATTTAATTATAATTTAAAGTATTATAATTTAATATAATAATATAAGGAGAGTACAGTAGAAGCCTTGATGGTTACTGTAGACCACCATTGTTAGGTGCTTCCCCACGAGTCGTGGCCGTACTTCCGTCTCTACTCGGCTCTCCTCCGCGAGGACGCCAGGGACGCCGTGCGATTCGCCGCCGAATTCATCGCTGATTACGAGAAGAGCGACAAGGTACGGTAGGGGTTGGACTGGATTATGGTAGACTTGGAATGGACTGGGTTACGGTAGGCAACGCGCGATTATGAACTTGTTGATGCTTGAAGAGCTCGGGATTTGCATCATACATTTTCAGTACCCTCGATGTGTCAAAAATATGTAGTAACAGCACTGAGTGGAGGTGAGATATGATGTGACTGTACAGAGTAAGAATGAGATAGGTTGTGACTGGATATAGGGATAAACCAACTACGTAGTGACTCGAACCGCGATGATTTCGGGGTCCAAAATGTATGATTTGCATCATTGTAACTTTATATTGTTACATAATTCAATGCGCATTGCAGGCAGTGCCGGAGCACCTGCTGCGGTTCATGGCGCACCTGGTGATTATCTTCCGGAACACGAAGAGACAACACGATGTTCGTTTATCTTTTGAAACATTCAAGGCCCCTGATTTGATTTTTTATCATTTTGACCCGTCCAATATGCGCTTCACTCTTAGTACCATTTCTATGATCATTTTTGTGTGTATCATTTTAGAACTGTACAATACGTCAAAAATAATGTGTTCTATATCCACTCCTGGCATCAAAATGAATGAGTTCTAAAATGACCAGTTCTTAGTGATACACCCCCAGAAGCACGTGGTTGTCTCTCCAGCCTTAGTATTGCTATATAGATTTTGTGATTGTTTTATTTATTTTAATTAAATTAAAGGTGACGCTCGGCAATCGTATCATCCTGAAGTACACAGGAAAGCTGCTGACGCTGTCGCTGGTGAGCTTTATTTTTAAAAATCTTTAATTAGATCTTGTATAATTAATTAATTAAACAGACGCATCTGATTCCCTTCTACGTCAACTACCTGAATGATGCGACGGGCAAGAGCGTCACGATGCAGACTATGTATCGTCAGTTTATTCTTTCATTGTTTTTTTTATTAATTGAAATACGAAATGGAACCACCAGTGATTCAGCAGTTCATACACTGTCTTTGATTACTTCTTGAAAAAGATTTGAATCCGAAAGGTATTGGGATGGATCTTGGACTGGATGATTGTTCGCAGGTCTGAAGAGCGTCGCCTCCCGTCTCTCCTTCCTCGAGGCGCTCTCCGCAGCCGGCCAGGACTACCGTACCCTCGCCCGAGAGGTCGTCGTCAAGAGCAGGAAGGATGAGGTGAGAGCGGATGAAGTCATCATTAGGCAATAGCGAGGATAAATCGGCATCCGACTCTCCTCATTTCGGATACTCTCGTGTTCCTATGGCCGCCGAGATTGCGTTCGAACTTAGGAGAGTCGGGGTTCTGATTTATCATCACTAATATGAATAGATCTGAACCAATTTCATAGCTGATGTTGGTTTGGAAGACTAGTTTGCATCCTCAAAGGTCTTTGGTATTTCCCCGTGGCATTAATGCTTCATCACTAGGCCATTTTCGACCGTATGCGAAGAGATGAGGGTTACTGTAGCCATTATCGATCTCATTCCTTCCCTCTCAGGCTAACTCTCCCTCCGACCTGATCGATCGCTTCCGCTGGCTTCTGTACCGCGAGTGGGAGACGGAGGGCGCGGCGGTGGTCGAGGCCTGCGTCCTGCTCCGAACGTTCCTGGGTACGGTAGCCGCCTTGCTATTATCGATTTTATTTAAGCCTTCATCACCTGAATGGTAATACATTATCAAATATATATTTAAAAAAATAGATTCTTTGTCGCTCAGCAACCTAATTGTAAGCACTATAGCTTATATTGTTTTGTGTTTTATTCTCGAATTTTGAGGAGAATCAATTGGCACACATTCAGCGGTGCTATTCTCTCTCCTTCAAAATTACGGTAGTGGATGACCCATCGATCGATTCCTCTCTCCAGAATCGGGTGACGACTCGTCGGTGCGCGCGCTGCTCGAGGTGTGCGCGGCACGTGATGGCTCGCTGGCGGACCGCGTGCGCGCACGCGGCGACCACTTGGCGGCCGCGGTGCGTCGCGCCTGCGCCGAGTACACCGAGTTCGTGTACTACCTGAACGGCGTGGACGCCTTCGACGCCTGGCGCCAGGCACACGGCGAGCGCGCCAATGAGCGCAGGTGAGCGACTGACGCATTTTGGTGTGGTACAGTTAGCGCGCTGCGTCGTGTGGTGTTGTACCGTAACCCATTGATAAATCGCAGAAAGGACTCGACGCGATCGGACGTGACGAGCGGCAGTAGCATGATGTACAGTGCGGAGGCGGCTCTCGAGAGCAAGCGAGCGGGCGAGAGGTACGATATGCACACGGGGAGGCGATCGGGAACTGGGTTTTCTGATGTAGAGAAGTTTGAATATCAGTACTGTGAGGATATTGTTATGATGGTTCTTCTGAACTAACTGTGCTCACGCAAATAGA
Organism: Pristionchus entomophagus; assembly: GCA_036245825.1. Lineage (NCBI taxonomy): Eukaryota > Metazoa > Nematoda > Chromadorea > Rhabditida > Neodiplogasteridae > Pristionchus > Pristionchus entomophagus. The sequence goes on along the minus strand of BTSX01000006.1, from coordinate 5,090,238 downwards.
AACATTGACAAATATAACTTTAGCTATAAATTTGAGAAATATATTGCTAACTGGTATCTTCATAATTAACGAAATGAATCGATGTTTGTATTTGTGCAGATTCCTTCACTCAGCACAAGTACTTGAGTTGATTGGTTCGCAACCTGAACTCTTCAGAGCGGATCGACTGCGCGCGACCGAGTCGATGCTGAGTGCGAAGGGAGTGGCGATGCTGGATATGTTTGTGAGACACGATGGATGGAGGATGGGAGGGGGAGGGGGAGAGATGGAGGAGGAGGTGAGGGAATGGTTCAAATTGATACATAAAAGGCATCATTATAATCGATTTGAGCCAAAGAATGTATTTTTTTAGTGTTATTGTTTTGGTGAGGAAGCTACAGTATCGGACATAAGTCACCGTCCAAAATTTCAAAGTGTTATAACTTTTGAGCCAGTTAAGCAATCGGTTCGATGTTTTGGCAGGACACATTAGACCTGCTGATGCATTGTCACCGTTAGTGACCTCATGCTGCGATTTCGCAATATTGCATAGTGATGATGCAATCATATATGTTCTTCACTAATGATTTTAAGGTCATTGGGATTTTTTTCTATGTTTTCTCTCTTTTTGTGATGATAGAAGGCCTCAGCATCTACCTACTAAAAAATAGTACTCATGGGGCGTTGTCGTACAGAAGCAGAACACAGGTTCAAAATAGGGTCCCGAAAAAAATAATTTCCATTCATTGACGTGCTAGAGACTCGTTCAAAGGCTCAAAATGACCCTTACAACAATTCCTGATTACCCACAAAGTTCGATATTGATAGCTCTTAATTTGACCTCAGGACACGAATTTTTCACTTTTTCACATCACCCATTTTAGTATGTCTATATTTTTTAGGGTGATTTTTGTTAAAATTTGATTCCAAGACACGATGGTAGCATATCTAGGGAACATATCATTCTCAACTTTGTAGAACATATGAAAATCTTTCCTGCCTCTGGCAACCGAAAATCCGAGGTCACTCGATTTTCGAGTCAAAACATGACCATGATACAAAACATGACTATGATACATGGTTGAAAATTTTCAAGGTCGAAAAAATTTTAATCTTGGAACCTCTTGACTATATTTTTATCTGATGTATATCTGTGCTCAGAATTCAGATAACGATAGGAGAGCTCATGATATCATGAATGAAAATAGTTAAAAATTAAAAACTGTTGAAAACATCAATTTTTTCGACATAATAAATTTTAGCTATTTTCATTCATGATATCATGAGCTCTCCTATCGTTATCCGAATTCTGAGCATAGATATACAGCAGATAAAAATATAGTCAAGAGGTTCCAAGATGAAAATTTTTTCAACCTTGAAAATTTTCAACCATGTATCATAGTCATGTTTTGTATCATGGTCATGTTTTGACTCGAAAATCGAGTGACCTCGGATTTTCGGTTGCCAGAGGCAGGAAAGATTTTCATATGTTCTACAAAGTTGAGAATGATATGTTCCCTAGATATGCTACCATCGTGTCTTGGAACCAAATTTTAACAAAAATCACCCTAAAAAATATAGACATACTAAAATGGGTGATGTGAAAAAGTGAAAAATTCGTGTCCTGAGGTCAAATTAAGAGCTATCAATATCGAACTTTGTGGGTAATCAGGAATTGTTGTAAGGGTCATTTTGAGCCTTTGAACGAGTCTCTAGCACGTCAATGAATGGAAATTATTTTTTTCGGGACCCTATTTTGAACCTGTGTTCTGCTTCTGTACGACAACGCCCCATGAGTACTATTTTTTAATAGGTAGATGCTGAGGCCTTCTATCATCACAAAAAGAGAGAAAACATAGAAAAAAATCACAAGTGAAGAACATATATATGATTGCATCATCACTATGCAATATTGCGAAATCGCAGCATGACGTCACAAACGGTGACAATGCATCAGCAGGTCTAATGTGTCCTGCCAAAACATCGAACCGATTGCTTAACTGGCTCAAAAGTTATAACACTTTGAAATTTTGGACGGTGACTTATGTCCGATACTGTATATTGTGAAGTTAACACACATTTCGAGTCAATTCTTTTGTACAATAGATAGCCATTGAACAGTTTTAAAATAAATTATCGTAATTAGAACCAATATTGACCAATATTTAAATTGATTTTTGCTGTTGTTGTTAGAATGTTGCCTATTCAGCGCATGCGCTCCCTGGCCGTCCTCCGTGATCGATACTTCTCCTCGTCGTTGCTGAGAATGGCCCAGATGCTGGCGGAGAGCGGAGAGGAGCGAGCCGCCCTGGAGACGAGCACACTCGTCCACTCCCTCAGATTGCATGAGGTACGGTAGGGGAGAGGGCGGGAGACGGTATCTTGTTAGGGGCAGTGTTACGATAGCGGAGAGATATGGTAGCTAATGAAAGGAGAGGAATATGGTACGAGGACATCAGAGCCACCCAGTATGCTATTGAATAAAGTTTCGAGGGTGAAAAGGAAGAAATTTGGGAAATCTAATCTTTGATCTCAGCAGTCCGAAACCATTTTCATTACAGGATATCTCGAAGGAGAAGCTTCACACGTATCTGCAGTACATCCACAAGGTCACCGGAAGCTCCCTCGGACAATTATCGATCGCCTAGGACAATTATTGATTGTTGATCTTTGATCTTTGATTCTTGTTGATTCCTATTTCATTCATTGTTCATTATCCCATTCTGTCCTCACGAGATCTCCCTGTTCGGTGTCTAATTCTAGTTTTGTTCCAATTTTTATTTTGAAAGATTAAAGATAAATGATAATGTAAATAGTTCTGAGATACACCTGTGTTAACGCAATACACTTTTGCTAGTTTTCGGAAGTGGAGAGAAGTACAAATAAATGCAAAGGGAGAAGGAGAGAAGGGTGTACTGTTCTAACGTTGTTATACAATGGAATGGGTGGTTATATATCAGAGTTGGTCATTCCGAGTCAACTCGAGCCGAAATAGTCGATCGGCTCGACATTGCCAAAAAACCCGATCGAGCGGCTCGATTTTGAGAGAGAGCCCCTCGAAAATTCGAGCCGACTCGACTCCTGCTCGACTAGTGCCTATCCTTTTCAAGAGTAAACATGTGCTACGGACTTCTATGGCTGTCAACAGAGCTATTACAAACCTTCTCACATAATAAACACGTAGATTAGTGTTTTTTTGTTATGCTAAACATCTGACATGAGTTCAACCCCGATCATTGAAGAGCTTTTCCAGCTCTTTTTTGCTATCGTATTGTATGCAACAAGCAATACGACTGTGTACTATATGACCGACTATCTGAGATTTTCGACATTTAAAATTAATTCTTGGCATTCGTAAAAAATGGATTCTTCTCATATTGTGGCATTAAATAGTGCTCGATGAGGAGTCTGGGGATATTTTTTTTGGAATTTTTCAGAATTTTTTCGCATCGCGGCATAGCGGAAGCGTGATGACGTCACAGGTCAAAATCCGTAAATCGAACCCAATCGCTTCGAGAGTGGGTTCGTCGCATTCCTCGTGGTATTCTAAGACTCTTTTACTCTGATACATTTTTCGGTCCCCCCAAGCCGAAAGCTGCCCATCGATAAAAACACAAATTTCGCCATACTTAATTAATTTTTTAAAAATTTCTTAACAAGGGCGTTTTTATCGCTTAATATCTTATAAATGTAATAACAAGTATGTCGAAATTTGTGTTTTTATCGATGTGCAGCTTTCGGCTTGGGGGGACCGAAAAATGTCTCAGAGTAAAAGAGTCTTAGAATACCACGAGGAATGCGACGAACCCACTCTCGAAGCGATTGGGTTCGATTTACGGATTTTGACCTGTGACGTCATCACGCTTCCCCTATGCCGCGATGCGAAAAAATTCTGAAAAATTCCAAAAAAATATCCCCAGACTCCTCATCGAGCACTATTTAATGCCACAATATGAGAAGAATCCATTTTTTACGAATGCCAGAACTATTTCCAAAATCTCAGATAGTCGATCATATGAGCGAGCTGCTATCCGAAGACGAAAGAGAGTGCAAAATAGATGTTATACGCGTTTTAACCAATTCATCGTACAAGATGCCAGAAATAAAATTGTGTATACCTGACAAAACATCAAACCCTATAACCAGTAACATTTCATAGATGCAATCCTGTTGGGTCCCACCGTGAACATGCGTAACCCGGAGTAACTCGGGGTGACTCCGGGTGACTCATCGTGACTCATGGATTTTACTACCTCAAGAATTTATTTAATCACAACTATTATATGATATTCTTGTTCAGCACATCGTCCTCTATCGATCCATATACTTTATTAATTAAATATCGACTTTTTAACGCTAATTTTAATTAAATTTTAATGCGGTTATTATCGCTCTCCGCGTGGAATACCGTAGTTAACAGGCTCACAAATTTTGCTGGCGATCGTGAAATGATTTTATAAAAATTAAATTCGGGTTTTCTTGCTTTTTGATTGATGTTTGCTGCTTTTTGAACAAAAATAAACTAAAATACAAGCGAACATCAATCAAAAAGCAAGAAAACCCGAATTTAATTTTTATAAAATCATTTCACGATCGCCAGCTAAATTTGTGAGCCTCTTAACTACGGTATTCCACGCGGAGCGCGATAATAACCGCATTAAAATTTTAATTAAAATTAGCGTTTTAAAAGTCGATATTTAATTAATAAAGTATATGGATCGATAGAGGACGACGTGCTGAACAAGAATATCATATAATAGTTGTGATTAAATAAATTCTTGAGGTAGTAAAATCCATGAGTCACGATGAGTCACCCGGAGTCACCCCGAGTTACTCCGGGTTACTCATGTTCACGGTGGGACCCAACAGGACTGTACAATAGGCACGTATCACTCTAAGTTTGAATATTATTTTCTTTACATTGTTTCATATGAGTCTCGTCAGATTACAACTCTGCCAAAAAAACTGCAAATCTGCAACTCAGTATTTGGTGTTTTCTATCCCCGATGACCAACATATATGAACACAAGTGTGAAATGTCTATGACATTTCCGAGAAAGACACAGGTGATTCATGGACTTTCACACCTCAAGATGCTCGTCATAACGAAATTCAAGCCTGTCCTCCTCCCTTACTAAAAACTCGATAGTCCACGGGGGTTTTGCCCTACAGACAGTGTTGAATTACAGCCTTCACATAAGTCTGTAATTGCCACCTCCGACTAGCAAAAACCTGATACTTTGTCGATATTTACCGAATGCCAGCGTAGTATTGACACTCTTTTTCTCCTTCTCTGAACTTTCGCTTCAACGTTACCTCTCAAACGCGTGAAAATGTCGGTGGAGCGCACTATCGCTTTCGTTATCTACCATCTCATCGGCATTCCACTGTTCGTCCTGTACATAATCGAGTTAGTGCTGGTGAGAATTCGGCCTGAATTCTCATCCCCATTCTACATCATATTCTTCTTCGGAGGAATAATCGTTAGTGAATATATATTAAAAATAAGTATTATAAAATCTAAGGACCTCCTGTTCTATACTCTAAACGTGCTGGTGTACCAGCTGGCTTTCCAACCTTGGGCTGGGGAATTCTTCTATCAACTTCGTGCCAGGAATTATCTCTCTTTTAGGCATTATGCATGGCCTCTAAAACTCGCCAATATGTATGCTTAATTGACCATCTACTCGTTGAAATCTCTGATTGGTTGTATCATATCTTGCATGGAATTTCGTCCAATTCTAATTTATTCGATATTTCAGCTTAATGTTCTATCTTCCCGCTATAGGCGATTCAGTGAACCTGCTCATAGCTTTCAATCGCACGAGTGCTATTTGCTTTCCACTAATGTATAACAGAGTACTGTAGAACAACGCTTTGCTAAGGAAAAACGCTTTTTCTCATCAGATTTGCAATCAAAGGAACACATACCTCATGATACCTTTGGGATTGGCTTACTCGATTATCTCCGTAATTCCCCAAATTGTGCAATGGATTACTGGATCAACAGCATTTTTCTTTAATGTCGCTTCGTCGGCTAACGAGACTTCTCCAGTGAGTCGATCCACGAGCACAGTATTAAGCTGACCATTCCTGGCATGCAAGAACAAAATGAGCCGTTGCCCTCCCCATCGTTCAAAAAAAGTGAAAAAATGAGGCCACTTCGAATTTAACGAAAAATGGAATGAAATGTACGGTAGAGTGGAACAACCATCATAAATATGGCCTTTGAAACTCGTTAAATTCATTATCTAAAACCATAGCTCAAACGTCAAATCACTTGAATTTCAAGGGATATTCTTCTACTAGGAAGAAAGATGTGCAGGAAATGTTTGGGGCTTAATACTGTGCGGGAAATCAATAATTTTCAGGTTTATCAGCTCATGGTAGTTCCTCAAGTTACTTTTATTCATTGGGTTTGTTGAGCGACATATTGAAGTACCCCGTTACAAAATCTTCATTACAGCGACTCCAGTCGTATTTGATTGTCGTTATGATGACTTTCACAATATCCGTGTGCCTTTTATTGTATTTCACAAATGCAGTCATTATCATCAAGCATAAGGCAAGATATCTCAGCCATTTATTATTGTACCTCGATTCCAGGAAAAATCAAGTTCTGCTGAAATTCGAATGTTCTTGCTTGGATTTTTCATCTTAATTACGACTTCCCCCTCGATCATCTTTCAGGTTGTAAACATGTTGTGAATATGCTATTTATTCAGCATAGCTCTTAACCTGAATGAATACCAGTTCAGATTGCTTATAACACCGTAGATGTAGAGTCGGGGAACATCTATCTGTTCTACCAGTTTCTACCGTGGGTACGCCGATTATAATATATCATTTGCTGTCCTATTTCGCACATTCAATAGATCAAACGCAGGTGATTCTCGTCAAGACGTTGATGCCTCCCCTCCTTCTACTGGCCACTAACCAACACATGCGGCGAGAGATAACGTGAGAACTGTGGTGTTTTTCTGTTTGTGGCAACGCTTCCGGGCCACGTAAAACCATGAATGTGGTTGATTTCCGAATAGGACTGAATCTAGGAAACACACTGCATTCCAGGATGCGCGTTATTCCCAAACTGACGATGAGTGCGGCGTCCACCTCATCAGTGGTTTCCGTGACTAAAGCTGTCCACGTTCATGTCTCACCCCCGCGACAATCCCCAAGATCCTAATTATTATTTTTTGCATAATTTTGTCCTCAACGACACGACCCATCGATCTGCTCTCCTTCATCTAAATATTCATTATTTGTCTCTTTCGTTTTATCTCACAATAATGTGTTTTTGTATGATAATAACATCACAAAGTGATTGGAGAAGAAATATGGATACAAGTTTATCTCTCAGCTTCAAGCACAGAGGTAGTGGGGCATAGCGAAGCTGTCGTGGTCTCGAACAAAAAAATCAATAGATAGCGTGCAATCAACAATAAAACTACCCGAGTACGCGATAAGGAATGAACAATAGAGATATCAAAATGAAGAATCGGCTTCTCAAAATTGGATGCTTTATCATTAGGGCTGTTACTTCGGTTTGGGCTATCTCCTTTCCGCACACTATCTATATGATTACAAAGACGAAAAGTGTGCAGAGAAAGATCAGAAAACCGCAACGCCCTCGCTATTTCTTATAGATCAGAGCATCGAAAGCGCATGTGTGAGTCCGAATCTAAATTCTGACAACCCGATGAACGAGATCGCTCTTTGGTACTAAATGCTGCTCAGATGCGCACGATGCTGGACAGATCCCGCTTGCGACGAATCAGCAACTCGGACATCTGAAGGGATACGGTAAGGTTTGAGGTACGGTATGTGTGGAGTACGGTAGGTACCTGTCGCCTGAAAGCGGCTCGGAACCTGATCGACATCAGGTTGTAGATTATCGGGTTGAGAGTGGCTGAGACGTACTGAAAATAATTATATTTCTTCAGAACTATCAAATGAACGTTATTTCGCATTATTGCCTAGCAAAATACGGAATAAAGAAACTTGAAAGGGTGGCGAGAAGTGCAGTGTTCGTCTTCTGTATCAAATGGGATTCAAAATTAGCTCTTGCATCATCCTTACGCCATCCTCACCTGCAGCAGCCCGGTGATCGGATAGAGCATTTCGCAGACGGGCGAGTCGCACTTGGCGTACATCACGATCAGCCGCTGCACGTGGTACGGTAGGTAGCACACGAAGAATACGGTCGTCACCGTGAACTGCGATTGAGGACTGATTTAATTTCGGCGGTCGGTAGCTGGTTTTATTTCGAAAACAGTGGCATACCAGCATCTTCATGACCATACGCTGCGCCTGCTGCGACATCGGAGGGGCGGAGTCGCGCATGTGCACCTGAGGGGTACGGTTATCGATGGGCTACGGTAACTCTGAGCTCTGGTAATCAACAGCTAAGGTCTCTTGAAGATCGATGATTGTGGTAACTGTTGACTACGGTAATCGTAGATGACTGTAGCGTGATGATGAATTTTACGGTAGCTAGTACTGTACTACAGTACCTGGAGCAGCGGCGAGGCGGGCGGCGCGCTCATGTTCGATACGGTAGAGTACATCTGGAATATTGTTTGGTTCGGATCGTTATCTGTCGCTTTTCAGGGTTGATTGTTTGTTGCATAGGAATCAGTGCTGCAGTAGCTGAAGCAACAGGTAGGATGTGACGCTTAGACAATGGCATACAATCCCTAGTATCTCTCTGACGTCTTCTCAGGAAGGTGAGAAGTATCATATTCGAAAATATCGATCCGCCTAAAATCGATTCGTGTACAGTACCCTCGAGACTCGTCTGCCCCCAGGCGCGGCGGACACTGCTCCTGCCGCGTGATCAGGCGGTGCAGTGTGCATGTGGACGACGGCTGTGATGGCCATCTGGAAGCAGCGGACTCAGCGGGAAGAGAGGGGTACCAGAGGTGGTGGAGAGGACTATTAGCCATCCTAGGGGTTTAGGGCTCACTAGGTGTCACGTGCACTCTTGTTTCCTTGAGCGCAGACATTGCATGCAGGATGATGAGAATCGGTTTCAATTTGACATGATTCATAAGAATAATGAAACATGTTCCCCTCGCACCAATCCCTATCCTCACACAATATTGCGTTTGAAGGAATAACATCGTAGTTTGTTATGAGTGAAAGAAATCGGAGCTGTTTTGTCATTTCGAAATAAGGACAGTGCAAGACTTGAAGACTAGAGTGTCGGATCTAAGGAAACCTCATGCTGCTTCGTGCATGTGCATTTTTACACATAATATCAGCTCATGGTTGATTATGTGGCATAGGATACAAGTGATACACGGGTGATCTTAGCAATGTGCGATGAAAGAAATAGTATAATATTACCTGATTGAGGGAGTGGAGGATCCTCGTGTAGCAGAAGACGATGAATATGAGAGGAAGTAGGAAGGTGATAATGGCGAATACCTGAGGAATTATCGATTATTTTCTATCGACTGACTATCGATTATTTGTTTGCAGGTATTGTAAGATTCAAATGCGCAGCAACGGTAATACGGTGTTTAGTGTACTAGCGTTACAAAATCGGAACAAATAAATAGCTACAGCTTCATTGAATCTTTCTAAATTTTTGGCCTTTCTCTTGAGTATTCACTGTCAAAATGGGCATTGAATAAGAGCAAAGTCGAAACCCTAAACCTCATAGTAAAAGTATTGATTCGGGTACTGTTACTCGTGGAACGATTTATTTTCTTATAATACATAGATGCGTGATCTACAGTGCTCTCAACTGCAGATATGTTTCGAAAGATTTTTCAAAACCCTTGCTCCTTTATATGCATCAAAGAGAATGGGGTTTATGTACCTCGATCTGAAAGGAGAACCCGTAGTTGACGTAATCGCATCGCCCTTGTTCTATGACGTGATACGCTCCGCACCAATCGGGAATGACTCGTTTGAACTGAAATAAGAGATGCATAACACTACTCTGCATCTCATAGACATGGTTTGGGAACTCATTGAGAGAATGGGCCTGTATTTTGAGAGTGAAGAAAAGAAAAAAAATAGTTGGCAAACACGACAATTCGTAAATTCTGAACAGTGAGAGGTATACAAAGAGAAAAAATAAAAGAATATTCCGAAAGATCAAAGATCACTCCGACCTGCAGTCCGATGTAGAGAGAGGGAACGGCAGCGAAGATCCAGAGCACGTAGATGAGTCGGATGACCTGAGGTTGTTTACAATTATTTTTTAAATTGTTTTCTTTTCGAAATTATCCTCCTCTCGATTAGCGTGTCTATTCCGCACACTCCCTTGTCGTTCTGACCGGCTAGCACTAACCTTCCTTGATATTTCCCGTATAAAAAAAAAAACCAAACCAAATCAAACCAAAGTTCAAAGTTCAAAGTTCGAACCTTCTTCCTATCGAACCACATCCTCAGCGAGAACGGATGGCAGATGGCGACGTATCTCTCGAAGGTGAGGGCGACGATCGTCAGCGTTGAGGCGAAGGTGAAGAGCGAGATGGACGTACCTCAACGATTATTGATTCTACAAGAATACGGCAAAAACACTTGGCAAAATGACAGTGTGAGAAAATGATTTGGGTGCGGCTGGGTGCGGTGTGGCTTACCATGCCCGTTTTGTCAACCAGACACAGCCAAAAATCAATCAATTAAAATTGCAGCTCACTGGTGATCTCGCAATAAGCCGGCAACCTGGCGACGAGACTGTCAGTGGCGCGCCACGCATGCAGCACGTCGAAGGGAACGCCCACCACGATCTGAAACAAAAAATATATAATTATATAAAATCGATAAACAAAATTTAAAATATTTTATTACGTATTCCACTGATGAAACTCGGTATTCAAATAGCATTTAAAAAATATGTATATCCTGTAAAGATGAAGGAAGAAAAATGTGTGAATTAAAGAAAATCTCTCACCAGTAGTAAATCAGAGATGGCGAGTGAAGCCAGGAAAAGATTGGTGTGAGAATGGAGAGAAGTGGTGGAGTAGATCACCTCAATGCCGGTCGATTATTGATCGGTCACATGCCATTCTACCAACTGTCTTGCGCTAATTCTGTCCTGTGATATGTTTTACTTTTTACACCCAACTGAAGCACAAAATTCCCTCTCAGACAAAATTATCCCGTATCTGTGAAGTGGTGTTGTAGTTTCGGTGCTCATCTCTCTCCATTATGCACACTCTGCCTGACCGACGAGATAGTGTGCAGAATGGAGAGAGTGAAACCGAACTACCATGCCTGCTGTGGAGTAGTGTATCTTACCCAGACAGTGAGCAGGTTGCCAATGGCTCCGATGGCTCCTACGAGGGCGAAAATAGCCGTGAGGACGAAGGTGAAGAGGGAAGATCTGCAAGTGCTGCCAATGAGACGGGGATAGGACTGATCTGAGAGGGAAGAGGAGGGAGCGATAGAGGGAGGAAGAAGCTGGGGGGACTGGGGAAATAATCTACGCAATGGTCGAAATTATATATCGAACTCGAGACTTTAATCTCTTCTACGTGAAAATCTAGAGAAACGAAATATGAAGAGAGCGTGGAGTTCCGAATTGATTTCACTACTGTATTTTCCACATGAGATATATTAGGACCAAAATGCATTTATTTTCAATATTCCGTAACAAGTACATCCTGAGAACAAACGCGCCTGAGATACGGTACGAACTCGGTAAGATACGGTAGGATACAGTAATTAACGAACACGTGCACATTGGCCATCTCCTCCTCCTTGAGCACCACTAGCATGGCGAATCGTTTCGCGTAGTCTTGAACCAGAGAAAGATTGCAGTTGCTGAAATGGGCGTAAAGTAAAAAGGGTAAGATATTCCCGTATATCAAGGCGCACAAGTCTTGTGGGAGTACACCGGTGGACCATTCCTACGGTAGATTGATCCTTTTGTAAGTTTGAAAACTGCATTTTACGCAGTCATGGAAAGTCATTTCGCAACCAACTGAAATGAGAGAACTTGTGTTGTTTTTGAAGGGGGAGGCAATTCCTTGAATCGACGGGAATATGTTTATACGGTAGGTTTGGATTACTGTGTTTGCCTATACGTTTCACGTCACTGCTCTGTAGAGAAGTCGGACCGAATAGTGCTCTCCATTCTGCCCACTCTATTGTCGATCTGAACTTCTAGAGAGTGTGCAGAATGGAGAGAGTCACAACCGAAAAGATATCCGAAGAAAGTGAGGATCTAGTGAAATCCTTAGATGAATAAATTATAAAAAATAATGGAAATATTAAAGTAATGTTTGTATTCAGTTTAGTGTGAATAAGAGAGGAATACCGAGAGATTCGAGAGCTTTGGGGTATTAGCGGGGGATATTAAATAAAACAGTTATGCAATAAAGAAAATAGCAAAAAAATTTTGTTCTGGAATTAGGTCATAACGTTTTTATTTCGAGGTTTCATGAGCTCTAGTTAGCAAATTCGTTTTCTACGCACAAATATAGGCCCGAAAATCCTATAGGGACATGATTCTGAGACAACAATTATTCGACCAAAATCGGACGTAAGGGGGAACCACATGGTGAAAAATGGCCAAAGTCGAAAAAAATTTTCATCTCGAGAAAATATGTCCATAGGAATTTCTGATGTGTTTTGAGACGCTGATTCTGAATTTCTATATTAAAGGTCATGAAAATAAGAATGAGAAAAGTTATACTTGAAAAACTTCGAAAATTGTCAAAAATTGCAGGTTTTTCGGACAAAAGTCCCGCCTTTTTTTTCCTAACCTCCGATCTTTCTGATTCAAAAGGTGGTGTTAGATACATGGTTTTTCTCAAATCACTTTTTGGCGCTTGTTGGGGAGATCGGTATTAGGAAAGTTACATCACTTTTTTGAACAACCGACTGCCCCGATCCAGCGCATGGACGGGGAATGAAATCAACAACCTTCGAAATGTTACTCTCTGCCTCCTCATTCGAATGCTTCTTTGGAAAACTATCTATCATAATTTTAAAGCGAGTTATGATTGTTTCCCTGAGGCAAATTTGGTAGTAAATTTCGCAGTGTCAATTTCCTTTTTTTGAGAAACAATTTTCTACCGCCGCAGGGCTCTCGAAAATATGGTGATTCCTCTCATAAGGTTTCACTCACCGAAGAATGACATCCTTGAAATCGTCTCGGTTAACACTGGTGAAGGGCACCTGACAATAAGTTATCTGACCTGGATTTCACAGATTGTAGGTTTCAAAAGGGCAAAAGCGAAAAATGTGGATGACTTCCTGTTCGAACTAGCAGTTTCTGAGTTAACTTTCTGCTATGCCGCAGCTGCGATGGTCAAAATTTCGTGCAAAACGAATAAGCGTCGCATTGCTCATTCTAACTGCCCTAGTTTGTGCCCACCTCGAGTCCCAAGGCATTGATCACGTTGAGATGCTGCATGTACTCGTAGTGGAAGAGGTTGAAGTCGGAGAGGGCCTTCGATTAAATATATAATTTTTAAAAAACCAATAGCTTTTATCTACGGAGGTCTTTGGATAGTGCACTAAAATTCTCGACATCATGCGATGCCATTAATGACTCTCATATTTTGTAGCACCAGGCTGTGTTTAGTTTATATACCTGATTGTACTTGGACATGCTCAGTAGCGGCTCCAGCGTCGGAGGAATCGGCAGCAGCGTACTGCTGTGGTTCATCCTAGACCTGCGAAAGATCAAAGATCAGATGTAAAAGATCAAAGATCAATCGATGATAAGAGCTAGGATGATACAATGAAGGGTGAACGATATTCAGCATCACGCCAGATGGTAACAATCGATGGTAAGCCACTGGATGCGATATATTGCACGGGGAGGTATTGCGAAATAGTCATCATGCATTATGTTGGATAGTTCCTAGTGCTCGATATTCAGCATCCGAAACTAATCGCAGGTCAGCTATCTAAGATCAAAGATCAATTCATGAACTAAGATGAAACAAGGAATCATGAAGCCGGAAGAGAGTCGAATATGCGTGGGCGGTCGTTCAGTGAATGAACAAGGAAAAGATCCAGAGAGTGGGAATTTCGAAGATCAAATATCACCCGACTTTTAGTGTTCCGTCTCGTGGCCGCGCAAACTGATTATTGGACAAGGAAGCAAGGAACCGGAGGGGTTGTGAATGGAGACAAGGGAGACAATGGAGACAAGGGAGAGGAGGACTCTCCATTCGGACCACTATGTAGCTGCCTGACCTCCTAGTGAGTGTGCTGAATGGAGAGATCGAGAAACGACAGGGAGTCGTCGAGTATGGTGGATAGTGTTCGCCCCCCTCCCTTTGATGACGGGGAGTCGCGCACTATGAAGGATCGATGTCAAAGTGGTTCATGAGAAGCCGCGGATACCCGATCCCTCCCTCTGGTGCCACCGTACCGTTCGGAGAGACTGGTACCATGTAGGGGAGATAACAAATCGGGACCTGGGCTCTCCTCTATTCTCTCGGTTCGCTCGTCGCTCTGACCGGGGAGACAATCGAGAGATTTGAGGCGAGTCGATTTGGCATCACTAGTGTCATGTAACTCTGCCTCTTCATAATGGTGTCTAGAGATAAGCAGGAGTGTGCAAAATGGAACGACATCAGCTACTGTGGAGTGTTGATGATACGTACGCGCGCCGTAATCCATATTATTTCCCCTGTGCTTGTTTTTCATCGTCGAAACCCCTGAGAGACAGCGCACTACCCTTCAAACATCACTGAAACACGACGCATAATTACTTGGGATGTCCTGAAAGACAAAGCACTCTGAGACTTCCTGTTGGACTTGAATTTCGAGCTCCAGTCTCGTCGAAACGGAAGATTACGTGACTAGGGCCTTTATATCCGTCTCTCCATTCTGCACGCTTTGTCTTCTCTCCACCGATCTATGGAGTGTGCAGAGTGGAGAGACGGAATCTTTGCTCTCACAGACCTTTACGTGACTACAAAAGAACACGGAGATGTTTGTATGCTATTAGAAGAAACTCCAATCTGAGGATTCAGCTCTTCTAGAATACTGAAGGAAATAGTAAAGTATCCTAATTTGGACTAACATGAATATATCTGGAAATGAGTGCACACTTCCTCTAGCAATCTATCTACCCAATCTATTCGAGGCGCGTTTTTTGCCCGATAGGCCTGCCCTATCTCCAGTGAGAGCAAAGCAATCACTCATTTTGATGGGGACTGACGGGACGAGGGGGAAACAGAGGGTGCACCTAGGTGTTTGATCGTATTAAGCAAGAGGGTGTAAAGTATTCGAGAGGAGAGAAACGTGATTGGCTGGCAACCTAGGCGCTTGCAAACATGCATGAGCAAATGTGATATCGTTTCGGTTTTCGACTCTTTTCATTCTGCACACTATCTCAAATCTCTGACCGGCCAAATAGAGTGCAGAATGGAGAGAGTCAAACCCGAACTTATGTCCCCAATGAGCAATTATTTGCGCGGACCTAAGATATGTTGGTATTTTCAAAATAAATTAACGATCAGAATAAACCGAACTAGAGACGCCAAAACGATTTACGTGATTTCGGAATAGTCAGAGAAACGAGAAAACGCGCGAAAGTGAAATCCCGATTTGCCATCCCTAGATATACCGAAGCAAACTGCATACGAGCGCGACGAAACAATGATATTCAGTCATCAATAATTCCCCAAGCGACGAGGCTATCTCTTGTTATTCGAAGACACGGGAAATGAGCAAGAGCGTGCTATGGCTTCCTCTAATGATGAAAAAACGGAGCATACTCTCCTGACATGTCGTAGGTCAGAGAACCTATGGTGCGGGCGAAATGAGAAAAGTCGAGTTCCGATTTGCCAATGAAAAATGCGGGTTTTGCGAGAGAGGTTTCTGCTACTTCAAAAATTCTTCCATCCTCGAGACCGATTCGGCGGCATTTCTCTGAACGTGCGCCAGTGTTTGCGGTCTCTGCACTCTCTCGCTTCCGCCCGCTCTCTCGCTCGCTCTAACAGGCGAGAGATTGGGCGTGGAGAGGAGAGGGAGGGGAGGGGATGCCCCTCCTCTTGGAAACATATTGGACCTTGAAGAGCCGTCGTCGGCTGCTCTTGACGCCGAGATTAGAAGCGGTTATTGAACTGCCTGAGGCTAGTGGTTGATCTATCGAGAATGAATTCCTCTTTTTTGACATTTGTATCCAAAAAAATAAGACGATCTGGTAACCTTGTACTGGTAATGGCCGATAAGACAAGCTATGGAGTGTGCAGAATGGATAGGGAGCTGAGCACGGAAACACACGCATTTTTTTCATTCCGTCTCCACAGCAGGAGGACAAATGGCTACTGTATTTCGCTCCGACGCATATCTGCGGGGATAAACTACACAGGATGAGAGGGAATTTCAATGCCTTTGTTCTAGAAAAATGAGGAAGAAGCGGTGAGATGATGGATGGAAGACGTTCCTAACTTTCATTGTGTCAATACAGACATCGCAACTAATGAAGAGCAGGAAAAATATGACGGGAGAGATATTAATTGCCTTGGTTTGCGAAAATATAGCACACGGAATCTATTAGGAGAACACGCTGGAGAATCCCGGAAGGAAGAGGGGGAATTTCCAATGAGGAGCACTCTCTCCATTCCGCACACTCTTTCGCCGGTAAGACAAACTAGAGAGTGTGCGGAATGGAGAGGGGGGAGCTGAGCACCGAAACCTAAAGCACACGCATTTGAGCAGTGAGTTCAGTGGGAAGAAAGGAGGAGGAGGAAATGGAAGAGAGGGGGGGGGGCATGGCATATGGATAAGTAGAGTCATAGCGGCCAATGCAAACAGATACTGCTCAGTAGTGATGGCGTTTCGGCTTTCGGTTCTCTCCATTCCGCACACTCTCTCATTGGTCAGAGGAACAAAAGACTATGCAGAATGGAGAGCAGAAAACCAAAATGGCATCACGACTGCTCAGAAGATCAAACATCCCCGAACGAAAACCGAAGCGAAAACAAAAGTTTCACAAAACAAATCATGATCAGATGAGGCAGCAGCGCTGGTTGCAAAGAGTGTTTGAGCGTAGTGTAAATCACATGAAGAAAGTCATCAGGGTTAATGGGGGAGAAGCAGAGAGGTGATGGAAGAGAGAAGGGGAAGGGGCCAAGGGAGAAAAAAGAACAAGAGTCACTCGCAGCAATGAGAAACCGGGCACTTCCGAGAGTCATCTACCATGCTCCACCCTTGGACTGGATCTCCTCTCTATCCAGTCCAAAAGGCGGTCAGAGAAATCGAGAGAGCATGCAAAATGGAGAGAGTCCAGACATGAAACGGGAAAGAAGCTGAAACTGAGATCTCCTAGGCGTCACGACTAGGGAAGAGAAATAGACATAGCCTCTCTCCATTTCGCCTGATCTCTCGCCAACCAGGGAAACGAGGGATCATTCACAAGGAGTCAAGCTCAACAATAGCGATAGCGACATGCTTATTGAACTTTTTGAGCCTACTCTCTATTGATCATTCTACCAGCCACCTCACTGTTATTTTCTTGCAAACGTGCCTGAATTGGAGGAATTAATAATGAATGAAGCATTGCCTCGAGAGTGATCAGTTGTGAAAGCGCGGGCATAGAGTGACAGTGGCCCAGTCTCTGACCACATCTGGAGCCGGAAGAGCGATCGGACACTCTCCTCTTTTCACACGCTCTCTCGCTCCGTCTGACCGCCGAGAGATGAGGCAGAATGGGGAGAGTCCCCCCTCGTGGTGATCCCTCTTCTCCCCTTCCCACTTGTGTAAGCACGTCCTAATGGGTTCAGGCTTGCGGCTTAGTCAGGCGCTGGCCTAAGAGGAAAAACGAGCTCCAAATCACTCTGAAAACGGATCGAAAGCAACTCTCTCCAATCTGCACACTCACTCGTCTGTCTGATCGGCGAAAGAGTGTGCAAAATAGAGAGAGGGCATTATTAGATCCGGCATCAGTGCTGACAACTCCCTGGAATCATTCGAAACCTGGGTAATATGCGCAATCGTATTTTTCAAAAATTGCTACAAATATTTGGTGTATTAGCAAATAAATTAGTGGATAGAAGGGCTCGCGGCGGAAGATCGACCCCGGCAATCGAATGTAGCAGCAATTTGCTAATGAGAAGAGAATGGGAGTGTGTGGGGGGGAGTGCGGAAGAAATGAGGGAAGGGAGATAAATATGCTGTACATTTAATTAATTAATGAATTACAAGCAGTTTCAATAGCAATTTATTTGCTGAAAAGCATGAGAATTTTGTTAATGCTGTTGAGAAATTCTTTGTGTTCAGAGGTGAAGTAGGATCATGCTTTCCACCTCTCAATTTAATTTCCGTTTTGAAATAATAGCAAAATGGCTTTTTTTCAATTGAGGGATAAGTAAAATGTCCGGTTGCGAGATGAATGTTGAAGGAAATTTTTACTGAGAGAAACGAGCCGTTGAGGATGTTTATAGAAAACATTATAATAATAAAGTACCATAGCGTTCAATAGTGTTTAGAGTTCAATCTACTCTGATTTTGCTCTTTACGAACGAATATCTCTATAATTTTCTTCTTAGATATCAATATGATAACCAGAATTGTGTCTTTTTTCGACGTGTTCAGCAATTTGTTTATACCGTTACGATCATTTTAATTACAAAAATATGTAACGAAAAAAAAAACAATTATCAAGGGATATAAAGAAGACCATCAAGATCTTCTCGTCATCATTCGTTGGGAAATTGGAATCGATGAGTTTCGTCTCGTATAAATGTCTTGCTGAACACGCGAAGTTGTTTGGGCATCGTGCTAGAGAAGATCATAACTTGTTTCTTCTTAGAAGTGATATTGATGATCTTATCGAGATCGCCACGCGTATCTGAAAAACACGGCATTTCACAGCCAAAGCTCAATTCAAACACAATTCGTATATGACTCCCTTTACTTGTCAATTTCTCTCTTTCCCTCATCCTACTTCTATTGAATGCCGTGAAAGAATGGATGAGATAGAAAGCAAATTCATGCAAACTCACTGAGATTCTGAAACATTCTGTCACATTCATCGAGTACAATGTGCTTGATCGTATCTTGCTTGATAGCTCCGGAAATGAGGAGATTCGCGATTCTTCCAGGAGTTCCGATTGCGATATGCGGACATTTATTCAGGAGCACCTCCTTATTCTTCTTGACACTTCCATCACTACAGAAAACATCAACCTGAGATGGGAATATCAAGCAAGATGGATATTTTTAGAGTAGATTGTGGGCATATTTTACCACACTTTCAAAACTCCAATATATTTGCCCATTTTGGTTTTAACTGAGAAAATGATATGGGCAGGCGTATAAATTGGCGCACGATAATCGGGTTTGCTTTTTTTTATTACGAGCGCCCCTTAAATACTGACCTTGATGGCGGAAAGATTTTCTAGGAATTTCTCGTATTCCCCTCCAATTTGGAAAGCGAGCGTGCAGTTTTCCGTGACAACGAGAGTAGAAACTTCGCCGTCTATGGGTCTCAATTGTTGAAGAGTCGATATGATAAAGACATCTGTTCTACTCGTGTTTGAATCCGCTTGGCAAATGATATTTGATCCACTGATACACTCAATGATACAATCCCGCTGCGCGGACTCTGAATTCAATCTCTGGTTTAAGTTCAATTTGTTGCATTTGTCTTTCGTACCTTCACCGAATTGCATGAATTCGTTAGCTTCAATAGTTTTCTGAATCTCGGGTTTCAAGAAAGGATAGGTGAATCGAATTCCCTGGAAAAAAGTTTAATCCACGATTTTTTTCTTTTATTTTAAAATAATTAAAAAATTAAATATGCACCTCGAGGTTTGCGACTGGTGAAGCGAAGGCGGGAGGAATGGGAATAACACCGACTTTCAACGACGTTTCACTGAAATATTTTTTAGGTATGATTTTTTTTAGGTATTTTTTTTAGGTATGAATAATAAATAGTCTACGCCCGAGGTGCGACATGATTGAACGAACTAGTGATGACAAAACGGCATGCGACTCCTCAATATGAGGCCGTTTGCGATAGAATCAACGTTTGCGATAGAATCAACACTCGTCCATTGTTGTGTGTATTATCGAGTTCCACCCCTACTACATTGTTCGATCACATCGGATGTTCAAATTCGTCGTCATAGTTTCGAAGTCACTCTGATTATTATCACTGTACCATAGAGCATTCCCTCAAGTACGCAAGAAGCCGGCTTGAAACGTGGATTATTCATTGGGGCAAGAGATGACCACACTGTAATTAAGAATATAGTAATTTAAGAATGTGAAATTAAATATCAGGTTCTTTTGTTTAATGCCACTAGGCAATGCATTCTAGTTATTGAAGTTTTCACGTTTTCTTTTTTCTTTCTTTTTTTTCTCGGTGAATAACATCAGTTGGCGATAGATTCTCCAACCACCAAACCTTGTGAAGCAGGATTGTACTTGTCCAGGGATGCTTGTGTGAAATAATCGCCTTGACCTCCAGCGACGTCTGTGATACTTGCGGGTGGTGCCTAGATGCATCATCGAATGATCAAACACATCTCTACTGAGAGCTCTGAACATCTCAATAGTTGATCATTCTCGCTTCCGGTTCTGAGCCGGAATAGTGAGACAATCAGAAAGACACAAGAAAGAGGAGAGACGAGACAAGAACAAAGAGTGAGGTCCTCTAAAGTGCGCCGCATTTCATGCGCGGTCGAATCAGGCTAATAGAAAATGAAAAGTGTGCACACAACGATATTGCGGTGGTGTAGCGGGTTTAGATCTTAGAGATGCAGCACTGACAATGAAATCCTAGAGGGGAAGTTCGACCTCGGGAACTCCACGAAACGAGCCCTGGCAGTCCCAACTGTCATGGGCTCGCTTGAGGATCCAATGTCTAATAACAAGGGATGCAAAAGTGATTATGTGTTCGACTGGGAAATGAATCCCAGAGTCTTACTAGAGAGAGAAATGGAGGCACCTACCAAGGAAGAGGGAGCGAGAGCGGACTGAGGCAAGGAGAGTTGTTGACACTCTCCTCTCCCCACTCCACTCTCCTCCTCTCCCTCTTAGGATACAACGATTTCATGAAAAAGTAAAATAAAAAAGATTAAAGGTATTCCCGTTAATCAAGGCGCACAAATCCGGAATTACACTGTTAGGCCAGAATACAGGAATTGTCCGCCTCGAGAAGATGAGCACAATATGTCACCTGTCCAACTCGGGGTTGTAGTACTTCCAGTCATCCCTGGTCTCAAAGCCATCACTACCACCGAACACTGGAAATACTATTCATTATATATTATAGCTCTGTAAGAGAGGATTTAGTCAAGTGACAACGAATCACTCGTCCATTGTTGTGTGTATTATCGAGTTCCACCCCTACTACATTGTTCGATCACATCGGATGTTCAAATTCGTCGTCATAGTTTCGAAGTCACTCTGATTATTATCACTGTACCATAGAGCATTCCCTCAAGTACGCAAGAAGCCGGCTTGAAACGTGGATTATTCATTGGGGCAAGAGATGACCACACTGTAATTAAGAATATAGTAATTTAAGAATGTGAAATTAAATATCAGGTTCTTTTGTTTAATGCCACTAGGCAATGCATTCTAGTTATTGAAGTTTTCACGTTTTCTTTTTTCTTTCTTTTTTTTCTCGGTGAATAACATCAGTTGGCGATAGATTCTCCAACCACCAAACCTTGTGAAGCAGGATTGTACTTGTCCAGGGATGCTTGTGTGAAATAATCGCCTTGACCTCCAGCGACAAAACTTGAAATAAAAATGATAAAAACAATACCAAGCTCTTTGCTCACTTTTGTAAGCGCAAATATTTTTCAATCTCGAATAATCATAATGAACACACGGGTTCGTGAGATTACAATACTACCTACCTGGATTATATTAATTATACAAAATTCCGTCAAGAACTTTCCAGACTTCGATCCCGTATGTCAATCCGTTTTCTATTTAAAAAAAATATATATATATGCATTTAGTACATTTTTTGAAAGTATAAAAACATGTGTGTTAATTATACGTGTGTTTCTTTGGTCAAGCATACTTTTTTCTTAAAACTCACATTTCTCCATCGATAATACCGATGGACACTTCACATCTTTTGCTGGGGGTATTTGATATCTGAAATAATATGCTTTAATTGTCTTAGAGATAACTACCCCGAAAACCCAATAAAGACAACCGAAACGGTTTCAAATTTCGAATTTTGTTATTTTTGAATTGCTAAACAAATCCTAACCGTAATCCAGTTATTTGTGATAGTATCGAATGCCGTGGCGACGTCGGAATTGTTGTCGCCTCCGAATACGAAAATCTGAATTTTTTGATGAAATATCGAGATTATGATTATAAAAACAAATTTTAGAAACACACGTATAATTAACACACATGTTTTTATACTTTCAAAAAATGTACTAAATGCATATATATATATTTTTTTAAAATAGAAAACGGATTGACATACGGGATCGAAGTCTGGAAAGTTCTTGACGGAATTTTGTATAATTAATATAATCCAGGTAGGTAGTATTGTAATCTCACGAACCCGTGTGTTCATTATGATTATTCGAGATTGAAAAATATTTGCGCTTACAAAAGTGAGCAAAGAGCTTGGTATTGTTTTTATCATTTTTATTTCAAGTTTTGTCGCTGGAGGTCAAGGCGATTATTTCACACAAGCATCCCTGGACAAGTACAATCCTGCTTCACAAGGTTTGGTGGTTGGAGAATCTATCGCCAACTGATGTTATTCACCGAGAAAAAAAAGAAAGAAAAAAGAAAACGTGAAAACTTCAATAACTAGAATGCATTGCCTAGTGGCATTAAACAAAAGAACCTGATATTTAATTTCACATTCTTAAATTACTATATTCTTAATTACAGTGTGGTCATCTCTTGCCCCAATGAATAATCCACGTTTCAAGCCGGCTTCTTGCGTACTTGAGGGAATGCTCTATGGTACAGTGATAATAATCAGAGTGACTTCGAAACTATGACGACGAATTTGAACATCCGATGTGATCGAACAATGTAGTAGGGGTGGAACTCGATAATACACACAACAATGGACGAGTGATTCGTTGTCACTTGACTAAATCCTCTCTTACAGAGCTATAATATATAATGAATAGTATTTCCAGTGTTCGGTGGTAGTGATGGCTTTGAGACCAGGGATGACTGGAAGTACTACAACCCCGAGTTGGACAGGTGACATATTGTGCTCATCTTCTCGAGGCGGACAATTCCTGTATTCTGGCCTAACAGTGTAATTCCGGATTTGTGCGCCTTGATTAACGGGAATACCTTTAATCTTTTTTATTTTACTTTTTCATGAAATCGTTGTATCCTAAGAGGGAGAGGAGGAGAGTGGAGTGGGGAGAGGAGAGTGTCAACAACTCTCCTTGCCTCAGTCCGCTCTCGCTCCCTCTTCCTTGGTAGGTGCCTCCATTTCTCTCTCTAGTAAGACTCTGGGATTCATTTCCCAGTCGAACACATAATCACTTTTGCATCCCTTGTTATTAGACATTGGATCCTCAAGCGAGCCCATGACAGTTGGGACTGCCAGGGCTCGTTTCGTGGAGTTCCCGAGGTCGAACTTCCCCTCTAGGATTTCATTGTCAGTGCTGCATCTCTAAGATCTAAACCCGCTACACCACCGCAATATCGTTGTGTGCACACTTTTCATTTTCTATTAGCCTGATTCGACCGCGCATGAAATGCGGCGCACTTTAGAGGACCTCACTCTTTGTTCTTGTCTCGTCTCTCCTCTTTCTTGTGTCTTTCTGATTGTCTCACTATTCCGGCTCAGAACCGGAAGCGAGAATGATCAACTATTGAGATGTTCAGAGCTCTCAGTAGAGATGTGTTTGATCATTCGATGATGCATCTAGGCACCACCCGCAAGTATCACAGACTTTCACTCCCACGTTATGATTATTGTGCCGAATCTGTTTACTTGCCTGCTCGAGTTTAACTCAATCAGTAGAGACCTTAGTGGCGGCTCACCACCGTCTTGCTGTGGTATTAGGGACTCGATTGTAGTACGGGCTATCGGCCGTCCTGCATTGCGTTTCCACAGCCTGGGCAGCGTGCGATGCACGCCGTGCGGTAGATTGTCATAGGGCCCCACTTGACGCACAATCTACACTGTTTCCACCGTAGCCGCACTATTTTATTGTTGAATGAAGTCTGGACCGATAACGGATATCCGAAGAATGCCTCAATAATTGCATGATTCCCAGACCCGGACAGAAGGATCCCAATCTGCCGGAAGCCCAGTGAGTGCCCCGATCATATGAATGCGTACACTCGAAAGAGAGCCCTTTCTATGATATGCATGTATTAGCACTCGAGAAGGTGTGCGATCTAAAACTATTCTTCTTCAAATCGACAAAATTCGATTAAACTTCGGCCAAAAGTTCGATCAATTTTTCGCTTTTTAGACAGCAGAAACCATGTTTCAGATCGTTCACTTTAGCTCAGGGTTCACTGATTGTCCCAAAGCACTTGTACTCAGAGACAATGACCGAGAGAGCCTACCAATGGAAGAGGTTATACCCAAACGAGAGTCGGACTCATCGCCTGAATTTTAACTTTTGATGGAGTTTTATCGATGTCGCGATTATTGATTTCACAGTATTTACTTGTTTTTACGTGTGCCCACGAGAATTGTTTCTGTGATCGTCACTCCTATGAGGCACGGGAACGCGAAACCATACTCAACTATCGTGTTTACTGGTACTAAATTGGACTGATCTCGCGTTACCGTACTCCACCGTTGATCTTTGACCTGTAGTGTTGCCGTTGGCTGACTAGGGGAAAAGTTGTTTACGCGAGTTACTGCCTTTTGCGCAACTGTTGCCGGTCGTCTCCTCTTTTCACCCCATACAAAGACCCTTCCCATCCCCCTCGGAAACACAAGCGATCTAAAGGAGACCTTTCTGTACCGATTTCCTGTAAACATCTCTCCTCTTGCCATCTCTCTCCCCCTTCGCCTTTGTTTCCGACCCATCTGATTAATACCCTGCCTACTTCCCTTCCTCAACAACAATTTCCGTTAGGGATAATGTAGTACCCATTTATTATAAACTATTTCATGCTATTTTTTTTACATTACTCTCAAAACCCCTCCACTCTTCTTATATCTTATCTTCATTAAAAAATATTTTAATCAAATCCTGACCCTTCCCCCCCAATACTTATTGCGCAAACTGAGAGGAGACCTTTTGTCTCATTCGTCATTAGTCGGCGCGTTTCATCAAGCAGCCGAAAGAAGCAAATTTCAATGGAAATGTGAGTTTGCGCATGTTATTTTTTTTAAGCACCCTTCACTCATCCATATCGTCCTGATCTCATATTTCGCATAATTCCCATGCTCTATTATTCATTGCGCGTATCTTATGGCTCTTCCCAATTCCGTGACTATTAGCCCTTTTGAGCGCTTATCCGACATTATGCATGAACACATTCTTGGCTTACTTCTACAGTACTGAGGAATAACGATTCATTTTCAACAATGTAATGTGCGTTACTCAAGTATGTAATCGCCTCTAAACTGTCAGAAAGCGGAAGAATTGATCATTGTATACAACTGATAATTGCTCACAAATTCCATTATCTCGCAAAACCGAAGTGATATTTTATTTTGAAATATTTCCTTATTCAATATTTGCGTATTCTGCAACCTCAATCGCGCGTATTTTTAACCACTCCTCTTCGTTCTATTTTACGATTATTTTATCCTCTTTTAACATAGTTCAATTCTCTTCTCTTTGCTTGGCCATGGTCGATGTTTCTGGACTCGACCTCAATCCCCTCTGCCATCCGCATGAAGGTTTCACCCTCATCAGCGGAGATCTACACGCCGTCCAGATGAAATGGAATTGACCACTCTGTATCCCAGAATGTCGAGTTTCGTTAACCCACAAATCTGCCAACCGCATGATCAGCATAGAGAAGATGCACGTTCCTGATTGTCATGCGACCATGAGCGACTAGGAATAGGCCTAGGATCGGAAAATCGAGAAGTTGATTGGTCTATCGAACACGAGATTTGCCTAATCAAGGGATCTTCGTTGTTGTAGCCTTCATACAACCTGATTCTTTCCAACCGCATGCCAATCTTCGAGAATGAGCTGCAGATCCTTCGTCAATCATATTCCAATATGTTCACTCACGAGCAGCACGCACTCGCACCACAATCGCTACAGCAAAGGTTTTCCTCAAGTTGCCATTGCCCTCATTTGATTCCTGCAAGAGCAAGAAGCCAGCGCCGTCGTCGAGGCAGATGCCACTTTTTTTTGCCCGACGCTGCTGTGCTCAACAACTGAGAAGATGAGTTTAGTCGATCACGAGTGTGTCAATACCTCCCTGATGAATTGTGCCGTGACTAGGTCTCTAATCACTTCCTTCGGGGAGCACAATTCAGGTTTCTACACTCGATTCGACACTTCGAAGGTTCCGAACTGATCAATCGAAACCATTCGTTGTCCACCTCACAACAACTCATCATAATCTCTCACTAGGAACCCTCCTGCGGTGCTCGAGGTGGAATCTCGCGAACCACTACAAAAGTGGTACCGTAGTGTAAGTTAGAGAAGGTGAGTCTCTTATTCGAGAGACTCCATTTGGATTACTGGTATCCGAAGATCCAAATGACCATGATTTCTTGAACATTTCTCGAAATTCGGTGCTCCTCACATGTCTGACACAGAGGATCAACATTCCTTTCAAAACCCAGTCACTTCAGTGCTGAACGAATACGATCTTAATTAGAGTTTCTCTGCTCTTCAGTATATTATATATTTTGGTGAGCAAGAATTGACTGGAGGAGAAAGCTAAATGTATGCCTCAGGAAGCGCTATCCTGTATTCTTGTTGAAGGAGAACAGTTGGAGTGGCTGCAGATCTTACCTAAGACTCTGCTAGTGCTCAACTGTCAGAAGAGCATCATCATAGGTTTCAGGATATTATTAGACTTCCGATCAGACCGAGTTCTGAACACCATTCTCCCCGAGTCGGACAAAGTGGTTGCGCCCCACTTGTCCGAGGATTGGAGAATGGCGCAGAGGAAGGATGCGATGAAGAAGGAAAGGATGAGACCCGTCAATGACTGAAGCCGCAAGGCGAAGGCATGTGACAACAATGTGGGCAATAGTGTTCTCCTCCAAAGTTCCATACCTCTCACTGAGATGGACCGGAGATATCACTCAGTATTCACTGTAGATGAACTTCACCCCGAGAAGGTGACTTATTCGAGACACTGTAGGGAACTCCTTAGACAAGGGCAATTAGAAGGTTGAAAGACATCGTTGAGCACGCGACGGCGTGCCCCCGACCTCCATTCCAGATTCCCTACTAGCCCAGAAGTTCGCTCAACTCGCTCGTCTCACTCGAGGGCCCCGACTGATGCTCACTTTCAACTACTCGTTGCTCGTCGTCGAGATGCCATTCATCACCCGCATCCGCAATCGACGTCATCATCCAATGATGAAGATGAAGCAACACCGCATCAGTGAGCCAACCAACATCCATCCACCCCATCCATCCCTCACCATTCAGACTCTATCACATGAGATTCCGTAGACCCCATTATCAGTGAACATTAAGACAATCAGATCAACTCATATTGAATATACTAAACAATGCATATGCTAATATTATCTGTAATCGATCTTTCTCAAGTTAGATATTAGAGATCGAAGCGACTTCCTTCAAACTTCTCTCTAAAATTCTTTTCAATTTTTTTTCATTAATTCTCATCCCAATTCAATCGGCGCCTCGCTTGATAAGATTTGCTCTGGAGTCTCATTTCTGACGCGTGACCGAGTGTATGCATGAATCACTTCGAGTTCAGCCATGATAGGTTGTGTACGCATTCAAGACAGAGCACAGAGGTCAATCCGTAATATATATAATCAACCGGTGCCCTCGCTAACTCTGGTCTTGTCGCCTATGCACTTCCTTTTCATGAGTTCTCGAGGAGGTTTTTGAATACATGAGAGATCGCTTCTCATATTATACACTGGAGCAATTTGAAAAGCGATTCAGCCATTATCTTTCTAAATTAAAATTATTAATCTTCATTCTAACAGGAAGTCGCAGACAATCTTTGCATCTATCTTGCTCAATCTTCCATTTCCTTGATATTCATCACAATATCTTCATACCCAAATCCCAACTATCTTAATTCTTCCCCAAAACCATCTTAGTTGCCACATTCTTTAGAAATTCTGTTAATGACCTCGTTCCCTCAACTCCCCTTCCCTCAACATTGCTAAATCCTTCGCTCTCAATTTCATTTCACACTCTCGACTTTAGCAATTTTCCATTCGCAACAATTTCCATGTACTATCCTATCCTTCCATCGACATCTAATTCATACATATTATATCAAGGAATACCTTAGTATTTCACCTATAATATTCCATGAGTACTCCACTCTATTTGTAAGTTTTTCTGGTAGATAAACTTCTCTTCTGGGGTCCAGAAGCTTATTAGGAAGGGAGACGTTGTATCCTAAGAGGGAGAGGAGGAGAGTGGAGTGGGGAGAGGAGAGTGTCAACAACTCTCCTTGCCTCAGTCCGCTCTCGCTCCCTCTTCCTTGGTAGGTGCCTCCATTTCTCTCTCTAGTAAGACTCTGGGATTCATTTCCCAGTCGAGCACATAATCACTTTTGCATCCCTTGTTATTAGACATTGGATCCTCAAGCGAGCCCATGACAGTTGGGACTGCCAGGGCTCGTTTCGAAATAATGAGGTATAATCTCGGTCCTTTCTACAGCTGGACTCCGATTCGTTGGATGATCGGGAATGAATTCGTCTAAATCAGATAAAAATATGATTTTAAACTTTCAGTTCCGACCAAATTACGGTACATTGTGACGTGGAAAGATACGACCCAGCTTCAGATACGTGGACTGTTCTCAAGAGCATGAATGATAGAAGGTAGAGTGAATTCTCGTGTTATAATATTCCGATCATGAACAACGTTTAAATTCTTTAGAGCTTTCGCAACTCTCTCGATCTCCTGCGGGAAGCTTTTTGTCATCGGCAGATTCAATTGAGACAACAATAACAAATATACGTGGTTGACGTCCGTAGAAATGTATCACACAGAGACGGATTCGTGGGAAGCATGAAAACCGATGAGGTGGGTTGTCGCAAAAAACATTCGATGCACTTTAAAATCAGAACCGTCATTTCCCCTCTATCCCTGTCATCCTGCCAATCACATGTTCGTACTAGTCGACTCTCCTAATTTTGCGTGATCTCTCGTCGGATAGAGATGCGAGAGATCATGTATATGAGGCCGTTTGCGATAGGCTCAACAAGTGCCGGGAACAGGTCAAAATTCGGATATGCTCAAAACTCGGTCCTAGTGGTAACTCTCACAGAAACTGTTTTCCGTCGCCATAAAACGAGTTCGCAGAGATCCCTCTTCCATTCGAAATGAGGCTCGCCTTCCTCTTCATCCTACCGCTTTCCTTCTGCGATCTAATCTTTGGTGCGGTTTCTCGAATTAAAATAACTTTAAATTAAATATATAATTGCTATAGAAAATCGGATATGCTCGTAAGTCGGCCCCCGGGGTAACTTTCGATTCTGAATCGAGCTGTGGAGTCTGTTTTTCGATCTGAACCTTCTGAATCCCAGTACGACTACATCAATTTTGACCAAAATTTTTATTCCCATAAGTCTGACACAGTGAACATAGTCTTGGAAAAGTGAAAAAAATGGATTTCTTCCATAATGTATGTAGTGAAAGTACTCGACGAGTGTAGCAACAACTCCGTTTGATTAGTGTTCTAGTCGCTTCTCCGCTAAGTAATGGAAGTTTCGACGAACTACCGTTACATTTTCGATCCGGCATTCCTGTATGCAGTATATATATAGTGAGTATGTGGGAGGAGCGATGTATCTATTACAGGGGAGCAGAGAGGGAGGTGTAATTAGGGCGGAGTGCGGCTTGAGGCTTCAAAACTCGTAGTTCAACAAATCACAACAAAAGGCAATTTGGGAAAAACGTACCATGTAAGAGGGAACTTGGCGAACACATTCCCATAAACTAGCGATGACAATCACGGGCTGAGTCATGTCGGCGATTGCGGTTACTGAAAGATAAAAACGAAATAAGAAATAACATCATAAATTAAAGTTAATTCGTTAGTTACCGTGACATTTTGTTTTATTCAGCCTTTCCTACTGATAATAAAACCAAATCTCGTTTTTTTCTTCAAGCTACCGAATGTTGTACTTACCCATATCCTTCTTATCAAAGTTGTATTCGGGCCCTTTGAGAGCCAATAACGACTTGGCAGTAGTTTGGTCAACTAGGGGAGTGAACATCTCCATGCATACCTGCAACTGTTCATCATCACAGTATGAAAAAAAATTTAAATGTTTGAGGCCGTTTGCCTTATAGTCGGACAATGTTTGGCACAGCAAAAAAAATTCGATTTCATGAAACTTTGTCTTTCGGGGTTCTTGAGGGTGATCATGGGCATACTCATTTTGCTCCTATAAATATGAGGCCGTTTGCGGTAGGATCAACAAGAGCCCCACAGGGGTCGGGAACAGGTATAAATTCGGATATGCTCAAAAGTTGACCTTAGGGGTAACTTTTGATTCAGAATCGATTGGTGAAGTCCGTTTTTCGATCTGAGTTTTTCGATTTTCGATTTTCGATTTTTGTGATTTTTTAAAGTTGTTTGTTTTTCGACTTTAACTTTTTTTATCACGAAGTTTCATGAACTCTAATGTAGAAATTCGGTCTCTACGTGCAAAAATACGACAGAAACTCCTATTGTCATGTAATTCTGATTAGATGACTTTTTTGACCCGAAAATCCTCATCGATGACGACGTCAAGGTCAAAAAAGTCATATTTTCAAAAACACCTTAGAATAGAAGTTTCTGGCGTATTTTTGCACGTAGAGACCGAATTTCAGCATTAGAGCTCATGAAACTTCGTGAAAAGAAAGTTAACGACGAAAAACTCCTAAAAAATCACAAAAATCGATGAAACACCATCGTGGTATCACTGAAATATCCAACCCCATATACCAAAATGATCAGAAAAGGATGCTCTTTCTTGTGTTAATGGGTTTCCGGGTGCAAATCGTTCTGTCAAAAACGGTTTTTCTTGACAACGAAAAAATCATCTATTGGCAGAAACCTAGAAACACCTGCCTGCTAGCTGAATACATTAAATTGGGAGGCACTATTTGACTGTTAGTAAGCAGAGGGGCCATTGTAATTGGAAAATCGGAGTGATATATCACAAACAACGAAAAACCGGAGCGAGGCGGAGTGGTTGGGGCGCGAGCCTTCTTCTGCCATCTTGCAAAACATGGTCGATCGTGGGGCTCGAACCGGGGAGTCGAGACTGGATTGGGTTCTTCAGTCAGACACCATAACCACTATTTTTATTTCATTTTGCCCCTCAATTTTTATTTTATTTTGTAGAGAATTAAATTCTGTTCGTGTACGCGAGGTTTGTGGCCAATCCGAATTTTTCCAGACCAGTTTTCATCGCAGAAAACGTTTTTGACCATTTGACGTCACATCGTACCGGGATTCAGAAGGCTCAGATCGAAAAACGGACTTCACCAATCGATTCTGAATCAAAAGTTATCCCTAAGGTCAACTTTTGAGCATATTTTATTTTTGCTGTTCCAGCCACTTGTTGATCCTTACGCAAACGGCCTCATATATATCCCTATATAAATATCCCTGATAGCCCAAGAACAGCATTTACCTGACAGATGCAAATCATAATAAAAAAACAGTGCGATAACAATATGTTCGACTCAAAACAAAGACTCACAAAAATTACAAATGTCGGTGCGTAGATAATGAGCACGATAATCCATGTCGCACGGTGGCTGGGCGCCCTGTGGTGGATAATGTAGAATCTGTAAATGGCAAGTACTTAGTAAAACTAATTCCAAAGAAAAGTCGTTACATAATGGGGAACTTTTCGACAGTGGATTTGATAGTACCTTTCCCCATTCAAAGTATTCGAGAGTGACACAATGAACAAAGCTACTACTCCATCGGGTGACATTTGGACAACATTATGAGGTTCCAAATCGAAATTTACCTGTAAGTGAAGCAAACCGCCAGCATGATCACGTAATGAGCATGTCCATGCAGCATGATTGCGTAGATGTAATGGGCATGTTCGAGGGATCTGTAAATATCTTCAGTCGATATCCGCAACTCAAAGAGTTTCTCCTCACTTTTTCTTACCAGAAAGTAGGTGTAAAAACTAGTCGCAATAAGCATTCCTGGACTTACAATAATTGCGCGGGTCCATTTATTACTCCAAAGCAAACGACACCGTCGGGGATTAGTCTGAAATGTTCGAGATTTGACGAAATGCGAATTAAAATGGACAAAAAAATATTGAAAAAAATAGCATTATTTCAAAGAACGCACATATCGATGACACTATCGTCCTATGTACATTCTAATAAGAAAAAAATCTGTTGTAACCTCATAAACGTGAGTGCGGATGCAATACAAGTGACTGCTTGAAGAAGTGTCTTCGACAAGAGCAGAATTGCGTAGCATCTTCAATTATTTTTATTTCGCTAAAAAAAACTTTATTGGTCGGTATTACTTCAAGTATTTCGGGGTCCTGCATGCGATCAGTACTATCAACGTGACGTTGGCAGTGGTTCCTATGCAGCAAACGAAGTTGTGTATGAGAGACATGGAGAGTGGAGGATACATGCTGGAGTGGGTTGTATTGAACATTTGAAATATAAAAAAATTAGCGCGGCGAGGCGGAGCGACGGAAAAATGATAAGTCTCAGGAACAAATCAAGTCTGGAAGTATTCTTACAGGGGTTGTGGTACGATATTCGGTCAAATAAAGAGCTGTGATCGAAAAAAACTGAACCAGACAATCAAATGTGAGGGGACATGGTTAATAAATTGAATGAAAACAATATCACCTGGACTATAGACAGTTTGCCCTGTCCTGTTTTCCTTGATTTTTGTGTTCAATGAGTGACAAAACGTGACAAGCTATAAAATCCACGTTGTTTTTTCTGCTTTATCACATCAAGTTAGAAAAGATATAAATCAAATTTAATTTATGATGCTCAATTGAAATGCGGCCCTGGAATAAGAGTGTAATCACTAGAAATAGTACAACAGTGAAAAATAAACGGGTAAAACATAACTCATTCACATTTAGTTAAAACAAATAAAAGAATTTTCAAGAAATTTGAAATTTGCCAGCATCGGAAGGAAATGATGAAGAAATGATGTTTCCGAACTAAACGAAGCACGTATCGTCGAGGGGTCTTTCAGCATTCGCTAGTCACCTCATTCATGAGTGGTACTAGACACATGTATCATTAGCGCCTATGCATTCACTATTTTCGAATCACTGTTCCGCCTTTCTTTCGAGTCAACTCACAACATTCTCACGTGATTTTCGATCTATAATTTGACGCCACATGAAAATAATTATAATTTTCAAAGGAAACAAGATAGAAAAATCGTGAACATTATTTCGATGTGAGTGGTGGAATCTTGCGAACAGAAGTAGAAGATATTTTTGAGGTGGAAGATCTGGAAGTTTTGCTGCGTATGACGTGCCAAATTGCCCTGGGAAATGAGAGATTTCAGGGAAAGAATTTGAGGAAATTACCGCCTATAAGGCTGCACGAAGTACAGTGGAAGCTACTGCGTCACCGGCCTAAAAGGTTGTTTCTATTTATAAAATATTTAAAATTTAATTTTTTTTAAATAGTGGTTTTCGAACAAACTGCATCACCATAGAATATTAATAATAATTTACCACGTGTATGAGGTACTCAGTCGCGACCATGTTCAGAATATTAAGCTGTCCTGAAATTTTTCCTTTTTTTTTGAAAACGACAAGAAACTGAGGACTAATTGCTCACCGAACGCAAAGAGCACGACCGAAGTGATGTTGACGATGGGCAGTGATGCCTGGATGACGAGCCCTCTCGCGATTTCCTTGTGAGCCGCGCGTGTTTTCTCACTCATGTGCGCGGCATTCTTGGCCAGGTTACGGTAGATCAATCGACCGACGACAACCATTATCTGCGAAGGTTCTTTGTTTGTAGTGAGTGGGGTGGCTGGCTCTGCAATTGTGCTTGTAATGTATGGCCGTATGCTACAGCTCAGCTGCATACAATTGTGAAAATACGTTTCCAATGTGATTGAGAAGACAATGTAATTAGAAAATTCTACGCTCCTCGAATCTGTTAATCATTGAGTGAACTTCAATCTCAATTAGGAGTGAAGTTTCACGAAAGATCAGTCGACTGAATTGACATGTTTACCGCCTTGTTGTTTCTCTCAATCTCCCTAGTGGTATCGCGCTCTCAGAGCTGTGGGGATTGGATAGATGAGGACCAGAACAGTCACGGTGAGCAATCAATTGCTATTCTATGTTCGCTAAGACTGCAGTTGCGTGGATAGTGCTAATTGTTTTAAAGATCCGAATACTTGGGTTCAGATTGTCGGTCGTGCCGAGACATTAACATCGATCGACTTGAAAACTGCCCCGTCACCGGATACGAGTGTGATGAGAAGGAGAAAGATGGCAGGAGTAAGCAGGCTTGATAGAAGAACTAACGAATGGCTACACCAAAAAGTGCCTTTGATTGATATTCGAATTCGAGCTATGTATAGAAAGTGGAACTGGGCCCGAAGATTAGCGACAATAGAAGATGAAAGATGGGCCAAAAGAATCATGAATTGGTCACCGTGGGATTGGCCGAGACCGCCCGGACGACCGAAAATTCGATGGAGAGATGAGATAGTAAAGAAAATAGGAATAAATTGGGACACTACGTGCAGAAGAAACCCCCATCTATGGAGAGACTGTATCATTCAACAGGCGACCCACCTGAAGCTTGAATAAATATTGATATTGAGAAGGAACCCCTGAGAGCTGCGGGTGAGGAGTTTTGACGTTGCTCAAAATCAAGAACACGATGTTGAGATGGTGATAGTTTTACAGTACTGAGTGCATCTGATACATGCCAATGTCAATCTCTGAGATGCGCCAACAAGGAATGGAGACTCGCAGTGAATGGAACAATCGTTGATAAAGTGAGATTGTTCCCCTTATTTCATTACTACTTCAGCGTTCGTCTGTTTTGTAATCACGCCATTCAGGTTCGATGCAAGGCAGGACTATGGCACTCTTCGGGAGTTATCGCGCCCTCGTTC
The DNA here is from genome assembly GCA_036245825.1 of Pristionchus entomophagus. Taxonomy (NCBI): domain Eukaryota; kingdom Metazoa; phylum Nematoda; class Chromadorea; order Rhabditida; family Neodiplogasteridae; genus Pristionchus; species Pristionchus entomophagus. The sequence goes on along the minus strand of BTSX01000006.1, from coordinate 5,055,114 downwards.
GTCTGTGCAAAATGTGAGATCGAATGCTCAGTTCAAGAGCTTTTGTCGTTGTGTCATAATGGTCATCACAGAGTAAAATGCACCTGAAATTCCCACATCGCCGCCCCATTTATGCGTTGATTGTGTTCTTGGTGCGCGCTGCAGTCTCCAATTTAACCTGAAAATAATCTTGTGTGCCGACGTCGCTGCCGAGGCTTTGCGAGAACGACGAGGAAGACGAGAATGCATGCATTACCGCACGACGAATTTGAAATTTCTTAATCCTCCCGCGGCACGTTTAGGTGGAAAAGTGAAAAGTAAGATATCGATTCGGCTTTCAAGTGATATAGAGCCAACGGCAGTGATAAAACGAAGGAGAAAGTGAGAGCAACGCATCAGCATCGATCCTCCACTTTTTCCCTTTTCACTCTTCTCTTCCTCGGAATTTCATGAATGTTTACCCCGGAAATAATCAAATTCGTGCCTCAGATGCATGCACTAATAGGGATAATACCTGCGAATCAGTCTTATAGAATCAGTTCGGCTTTTTTTTCATTTTCGATTTATTTTCTATGATCAAAACATGGCATCTCACTCACCTGAGTGATACGGCAACTAGCCAATCATTCAGGGCGACGAGTAGAAGTGATTTATCACAGGAATTTTGATATAATTGATATTCTGCCAACATGATTCGTTTAGTTGTTTGTTGGTTTTGTCGCGTCGCGAATATCCTCTCATTCCCTCTTCTCTTGTATCCTCACTCACTTTGGGCATCGTACTGATGAGTTCCACCCACTGTGAGGTGGTTATGTGTATACGACCTAAAGGACCGAAACATCCAACCACGTCATCTAGGAAGTTTTTCGTCTACTCCTATCATTAGTTATCAAGGCAGAATCAAACAATTGAAATTTCGCCGAACAATTTTCTTAAATAATTCGATTTGTTAATTGCACGCACTCACTATCAGGATAAAATCAGGACAGGATAAAATCCATCCAAAATCCATCGGTGTTATTACCCGTTCCCTCAGTTTGTTTGGTAGTTTGAAGAAACTCTCATCGTCCTAGAATTTTTGTGGCATGGTCAGCCACTGTAGGATGTTATTGAGCTCTAATAACGAAATTCGGAATCAGCGCGCCAAAACACACCAAAAACTCCTATAGACATACTTTTTCGAGATGAAAATTTTTTCGACTTTTTCATTTTTTCACCCCCCTTTGGTCCGTATTTGGGGTTAAAAATCACTTTCTCAGAATTATTTCTCTATAGGCATTTCTTACGTATTTATGCACGTAGAATCCGAAAATGCACACTAAAGCTCACCAAAGTGCAAAAGAAAAAAAGTTATGATGAAAAACCAGAAACTTGAAGTTTTTCGAGGATAACTTTTTTTCTTCCGCAAAAGGAGGAGAGCGGGTTCCGATTTCTCATCCCTAGTGCCGTGGTCCCCTGGCGAACTTGCTCAATGAGTAATACCACTCTCGCGATGAGCAATTCATGATCGGTTGAATTTAATCCCATGATATGGAACTCGATGATCCTTCCCTGTGTGATTTCTCTGCATATTATAGTACACAAATTCATACTGTTGTTCACTCTCTCGCCGCTCACACAAATGTGTAGCACGCTGATAGCAGACACCGGAACAATTTCCCCGATCCCGATCATTGTGCATTGAAAGAGAACACCTATCGTAGAGAAGGATGATCGAGTTCAATCTGATGAGATTGAATTCAACGATCATATTCTGCTTCGTGAATTGATCCTCGCTAGAGTGGTACAACTGATTAAATGAGGGGAAAGAACATCATAATAACCTTTCCCAAAAAGAAAAAGGAAATACTAAGCGGCACGCTTTATGCATTTCAGAACACTAGCATGGGAATAACTGCAGCCAATGTGGACAATCTGTATGATATCACGAGAGAGGTATTTAGCATAGATTAGTATTCTGCAAAAGATTTGTGTGAGACCTGGAGTCGAACCAGGGTGTTTCACTTACCAGACAGGAGTCTTTACCGATACACTGTACAATTTAGATTGACCACAAAATGAAGCAACCCGACTGGGTGACAAAGGATTTAATCGAGAAGATCAAGGAATTCAAGAGAGCAGTGAGAACCAACGAGTTCGACACCCAACCGAAAGCGATATTCAGGTAGTTTTTATGCCATTTATGGAAGTAAAAAAAAGAAGAAAACTGCGAATTAGGATTCGGAATGTAGAATTTTTTTTAGAGAAACTATGGTCAAGCATAATAGTTCTCACACTACCTACTAACTAATCTGTGAGGCTTAGTGGTGTGAGGCTCCACTGGCTATGGTCAGTTAGATTCCCTACCCCGGTCAATCAAGCCTGTTAACATCTGGATCGGCAAATTCGTATTAGCGACCAGTAGGTACTAGGTAGTGTACCCCAAAAATAATTTGAACCGTAAACCCTACCAAACATCGTCGTCTAAAGCCGGCTGTAAAGTTAGCCGGCTGTTTTTTCAGCCTGTGTAGATTGTCAGATCAAACAATACTTTTGAGATGCGGTTATCTCCTGGGCGACTGTCACCGTCGAATCAACACCATCGCCAGTGGAGAAGCTGAGGCCATGAAGACCATTCTCTATTCATCGGTACCCATTTCTTTCGTTCCCATTTGTATTAATATCCCTTCATTCAACACACTTTTGACAATGATTTATTCGTAATCTTTTCTTACTTGTTAGGGTCCTGTAGAACTTGACTGAACTTTGGAATACGTTCTATTGGGAGTGATTATGCTCATTCTCAGCACGACGGTACGCTCTCCGCCCTTCTCGGGACCATGGGAGTGTCGAATAACCAGCTTGTGAGTTTGTTGTCAGAAAATAGTTCTCAAAATAGCAAAGTAGTCTGCTAGATTCAACTCCACTACCACCTGACTACGTGACGGCTCTGACAAAAAACAGACATATCTAATAGGCCATGACTGTCTCGCCTTAATTCACCTGTTATTTTCACTGCCAGAGAAAGAATTTAAATTGAAGAGTGTCCAGTTACAGAATTACTGCCCATTGCAGGTGCCCTACGCGGCTGCTGTCATGGCGGAATTGCATCGAGAGAGCGGAAGTAGTATAATATTTCTGCAGAAAGATAGACAATGTGAAGGAAGTAAACAATAGGCCCCGAATGCAGCATGTATCATTTTTAATTATCTCTGGGGCATGGTCCGATAATATTGAGAAAAGTGGGAAAATTAACAACACGATTTTGCATTCCAAATTTACATGATACTCTTCAGATGTGGTATCGCAACGACACTTCTTCAAAACACGGCACTCCATACAAATTGACCCTGCCTGGATGCGACTTTTCCTGTCCTCTTTCGACGTTTAACTCGATAGTTGCGCCTCTCGCTATAAATTCAACGCTACAGCTGGAAGAGGTATTCCATTTTCACAATGTTTCAATTAGAACTACAAAAACGTACCGTAGGAGCTATACACGAGTGAAAAATTCCGCCTAGTGTTTCTCTTCTTTAACCTATCATCAACCAGATTCTACTTAGATGTGCAACTCCACTTCACCTCTGCTCGTGTGATACTGTGTTTAGTGATACCGTGTCAAAACTGACTCAGTTCGCTGTTTCTCTTGTTGCTCAACCAAACGAGAGACCATACTAGGCGAGGAGACGTTGTCGAAAGAAGATTATAACTTCATATTTTGTGTTCGATAAACAATGGTTCGTAGAATGCATTCGCTTGTGAACTGGATTCAAACATCAAATTTATCTTGATATTTGTTAAGACATATAATGTAGTCGTGAACGAGCAGCGTGCAGCGTGTCGATTGCAGGAATAGACTATGATTATGCGAGAGGGAAATGGAGAATAGGAGAGTTGATGATGGGGGCATGTTGTAATGAGCAATTGGCGGCAGATGGAGACGTCGAAGTAGAGGGTAATCAAATTGAGCACGCAATGAACACCGGTTCGACGAAAAGGTCTTTGTTTCTCTCGAGAGGGGAAACGTCGCCGTTGCCCTTGGTCCACTTTCCGTCCACACAATCGACATATCCGAGTTGGAGGGAAATCTCTTGCATTGAACCGGGTTTCTGAAAGTACGGAATTTAATTGATGGACAGAGAGAAAATGAACTTTTCTGAGCTTAAAAAAGATTTTGAATGATCACGCTTTGGTGTTTATTGAGTTTAGTAGGACAGAAATGAACCAATTTTCCATTTTTTTCTACTCAGAATCTACCGTTTCCTCGCATAATAGATTGTAAAATGTCATAACCTTGGATTTGCCAACAAAAGCCTGTCAAACCTTTTGATGACAATTATCACCTATATCACATTGTAGTTTAATAAATAATTTCGGAAAATAACTTGCAGAAAGAACGAGGACTGAGGAACCGGTAGGGCACGAGATTGAAGTGGGAGAAACCGTCGCTGTCGCTCTTGCCCTTGTCGATACTGTCGCCTCAAAGTTTGAAATTATTTTCTCTCTCGAACAAGGAAAAGTAGCGAGATTTTTTAAATTTTTCGCCACGAAATTTTTAAGAGAAAACGAAATATCAACGCCGTCAATTCGAAATTCGCGATAACATGCATTCAAACCCCGAAAACTGCAACAAAAAAAATCACTTATAATCGTATACACTAGTAATCTTATAATCGTATACACTACTGACGCACGCTCTCTCGTTTCTCTATCCGGTGAGAGATTTCGCGGATAGGACAGAGACGCTACCCAAAACGGCATCACGTATCCATTGATTGACCGATGCACTGGTATTTCGATGTCTACGGGTAACGTACTCCGATATCTGTAGGCTTTGCCGCCACGAACTGCTTGCACGCGTTTGTTGCGGTATCCCGTTATCCCGTTCAAAAAAAGAGAGCGGAATCAAGGAGAAGTGACAGTGGAATGGTATGATACGTGATCTCCCCCCGGATCGGAACGATAGGTGCTAACTGCTCCGCCTATAGATATTCTCCCTTGTATTTTATGAAAATGGTCAATTTCGGTAAGCGTGGCCGCGGGGAGAGGGAAATACGGGCGAAGAGAGTGCGAGAGAGTGCAAGGGGAGGCAATAGTGATATATGATTCATCCTCATCGCTCCGAATGTTTGAAAGGGCAGAGAAAAATGAATATCAGCTATTATTAACGTCTGATAGGCATCGCTAAGAAATCGATTTTTCTCATATCGCGCGTTTTCGTTTTCGTTTTCAAAAACGAGAGAGCTCGCAGATTAAATAGAGTCGATTCGTCATCGCTTTCCATTCTCCATCATCACGAAGGATGTGGAAAAAATTTCCCGCACTTTTCGTTTCGAAAGTTACGAGTACGATCCCGACTTCTACGACGCCATCGCGGCACAGGCCTTCAACGAAAGATCCCGACCGTCGACTACTGTAACCACACCACGCACCTCTACCGTACCCCCCAGACACACCACACCACCCGAGTACCTGCCAACCGCGACCTACGCCAGCTTTCCACTGCGGGCGCTGTTCCCTCCGCAGTTTCTCCCACGGCAACCCGTCCCAGTGTTCACAACAACAGTACCACCTTTCCGAATTCTCGCCGCGACCACATCACACCCGACTACCGTACCCCCACACACAACCACACCAAGCACCACGACGATGACAACTACCGTACCCACCACGACTACAGTATTCATTCCTCCAACTACCGTTCCGCCGACCACCGTACTCCCTACCACAGAGGCTAAACGTGTAGAACCACCCAATACCGTACCCCCGAATACGATAGCTATCGAGAGGTGAGATATCCTCCTTTTCAATTTTTTTAAAAACTGGTCATTGCCGACCGGGATCAATCCTTTGCTCTATACCTTTGCTATCTTGCAAAATAATCGAAAAATATTCGTTTGAGTGAGGTGACGCCACTACTTTTGCTGAAGCGAACGGTTCATCATCAAGAGCAGGATGATTCGTCCTTCTTCCGACCGGACATCGTGAACAGCCCGAGAAGGTGAAGCGATCAGGAGTACGCGAAAAAAATCTCCTCAATTCTCATGATCTCCTGTCGGTCAGAAAGAAGAAAGATCATGACTCGGTAGAGATGCAAACCGGAAAAAATTTATGGTCATTTGGATCGTCATTTTATCTTCGAGTGAATACATCATCAGAAGAGAGCTGCGCGAGATGTGAGATCTATCCCCCCAGCATGATTCTAATTACGATTCGAATTCTGTAACCTGATTTTTGCTTGTCGCTTCAACCTTCCATCGACTTTTTTTTAGAAGAGAATTATTGTTTGAAAACCAGTATCCCATTTTCTCTAATATATCTAGGAGGGCATTCGAATTCCTTCCATTATCTCAATTTGGTTCATAAAATAGCCGCACTTTCATTTGTGTCTGCCTTCAAACCCCTCACAAACGGATATTATCTTCGGCTAGCCTTATTCTAATGCCCCCCTCCCCTCTTCCTTCATAACAGCCCCCCTCCCCCTGTGTGACAATAGAGATTGCATAAGAGAGTGAGCGTTCAGTCCCTCCACCTCCCCTCTCCCCCTCCCCTCTTTCCTCCTCTCTCCTCCCCCCAGGATGAATGGGTTTAAATGCGCGCGCAACCTGTTCTGTTCCTGGGGCTGATTCTGACCTATCAAACCCGCCGAAAATTCCGATCCAAGATGGAAGACGAGAATCTGATCTTTTAAAGCTGACTTCCAGACGGCAACTGATTGAGTGACACCAATATTCAAGGTTTGCAAGAGATGATAGGTAAGAACACGAGAAACAATGACAAAGGGAGACAGGCGGCACTGTGCAACTCCGAGATATCATTCGGAATGAGTGGGATCCAGTAGAAAGTGGGCGAGAATTCGTCACGGATATTTTTGTTGTTGTTGAGGATAGAGATTGAAACCGTCTGATAAGGCGATGGAAAGAGTACGGTAGAAGACGTTGAAATTTAGCAAAATACAGTGACGTAAATCAACAACAGTAACTGCAGGATTACGGTGGAAGTGTAGTGAGACACCAACCCGGATTCGCGGCTTCCCTCCTCACGAAGGTATGGTTCCTGTCGCGACTTCTGGTGTCATCAGCGAACGAGAGGATGTACGGTAATCGATCGATATCTGACACGGATACTGTAGATGGTTACTGTATTCTGGAGGAAAAGTGCAGGAAGGCATGCATAACCAATTAAAACAGGTGGACCGGAAATTAGGTGCCGCCTACCGCTCTGACGAGGAGTAGGTCCCTCACTTTTGTAGAAAGGCGACACTCATCATCATTTGACTGGGGATGACTTCTCCCTAGACGCGCCGAGTTCAGGACTATCGAGCACACTATGTGAGATAATCAAATAGCCCAAAATAAGCGAAGGGGGGAAAGGAGAAAGAGAACAACCAAACGAGTGTCTTTCACGCAAACGTGTAAAACTCAGTCAAGACCGATTTCGATCAAGAAACTATCAACGCGGGTAAACTCTCTGCATCGATAGCTATCGCACATACTATATATGGAAAAGCAATACTCAACGCGAATTAATAAAAATAGCTTTGAAATCGAAAATGAAAAAAATGCTGCCGCGTGTGACGCGCCGATTTGAATTTTTAAAAAGCGCGCGAAAGGGCATGCGAAATGCGGCTGTGACAGATTTCACGAGCCACTACCTAGCGAGCCGTGGGAAAGGTTTATCGTTCATTCCTTATCTTGCAGCGCACTAAAATTGAGCCGCATGTGAAGTCAAATATGCAGCAACGTGTTCGGGTGTTGTAAATTCGCTGAGTGACGACAAATTTCCGGAGCGAGATCATGATCTTTGATCCGATTACGATCATGAAGTGACGGGCACAAGCCGGCTCCGGATCGGAAACGCCGTCTTCACCTGTCATCATGTTCAGAAATGATGATTGTCGCACCTGCAGATGGCTATTACAATTCTATATTTTTCAATGACAACTTCTGCTAAATAATTAATAGGCAATAGAGCTCTCTCGAAGTCCGGATGTACCTTTGCTTTTTTTCGAAGACAGGGCTCAATTTCAGAAGTCATCCCCAGTCAAATGATGATGAGTGTCGCCTCTCTAAAAAAAAACATGACAAAAGTGAGGGCCCTACTCCTCGTCAGAGCGGTAGGCGGCACCTTATTTCCGGTCCACCTGTTTTAATTGGTTATGCATGCCTTCCTGCGCTTGCGCTGCTGCAGAGAGAGAAACGGAATATGACAATATTATAGATGGTTCGGGGCAGATATCCCTGCCTCTCACTCCCCTCACAGTGGGGACTAACGAGTATTCGCCACATTGGTGAGGCAGACTCACTCCATTCCGCACACCCTCTCGTCGGCAAGAGAGACGAGAGATTGTGCAGATCGGAGAGAGATTCGAAAACACTAATACACACTCGGAGGGGCGGAAGAAGGGGGGAAGGCATAGTGCAATCGGGCCGCGACTAATGCGTTAGTTTCTCTCCCTCTCGCTCTGGCAGCGTCGTCCTGTTCCCCCTCGCACGCTCGCGATGATACTGCTGTTGATGCCCAGTTTGGTATTGGTGTTTGTTTGCTCATCGTTTGCAGATCATGATGGTGGAATGGGTTATACGCACAGAAGGGAAATTCTATATAATTCCTTCCGCGAGACATCCTCTAGTAAAGTCCTGGAACGGCAAAGAAAAGAAAATGTTATTTTTTAGTGGAACAAACTTGTGCTACGATCTCGCTGGTGAATGATCGTTTTCCGTTTCAGGCTCATCTAATCACCCTCGCTGAATCAATTCAACCGGGTAGGTCACTTTTCCTCCAGAATACAGTAACCATCTACAGTATCCGTGTCAGATATCGATCGATTACCGTACATCCTCTCGTTCGCTGATGACACCAGAAGTCGCGACAGGAACCATCCCTTCGTGAGGAGGGAAGCCGCGAATCAGGGTTGGTGTTTCACTACACTTCCACCGTAATCCTGCAGTTACTGTTGTTGATTTACGTCACTGTATTTTGCTAAATTTCAACGTCTTCTACCGTACTCTTTCCATCGCCTTATCAGACGGTTTCAATCTCTATCCGCTCCGTTCACTCTCTCGTGCCATGTTCGTTGATGCTCACGATATCACTGGTAATCGATAATCTTACCTATCTTGATTAATCGATAATGCCACCGTACTCAGATCATCGCCCATTCAAATCGCTCAATGAGGTGCCGCAATTCTATGATGAGAGGAGCAACTTTGCGAGAGTTCGAGATAGGGAACTCGCGTTTGGACCGGACGAGGTGAGCATTGACGTCTTATTGTTCTCAACAACAACAAAAATATCCGTGACGAATTCTCGGAATTTCTCGACCACTTTCTACTGGATCCCACTCATTCCGAATGATATCTCGGAGTTTCACAGTGCCGCCTGTCTCCCTTTGTCATTGTTTCTCGTGTTCTTACCTTTCATCTCTTGAATATTGGTGTCAGCTTTAAAAGATCCGATTCTCGTCTTCCATCTTGGTCAGCCCCAGGAACAGAACAGGTTGCACGCGCATTTCAACCCATTCATCCTGGGGAGAGGAGAGAGGAGGAAAGAGGGGAGGGGGAGAGGGGAGGGGGAGGGACTGAACGCTCACTCTCTTATGCAATCTCTATTGTCACACAGGGGGAGGGGGGCTGTTATGAAGGAAGAGGGGAGGGGGGCATTAGAATAAGGCTAGCCGAAGATAATATCCGTTTGTGAGGGGTTTGAAGGCAGACACAAATGGAAGTGCGGCTATTTTATGAACCAAATTGAGATAATGGAAGGAATTCGAATGCCCTCCTAGATATATTAGAGAAAATGGGATACTGGTTTTCAAACAATAATTCTCTTCTAAAAAAAAGTCGATGGAAGGTTGAAGCGACAAGCAAAAATCAGGTTACAGAATTCGAATCGTAATTAGAATCATGCTGGGGGGATAGATCTCACATCTCGCGCAGCTCTCTTCTGATGATGTATTCACTCGAAGATAAAATGACGATCCAAATGACCATAAATTTTTTCCGGTTCGCATCTCTACCGACGAAAGTTACGAGTACGATCCCGACTTCTACGACGCCATCGCGGCACAGGCCTTCGACGAAAGATCCCGACCGTCGACTACCGTAACCACACCACGCACCTCTACCGTACCCCCCAGACACACCACACCACCCGAGTACCTGCCAACCGCGACCTACGCCAGCTTTCCACTGCGGGCGCTGTTCCCTCCGCAGTTTCTCCCACGGAAACCCGTCCCAGTGTTCACAACAACAGTACCACCTTTCCGAATTCTCGCCGCGACCACATCACACCCGACTACCGTACCCCCACACACAACCACACCAAGCACCACGACGATGACAACTACCGTACCCACCACGACTACAGTATTCATTCCTCCAACTACCGTTCCGACGACCACCGTACTCCCTACCACAGAGGCTAAACGTGTAGAACCACCCAATACCGTACCCCCGAATACGATAGCTATCGAGAGGTGAGATATCCTCCTTTTCAATTTTTTTAAAAACTGGTCATTGCCGACCGGGATCAATTCTTTGCTCTATACCTTTGCTATCTTGCAAAATAATAGAAATTTATTCGTTTGAGTGAGGTGACGCCACTACTTTTGCTGAAGCGAACGGTTCATCATCAAGAGCAGGATGATTCGCCCTTCTTCCGACCGGACATCGTGAACAGCCCGAGAAGGTGAGGCGATCAGGAGTACGCGAAAAAAATCTCCTCAATTCTCATGATCTCCTGTCGGTCAGAAAGAAGAAAGATCACGAAAAACGAAAAGTGCGGGAATTTTTTTCCACATCCTTCGTGATGATGGAGAATGGAAAGCGATGACGAATCGACTCTATTTAATCAGCGAGCTCTCTCGCTTTTGAAAACGAAAACGCGCGATATGAGAAAAATCTATTTCTTAGAGATGCCTATCAGACGTTAAGAAAAGCTGATATTCATATTTCTCTGCCCTTTCAATGAGAAGAGAAGGTGTGCAAAATGAAGAGCGAAAGTATCCAGAAAAAAACGTATCTATCATATTATTCTCTTAAAGATATTTTGCTTGATCTTCGCAAAGAGAAAAAATGGCTAGTCAATCGATTGGCTATTTATGACGCAATCGTCAGATTCTGTCGTGACGCGATCTTCGTGCTGGACAACTCTGGCTCGACTAAGTTCAACTTCGCCCGATTCAAGATGATCATTGGGAACCTCGGCGATATGGTGCTAGAGGACTCGACGAGACGGGTACGGTAGTGTGAGGTGATTACTGTAATCAGGGAAGGGTTAGATACTGTAGTGTAACAGCTGTCATGTACACTCCAATTCTCACTCAACCCATGCTGTCGCAATGTGGGCCAAACACGAATTCCCTATATATTTGGATGAAGAGTGAGGTTTCTGAACACATACTAGAACAGTCAGAGTGCAAAGGCAACTTTCAATGAAAGATCAAAGATCAAACTCCACCTCCCTTCAGGTGGGTCTGATCACCTTCTCCTCTCGTCACCGGCAACGAGTGATTATCGATTGGAGCCTGCCCAGACCGCCCCGGGCAACAGAGGACTTCCATCGGAGACTCACTGGTAGGTCACCGAGGGCGATTACGGTTGTCCATGAGTTGTTCAAAAATGTAAGTTCACCCTCGTGTCTCATTTAACTCGATTCTACATACATAGTCTCTGATCAGCGATAGCAATTAGTTTTTTTCGGATCGAAAGTGCTCTCTTCTTAATACACACTATCTAAGTGGTCAGATATATAACAAAATGTTTGAAATGAAGAGACTAATAGCTTCGAAAGAGTGTGCAGAATAGAGAGAGAGTAACATCCGTGATGATTCATCCTCCTTCCAGATCTCGCATTCACGGGTGGCATCACTCAGCTGGGCGCGGTGCTGCACATGCTTCAGGATCGACTGTTTGATGAGAAGCTGCAGCAGCGAGGTTTGAATTGATCTTGGTCCCACCACGAATGCCTGGTTACTGTAGTCACTTCAGAGGACGATTATCTGCTGCTGAGAACTCCTCTTACCGCTTCAGAAAATTGATATTGAATTAGCATATTGTTAGTATCAGCTGAGACCTACCACGATTCCCTGGTTACTGTAGCTCGTCCGGTGGACATCGTGCTCTTCACGGACGGGTACTCGTTCGATGATCCCTCAGTCGTCGCGAGAAATCTCCGTATGAGCGGTCACCGAATCTATGCTGCGGCCCTCTTCACCGGTTACTTGAGGTACAAAATTGGTCAATAGGATGAGAAATCGGAACTCGACTCTTCTAATTACGAGCGCTTTCTCGATCTCTCGTTTCAATTGCATTAGAGATGTTGCTAAATAGAGAGAGGTGTTTCCGATTTGGCAACACTACTGACCACTTATCTGATTTTTTGGACCCGCCCATACGTTTTATCTCCCTCTCCTATCTCTATTCCCATCTCCCTTGTAACCCGTTGATTCTGCTCATCCGAGAAGGCGGGCTAAAAACAGAAATTCCTTAGAAAACGCAAATAAAAATCCACGATACATACCAAACTGCTGTTCTTGTGTACGCAACGCCCATCATGTATCTCTTTAGAAGCATCATGTATCTCTCTTAAGAATAAATATATCCCAAAAATACCAGCTTTTTTCAATTTTCAACAGCGTCCAGACCCAAAAAAAGCGCAGATATACCCGTATCGCTAAGGTCTGGCACGCCGCCGGCTACCATAACCCAAACATTCGTTGCAGGAGCGAGCTGGATGCGATCACGGGAGATCCGGCGCGGGTCTACACGGAGATGGAGGGACTGGACACCCTGGCGCACTCGCTCCACACTTGTTTTTAGGACGGATAATTAATAATAATAATTATAAATAAATAAATACGGTTTATGAATCAGTTGTCTTTTCTATAATCCGTTTTCTGGTCGCACCGTAGCAATTTTATGACTTATAGACGGACCAATGATTACCGAAAAACATCTGGTATTTGAGATTCGAATACAACGAGTATGACGTTTACATTGGTATAATATTCACAGGTTTATCACGAATGCATATCACATTACAATACTTCCAAAACGTGGAAAACTAGACTATATAATAGTGTGCCTAGTCTGAGATCGACTAGATATGAGATCAACGAAGGAACCGCAAGATTACTGCTAATACTGTATCACAACATTAGACTAACTGCCTATCCGTAATACAATGGAGACTGTGCTAAAAATCGATAAATATGTGACGATCAATAAATCAATTCAAGAGTGGACTCTCATACAGTATCTCCTCGAGGATGGGACACTCATAGGGCGTATTACGGTAGACCGGGTATACCACCTTGTGCTCCTTCTGAGTGAATATCGATTGTTATCTATTCATTTATATTTATTTTTTCTATACTTCTTGTATTATATCGTCTATCGCCTATGACAGACATGGATCATTGTAGTTGAGATGGGAGTCGAGGATTACGGTAGGTCACAGTGATAACAAATTACAGAAGGATATGTAATTCAATAATCTCACCATCTTCGTCAGCGTGATCTTCTTCAACTTCGAGATCAGGAGCAGTAATGATGCGAAGAAACGCGGACCCTGGGTTGATTTTTCATATTTTTTTGCTCGATTTCAGCACCTATTCACTATCCTGCATTTCATTTCATTCTTTCAATATCATCCACAAGGTCAGAGAATAATCATGTGAATATCATTCATTTGTCACAATAATACTCGATGAATTGGCTGATCGAGAAGGAGAAAAGGGGAAAGGAAATTACTGAAGAAGAAGTCTTCTAATTTTTAGAATATATTTCGTGAAAAATTGTCTTTGATACTGATTTTCCAAGAATATTGTAAATCTATTTTATCGCATGTCTCAGAACAGATAGTTGATATATTTTTCAATATTTAAAACAATAATAGCCCACCTCCATGAGTCCCCTTCTCGCCATCACCAGAGATAGCAGCGACTTGCGACAGGCCGTCTGATACTGCTCCAACGCCGTCCGACCCTCCTCCGACATACCGATGATGTCTGCAGGGATATCGATTACTGTAGGCTACCGTAATTTCTCTCGAATTTTTTTACCGTCTCCATCCATTAAAAAAGCAATGCGTCTACAGTAATCTCTAATTACCGAAACCCACCGTAATCGGTGCAAACAATCGCCTTTAGCACGGCGTATTCCTTCTCGTTGATGCTCAGTCGATAGATGGTCATGATGATCTCGCAGTCGTACTCGAGATCCGGTACCGTCATCCTGCACGATTATTGATTTATCGATTGCTTCTCGCCTACCATATCAACTAGCCGCAATCCCACGTACCTACTATAGGTACGCCGCCACGACAGGCCGAATAGCCCCAACCCTACTGTATTGTAAGATTTAAAAACTCAGTTAGTGTCATGGACTGTTTAGCATACAGTAGGCATGATGAGCGGAACAAAATATTCGCTAATTATTTATCTAGTTTTCCAATATTCCCGATCTTTCTCCTATGTGATCCTGGACGCAAAATGCACGGATTAAATACAAACAATGAAGCCTAGAATGCCCTATTAATGATTGCTAAACACAGTAGATTGGACCGTTCGTAATAACAAGTGAAATGGTTTATTTTCTTGCAATATATACAAGCAACCTTTATACCGTACCACCAGACTACTGTTGATCTATCATACTATCGTATCCCATACCGTATGCCTACCTTACCCCTAACTCACCATGGCCTATTGTGTCTCTCTCCATCGGGATTGATGGTGACCTCGCTCTTCTGCTCAGTCGAGTAGTACGACCGAGTGAGGACCGTGACCGTGGTCACTGCGTGGATCGCCCACAGACGCTGCAATTATGAAGAACTACCGTAACCCGTTCATTACCGTAACGTATAGACTACCATAACCCGTCGACTACAGTAAACTATTCATAATTATTACCGTATTAATCGATCACCTCAAAGCGATCATAAAATCCACTGTAACCCGTTATCATAATTCAATGCTGTGTTACCATACCCTATGGACAACCTATCAAAAACGCAAAACCATTCATCCGATAGACTACTGTAGTACATTAGTCTTCGACCCCGGATCGTGCCTACTGCCGTTTCATAGTAGTATATTACAGTAATCTAAGGCCGTCAGCTACCGTACCCCCCCCCCCTCCACCCCTCCTACCGTACCTTATCCATCGTGATGAGGCCATCGAAGAAGGGGAAGGTGCGCATGTACTCGATGGTGTAGACTGCGTCGGCCATATGCCACCACTTCCACATGCCATTCATCATCGTGACGGGAGGCGCGCGTACCTGAGGATTACGGTAGATTATTGATTGAGATAAGGTAGATCATCGAATCGGCAATCACTGCACGACATTCTAAGAGGAGTGGTCATTGAGCCAAGAGCCGTTGTCATCAGAGACATGGTCTTGACGCGATTGTTTGAATACAGTGTTGGCGGTAAAATGCCGTGCGCGGGATGACTTTACAATCAATTATCAATTGACTACCGTACCTTCACCAGTTCTCGATTCCCTTCCTCCATCATATCTCCCCACTGTGTTCCAATCTTAGACGGCTCATTGAACACTTTGTCTAGATTGTATCGATCGAAGGGAGTGGGAGAGAAAATACTGCTTCTGAAGAAGAATTGCGTAATTTAGTGGTAAACGTGCGTGCGGGTTACGGTAGGATATTGTATGGAACATTGTAGAATATCGATTGAATGGGATAATATCGAATCACTCCATCATTGTTAGACAATTAAGGTGGCGTTATCATTCAGTAACTACCGTCATATTAATATTTTGAAAATCATTGTCAACACACCTATGGCATAAACATCGAGAAAAAAGTCATCAGTAGTCCAAGTAAATCAGTTCTCGATACCCGCCTACCGTAGTCTATCGTGTGCCTGCTTGGTGAGGATCAGCTTCTCGATCAGTCCCTGCATGCGGTCCTCGACGGAGAGGGAAGTGCTGGGCTGGAATGAAAAAAGTGGTATTTATAATTGAGCTCAGTTGAATTATCAAGTCAAAACGAATCTATACTGTAGATTCGGAAAGTTTCGACACAAATTCCGCATTTCTTAGGATCTATTCTAGTCGATAAAACTATATGAGAATACAAGTATTTCGGCAATTCTACCGACCATTCATACTCGGATTACAACAGTGAATATACACAGAAAGTCGTAGTTGGAACGCCCAAATGCGGAGGTTATTACGTTATTATCAGGCAATATATCACTCACTCTGATCAATGCAACGGCGGCAGCTCGCTTGATCAATTGTCGCTCCACTATCATCTGGGCCAGTTTGTTATTGGGAATGTCGATGTCGGCCGATTGAAGTGCTGAAGGGCTAAAGTAGTTAGAGGGGATTACGGTTCTAGGTACGGTAATCGCTAGAAAACGTGTGCGAAAGAGTCAGAGACTGAGAGAGATGAGAGAGTGTGCAAAGTGGAGAGAATCAGACAATGAACTTTCACCTTTAGGATTCATTCCCGCTTCAATGCACGCGTCAAGCCGGCACGCCTTACAGTTGGCACGCTCCCGATCTGCGATTATTGTTTTAAATATTTTATCTGAATTATAATTATTTTTAATCTGAGTTCATCATGATTAGGTACGATGTTTGAGTTAGCGTCATCATTAGATAATGCATGCTCTCCACCGATTGGATGTAGAGAGAAAATATTTTTTTCAATGTCAACATTTATCATTCAAATATCCATTCGAGGAACATCACTCGAAATCGATCTCTTTTCAAAAAAAAAACAAATAAAGCGAACAAACAGCCATTCCTTGTGCAATTGTCTAGAAACGGGCCCACATTTGGACAACATCAGCGAAAAAAAAACAGTATGGATTGCTCACCACCATCAACTAAGTTTTCATAATAACTAGAATATTTCAAAACAAAATATTAAAATAAATCGCTCACTTCCCCTCCCTGCCATGCATTTGCCCTCGTTCTTGCACTCGTATTCCTTCTCTTGCTTGACAGTGCGACGAAAGAAGGAGCGACAACCAGAGCAGGAGGCAACCTGATATAGGAATTGATCTTTGATCTCTGATCTCTGACTGGCAGATGAGAATGAAGTACCTATCACACACTAAAATGCGCAAACAAATAGTCCGATCGTGTCTAATATATTTCAGAGGGGTTTTACCCACTTGCAACCAACTGGATAACCACAGTAAGTCTCGCTAAATCCCGCAAGTCCGCTCACATCATAGTGGAATCCGATGGCCGGATCTCCGCAAACCGCGCAGAACTCGGGTCGACCCGCCATACGGTAGCTGCAAGGTGAAAGATTACAGTAGGGTCGGAATATATTTGGATAAGCAACAACAACAAGCGCAGTATCGACTCCGTCAACTGTAACTCCAATAACTGGAAACCGTATCACAATACAGAAACAGAAACACGCATTTCGGAAACGGAGTATCGCCGACTGTAATTGCATCGAAAATATTTCTTGCGGAATTTAACCACATGTCGCACATATACTTCGAATGATGCAAGAGAAAAACGATTTATCAAAACGTTCTCGAAATAAATTCACGATACGCAACAAAAGTATATTAATATCGGAGACGCATGTATGCAATATTACAATACTTCCAAAACGTGGAAAACTAGACTATTATGATGAGGTGCCTAGTTTGAGATCGACCAGATATGAGATCAATAAATGCATGGCAAGAAATACTGCTAATACTGTATCTCAACATGCTACTAGATTCGATGCTAGGAATATCATTTCGACATTGATTCTCTACAATTTGCACACACAATAACCAATAATAACCAATGAATCGTGCATAATCGAGGAATCCGAACACAAACACGACATCTCTAATAGATAATACCCGCTGTATAACAGACATTGGGCAAAGAATACGAAGATCGATAAATACGTTGAGATGAATCAATCAATCAAAGCAAAAGTGGATCCTCAAACAGTATCTCCTCGACAATCGGACACTCATAGGGCGTGTTACGGTAGATTGGGTAGACCACCTTGTGCTCCTTCTGAATGATTATCGATTACTTTTTCAGTTTGTGTTTTGTCGATCGGCTACGGAAGATATGGGTTACGGTAGGTCACGGTGACGTCAGATAACGCTATCATATGCTAATCAATAATCTAACCTTCTTTACGACGTCAAGCTTCCTCAACGTCGAGATCAGGAGCAGCAATGCTCCGAAGTAGCGCGGACCCTGAAGAGGAGAAACAGTGATCTACCAATCGATAATCGTACAAATCATCGGGCACTTGTTTAATGTCCGGCATTGGTTTGTGCTTAGTCAATATCATCACGACTCGGTACATTTTACAGAACATGCTAACCAGATCACACTTCACCACTAATAAAACATTAAATATTGTCACTTTTCACAGCAAAGAAAATGAATTTAAGAAATTGAAAGCATCATTCCCACCTCAATGAGTCCCCTTCTCGCCATGACCAGAGATAGCAGCGACTTGCGACAGGCCGTCTGATACTGCTCCAACGCCGTCCGACCCTCTTCTGACATACCGATGATGTCTGCAGGGATATCGATTACTGTAGGCTACCGTAACCCTCGACAAGTGTAAGTCTATATTGGTAACAAAAGCGACACACCATACAACACGTCTTTTGGCTTTTTTTCTCTTTGTACTTTCGATCAAAACCAATTGATTCTACAGTATTCCTTGACGAACCGTACCACTTGTTCTACTTAAACTACCGTAACCCACGGTAATCGGTGCAGACGATCGCTTTGAGCACGGCGTATTCCTTCTCGTTGATGCTCAATCGATAAATGGCCATGATTATCTCGCAATCGTACTCGAGATCTGGTACCGTCGCCCTGCCAAGATTATCAATTTTCGAATACAATTGATTCATTCGCAAACTCTCACCTTCATGATTGCCTCTCGACTACCGTATTACTGTATTCGATACCGTATACCTACAGTACCCCAACTCACCATGGCCTGTTGTGTCTCAGTCCATCGGGATTGATGGTGACCTCGCTCCTCTGCTCGGTCGAGTAGTACGAGCGCGTGAAGACGGAGCACGCACTCACTGAATGTATCGCCAGCAAACGCTGAAATGGTTAAAATACTGTAGCGAATACGGTAACCCATATACTACAGTAATCGATCAGCTACCATGCTCCTGATAATGCTGTGCTACAATCCGCGTATCTCCTATTCGACGCTCCCCCCATCTACCGTATCACAGTTTACCGTACTCCCATCTACCGTACCTTGTCCTTCGTGCTGAGAGCCTCGAAGAAGGGGAAGGTGCGCATGTACTCGATGGTGTAGACGCAGTCGGCAAGCGGCCACCACTTCCATCCGCCATTCACGATTGCGGCGGGAGGCGCGAGCGCCTGAGGGGTACGGTAGGTTATTGATTGAGATACGGAAGGTTATTGATTGAGATGCGATTGGTTACCCATCAAGCCGTCAATCACGAAATGGCTATCAGCAGAAAAGGATTCTACAACCAGGAAAATTGCATCAGTTCATAATCAATTATCGATTATCTACCGTACCTTGATCAGTTCTCGATTCCCTTCCTCCATCATGTCTCCCCACTGCGTTCCAATCTTGAACGGTTCATTGAATACTTTGTCAAGATTGTATCGATCGAAGGGAGTTGGAGCAAAGATACTGCTTCTGAAGAGAATTGCGTCATTGATAGGTAATTAAATTGATGTTAGCAATCAATAACAACCGTAAAAAGAAAATAAATATTCGCCAACATCAATAAGGCATTATCATCAATAACAAGAGCCAATAGTAATCCAAGAAAATCAGTATTCGATATTCGCGTACCGTATTCTATCGTGTGCCTGCTTGGTGAGTACCAGCACATCGATTAGTCCCTGCATGCGTTCGTCAACGGAGAGGGAAGTGCTGGGCTGGAATGATAAATGTTATTCAATATTCTTCGAAACATATTCAAGTCGAATCAATAAATTTCAGACAAGGAGCATTCGTGTTCGTTCTATTCCATAATAATAACAACAATTGTAAGTCAGCTGTTCAGGATGGGACCATAGTGCAAAAAATTCAGAATGACTTTAGAACGCAAGTAGGATCTCACAATTATTCGACCTTCTAAGAGACTAAATCGATAAAATCATGTGAGAAGTGTTTCTCGGCAATTCAATTATCCAGATTCGAGCATTAGAACAGTGAGAATATACACAGAATGTCCTAATTGGAACTGTCAAATGCTGAGATGATTACGTCATCATAACGTAACTTATTTCAGAGTGCATCATCAGTAGGTGTGATACCAGAAGCTAGAATCGCTTAGGAATGTAGATATCTAATATATTTTACCAAATGATATTATGATGATATTATCTTAACTATATTGCCTTATAATGATGTAATTTGACATAAGTTGCTTATTTATGACGTAATATTAATATCTCACTCACTCTGATCAATGCGACTGCGGCAGCTCGCTTGATCAATTGTCGCTCCACTATCATCTGGGCCAGTTTGTTATTGGGAATGTCGATGTCGGCCGATTGAAGGGCTGAAGGAGTACGGTAGTTAGGCTAGATCGGAGTACGGTACTGGATACGGTAGCTGACTTTATCATGCCTCTGATGGTATAGTCAATGTGTCATCACTAGACTATCTAACGATAGATGTTTTCAGAGCAGATTAGAGAGTGTGCAAAAGAGGAGAGAATCAGACAATGACCTCTCACCTTTAGGATTCATTCCCGCTTCAATACATGCGTCAAGCCGACACGCCTTGCAGTTCGCACGCTCCAGATCTGAGGTGGTTACGACATCATTAGAAGTTTCGAATAAGATATTTCATCATCATTAGGTAACTTATTTGAGAATGTGTAAAACAGTAAAATTTACGATCCTCCTTTTCTCATCGCACTATTCGCTTCCTGTCTAAGATTCATCGTATTGTTGATCCAAAATTATCCTTGCACACAATCAAGATTCACTTGTGATCTAATCCCGATACTGCCCGCATACTCCAAATAGAGATCCCTAAACTGTAGATCCTTCAATCACTTCCCACACTCGCTCTAGATCCATAAGATATACATGGATGGAACGCTCCCCTTCCCGTTCTGAGGCCTCGTCCACCTCATCTGTCAAGAGCATCTGTGGGAGTACCAACTCCAACTGTCCCTTCTTCCGTCTCTACCCCCCCCCCCTCCCCCTTACCCACTCTCTTTAAACTCTCTTACTCTCTTTAAACCTTCCAATATGTATATGTTATTCACATGTTGTCACACCCTTTGGGGTGTATCAAATAAATAAATAAATAAATAAAAAGTATTATAGGTATTTTTTTGGTTGCAGAAGGAGAGAAAATCGATAGCTAACTTATGTTTCAATTTGTTTTATCTGATGTGTAGTTCACAAATTTTGCGAATCAAATATTTGAAATAAATAAAGTAAATCGCTCACTTCCCCTTTCCGACATGCATCTGCCCTCCTTCTTGCACTCGTATTCCTTCTCTTGCTTGACAGTGCGACGAAAGAAGGAGCGACAACCAGAGCAGGAGGCAACCTGATATAGGAATTGATATTTGATCTCTGATCTCTGACTGGCAGATGAGAATGAAGTACCTATCACACACTAAAATGCGCAAAAAAGAGTCCGATCGTGTCTAATATATTTCAGAGGGGGTTTAACCACTTGTAACCAACTGGATAACCACAGTAAGTGACGCTAAATCCCGCAAGTCCGCTCACATCATAGTGGAATCCGATGGCCGGATCACCGCAAACCGCACAGAACTCGGGTCGACCCGGCATACGGTAGCTGCAAGGTTACGGTAGGATCGGAACATATTACGGAGTGCAACAACTAGAGACATTCCAAGAAACTGGAAATCGCATAACAATATAGAAATAGAAATATATATGAAGGACATGGAGTGTATCCGACTTTAGTTGCATCGAAAATATTACTTGCGGAATTTAACCACATGTCATAATACACTTCGAAAGATGCAAGAGAAACACGATTTATCAAAACTTTCTCGAAATCAACAATGAAAACAAAAACAGCCGAAGTCAATCTATCACGGATAACCAAACATAAAATACTTCCAAAACATGGAAAAGTGTGGACTATAATGAGATCGACCAGATATGAGATCAATAAGGGCTCGGCTAAACTACTGCTAATACTGTATCTCAACATGAGACTAGACTCGATTCTAGGAATGTAATTTCGGCATTAGTTATCTCCATTTCGCTCTTTGTAAAACAGACGAAAAAGTGTGCAGAAAAGGAGAGAGCTAAACACCAAAACGGCATTATAAGCCTACCCGCTGTACAACTGAGAATGGGCAAAGGATTTTTTTTAAATCGATATATACGTGTGTCAAAACAATCAATCAAATCAGGAGCGGGTCCTCATACAGTATCTCCTCGACGAGGCGACTCTCGTATGGTGTGTTCCGATAGATTGTATGGTAGACCAGCTTGTGCTCTTTCTGAACGAGATTATCGATTACATTTATTATCGAATCTAGTCGATCATTTACGACTGAACACGGTAAGTGGGATTGGAGTCGAGGTTTACGGTAGGTCACAATTTTATCAGATTACAATATTATATTCTAATCGATAATCTAACCTTCTTTACGACGTCAAGCTTCCTCAACGTCGAGATCAGGAGCAGTAATGCTGCGAAGTAGCGCGGTCCCTGAAGATGACAGAAAACTTATTTAATATCCAGTATTGATTTCTATACAGCCAATACCATCACCCAGGAAAACATCACGACTCGGTACATTTTACAGAACATGCTAAACAGATCGCACTTCACCACTAATAAAACATTAAATATTGTCACTTTTCACAGCAAAGAAAATGAATTTAAGAAATTGAAAGCATCATTCCCACCTCAATGAGTCCCCTTCTCGCCATGACCAGAGATAGCAGCGACTTGCGACAGGCCGTCTGATACTGCTCCAACGCCGTCCGACCCTCTTCTGACATACCGATGATGTCTGCAGGGATATCGATTACTGTAGGCTAACGTAATTTCTCTCGTATTTTTCACCGTCTCCATACATTCAAAAAGCAATGCTTCTACAGTAATCTCTGATTACCGAAACCCACCATAATCGGTGCAAACAATCGCCTTTAGAACGGCGTATTCCTTCTCGGAGATGCTCAATCGATAAATGGCCATGATGATCTCGCAGTCGTATTCGAGGTCCAGCACCGTCGCCCTGCATGTTTTTCGATTCATCAATTGCCTACCGTATCACTAAACTGTCATACCTACAGTATCCATTCCGTGTCCCTACCGTACCCCAACTCACCACCGCTTGTTGTGTCTCAGTCCATCGGGATTGATGGTAACCTCGCTCCTCTGCTCGGTCGAGTAGTACGACCGAGTGAAGACGGAGCACGCCACCACTGAATGGATTGCCAGAAGTCTCTGGAATTTAGAATACTTTAACGGATACAGTAACTAATATATTGCAATAATCCATCAGCTACCATTATCATACTCCCATCTATCGTACCTTGTCCTTCCTGCTGAGACTCTCGAAGAAGGGGAAGGTGCGCATATATTCGATGGAGTAGACGCTGTCGGCCAGCCCCCAAAACTTCCAGCGACCAACCATCATACCGAAAGCAGGCGCGCGTGCCTGATGGATAGGGTAGATTATTGATTGGCATATGAACGATCACCAAGTCGTCAATGGCTTTCAATCACACAGATAGTTCGATAACTAGGGTATAACTCCCCAGTTCCCCATCCACAATCAATTGACTACCGTACCTTGACCAGTTCTCGATTCCCTTCCTCCATCATGTCTCCCCAATGCGTTCCAATCTTAGACGGTTCATTGAATACTTTGTCGAGGTCGTATCGATCGAAAGGAGTGGGAGAGAAGATACTGCTTCTTAAAGAGGGATTGCATCGGGGGCTTATCATTTTGAACTGTAATTTTAGAACTGGTTATTTGAGAACTCAGAAATTTACCTTAACCTTAAGCTAAAGCGCTTAATGTTAAACCCGAAGTTCTTAAGACCGACTATCTGAGATTTTGGAAATAGTTCTGGCATTCGTAAAAAATGGATTCTTCTCATATTGTGGCATTAAATAGTGCTCGGTGAGTTGAGTCTGGGGATATTTTTTTTGGAATTTTTCAGAATTTTTTCGCATCGCGGCATAGGGGTAAGCGTGATGACGTCATAGGTAAAAATCCGTAAATCGAACCTAATCGCTTCGAGAGTGGGTTCGTCGCATGTTTTTCACAATGGATTACGAACATAATGAGCACTAACATGTGGGAGTTTGCAAGGTTTTGAAAATTGCGAATTTTGCAAAACTCATTTTTTATGCGAATAAATGAGGGTGACCACGGGATTGCCAGAGCCCCATATCACATGGATACGATACAGTGGCCACGGGACTACACATTTATACTAGCAAGAGCCTGGGTTATTATTGCGTTCGTAAAAGTAAGTGTTACGAAATTCATAGATCATGACTTTCTTTTTTTTTTTTTTTTTTTCTAAAAAAAATTTTTTTCTAAATCGTGCAGTCTTATTATTCCACCATAGACTGAAACAGTAAATGTTGAAACATTGACATATGTGCTTGATATTCCAATTTGCACGTATACTGGCCAACAGTAACCCTTTGGTTACTGTTGGCCAGTATACGTGCAAATGTTGGGCTCCTTTGACGCCCAAATACGCAAAATTTCCAATTTTAATAAATTACGCCTTTATCACTGCAGCTGTGTTATTACATTTAGAAGATATTAAGCGAAAAAAACTTGCCCCTCTTCTTAAGAAATTGTTTTAAAATGAATTTAGTATTGCGAAATTTGTGTTTTTATCGATTTGCAGCTTTCGGCTTGGGGGGACCGAAAAATGTCTCAGAGATTCTTAGAATACTACGAGGAATGCGACGAACCCACTCTCGAAGCGATTGGGTTCGATTTACGGATTTTGACCTATGACGTCATCACGCTTACCCCCCTATGTCGCGATGCGAAAAAATTCTGAAAAATTCCAAAAAAAATATCCCCAGACTCAACTCATCGAGCACTATTTAATGCCACAATATGAGAAGAATCCATTTTTTACGAATGCCAAGAAATAATTTTATATGTCGAAAATCTCAGATAGTCGGTCTTAAGGTACTCCGTTAAGTCGTAGGTGCAAACTAAGGTGATTTAGGACCACCCAAAAACCTTAAGGTTAAGGTTACTGTAACTTTTCTCAGTTCTAAAACGACAATTCTATAATGATACACCCTCATTGCATCATTAGTGCTTCAGGATCGAAGAGTGTTCTCTCCATTCTGCACACTATCTAAATAGCCAGAGCGCTACTATTGTATCCGACATGATTATGCGTCATTGATAGCTAGTAGTTGTGACGTGATAAATCAATAACTGATCAATTCCGTACACAAAAATCGATATTTGCTTACATAACTATGTCATTGACATCAAAAAACAAATGCCTACAGTAATCCAAGTAAATCAGTACTCGATATTCGCCTACCGTATTCTATCGTGTGCTTGCTTGGCGAGGACTAGCTCATCGATTAGTCCTTGCATGCGGTCCTCAACGGAGACGGAAGTGCTGGGCTGGAATGAAAAATTGTGTTTACATATGAAAAAAATCGATAACTCTCGATTCAAACGAAATGTACACTGTAGATTCAGAAAGATACTCTTCGATGAAAATACAGTTTTTTTTTTTAGCTTTCTAAGAGACTAAGTCGATAAAATCATGTTGAAATACCTAGCGCTTGGTGTTTCAGAAATTCTGCCAGAAAAAAACTAGTGTGAATTTATACAGAATGTCCTAGTTGAACGCTCAATTAAAGGTGAATGCGTCATCATAAGGCACTTTTTTGAGATCATATCATTATTAGGCAATATCTCACTCACCCTGATCAATGCGACGGCGGCCGCTCGCTTGATCAACTGTCGCTCCACTATCATCTGGGCCAGTTTGTTATTGGGAATGTCGATGTCGGCCGATTGAAGGGCTGAAGGGGTACGGTAGATAGAGGAGAGTACGGTATTCGGAAAGGTTCAGAGTAGGGATTTAAAAAATATATATATTCTGAAACAGAAAATTTTCTATTTTGAGTTTTTTGGGTGTTTTGAAATACAATTTTCTTTCGGAAAAAATTAAATACTGATTCAACTTTACATTTCACAGATATCAGAACTGTCCGTCAATATGCATCTCTAGCGTAGTTTTCATCGTGAAAACAGATTTAGCATACTAATGATCCCAAAATAGCATAAGAACACCGTTATGTTAAAAATATTTAAATAAGTTTTATTTTATTTCAGGCAGCACTGTTATAGGCCAGAAGGCTCTTAATTGTCAGATAGTGTATTTACACATATGAAGTAGTGAAATTTGTTTCTTGATTAGCAAATGAACTTCAACGAAATATTTCTGATTTTTTGTTGTTGCTTATTTTCTGGCAACAGGCAAGAGTGTGCGGAATGAGAGTGAGACTGTGATCCCTCACCTTTGGGATTCATTCCCGCCTCGATGCACGCGTCAAGCCGGCACGCCCTGCAGTTGGCACGCTCCAGATCTGAGGTGATTACTTAGTCTTTAATCTTTAGTCTTTAATCGTTATTACGTCATCATTATGCCATCTCAATTTTCGTGCAGGCTCACTAGCAGCAAGACGATTATGCAAAGTGAGGGGTGAAGGGGAATTTGCCCACCCGATAGGGATTCTGCCCCAGTAATTGAGTGCCCATGCAGCCTATTCCACGCTAATTTCGGGCCTGGAAGGTACATGCGAGCGAGCTCCTAGCAATTGGAGATTAGAGATTATTATGAGTGCTCAGCGGCATGCTTTGCTTGGATACAGCTGTTATGCGAGTCGAACACCCCATTGCAAGTTTGAACCCCCCTTGAACCTCCCTCTCCCCCCCCAGACTGAAGGACTGATTCGGGCCTCTGCATAAGCTGACAACCGCCTCCCTCCAAATCTGTGGCATGCTTTCTCCCCTCTCCTAATCATCCGCATCGCACTCATTTCTTACACTGAATGGCCGACCTCCAGCTGGTTTTATCCTAATAAGTGTCAAGAAAATTTTAATTTGATAACATTTAAAATATTTTGAACAAAGAATTAAAGTAAATCACTCACTTCGCCTCTCGACCATGCATTCTCCCTCCCTCTTGCACTCGTACTCCTTCTCTTGCTTGATAGTACGACGAAAGAAAGAGCGACAACCAGAGCAGGAGGCAACCTGATCAGGAAGTTGATCTGTGATCTTTGGTCTCTGATCTCTAGTATCGAGCTCAATGATAAGAGTGAAGGGCACATAACTCACTCTATGCGCAAACAAACCGTCCGATCTGGTCCTACACTTTTCACACACGAGTTTGACCACTTGCAACCAACTGGATAACCACAGTATGTCTCGCTAAATCTCGCAAGTCCGCTCACATCATAGTGGAATCCGATAGCCGGATCCCCGCATACCGCACAGAACTCGGGTCGACTCGCCATATGGTAGCTGCCTGTAAGGATATGGTAGAAACGGAACACATTAAGGTATCGATCGATGACAGGATACGCTAGGCAAAAATAACGATAAGCTATTTACGGTATCGATAGATCATCGAACCAGAACAGTGCCTTATCTTTGATCTCTTCCGATGGAAGGAACAACCAGAGATCGTTAGCAAACACTGCAGAATTGGAACAGCTAGAGTGTGTGATACATGTAAATCATCATTTTTTAAACAGTAAAGATCTCGCGCAAAGCAAATAATACTGTATCTCATACGTTCCTAACTAATTAGTGAACAAACTAACTAGTAATCACTGAATCAACATGATACATAGGGGGTACTACGCAAAACGTTTGATCATTCAGTCTCCAGAGAGGAACGCGGCGCTAGGTGGGATGAATTCGGAATAAAACCTACTGGATGAGGACGATGCGAGAGACAACTGATATACACGAGACGGTATTGCGAAATAGTTCTCGTCCAGTAGGTTATCATCCGAATGGTCTCATCTAGAGCCGGCGACGCCACACTCATTCCTAGTGGGCAACTGCTCGTCTATTCCTGACTCAGAGAGTGGGTAGAGATCAGCGTCAATACCGCGGAGATAGGTGGGGGAGGGGCTTCGAGGGGCTGGAGGAGGGAGGAGGAGGGGAGGAGCGAGGGGAGGAGGGAGGGGAAGAGGGGAGGAGACTGACGAGATCACAGGGTTCCCTTTCGGTCTCGGCTTCGCGCATCAGTAGTGTGCAAAAACATTCCCGCACTCCTCCTTTCACATGATCTCTCGTCTCTCTGACCAGCGAGAGATCATGAGAAATGAGGAGTGCGGGATTATTTATGCACAACCAGCTTATCAGACAACCATAATGATAAACAAGAAAAAAACATTGAGTGATAGAGAGAAAAATGATATTCAAGCTATGCGAACACAATATTATCCAGCGCCAACTCCCTCTTGGCCTCTAGGCTACGGTAGATTGATACCTGGCACCAGCGGCCAGAGATCAAGATAGCTACCGTGAGACATGATCATACCGTAATCCACACGGAAGCCCGTTCAAGTTCTCACTCAAACGTCACTCGACCTTGGCTCTGGCTAGCGCGATAACGTCAGTTTGCACCGAAACTGGTCAACTAGCTATCTCTCTCCCTACCCATATTCAGAGTTGCAGAGGGGTAGCGAGAGGAGGAGAATGAGAACTGTGCAATTGAGCGAGATCTTTCACCTACCGTAACCAGCGATCGCAAACTGAACATACAGATTCTGCAGCAGGGTGTCAAGCTGGTTGCCGGAATTCGTGATGCTATTGGCGACACTATCCTACCGTATCTCATCGAAACGCGCCCACCCCTCTCAATCATCGCTACCGTATGCCCAAGAAGCCCTCGGCACCAGAGATCTTTCTCGTGAAACGAAGCCTGATCTGCATTCGGAGCATATTTGCGGCCCGCCACCAAATCCGAATCGGGAACGCCGAATCATTTCGCGCGATTCCTCTATACCGTGGCAATTTGTAGTCGTCAATGATGATCAACAGAGATCACTTTTCTGCACCAATTCGATCTTTCAAAGACAACCAATCTGCCGGTGTGGATAAAGGAAGGTCATTTATCACTGATATCGTTGCTTTCAGGATTATTTCAAACTGTTTGGAGCCGTGAAAGCATGCAAATATACGAGTAGAGTATAGGCTTGATTGCAAAATAGAAATGCTGACAACGTACAATAACCACAGACTCTGCTCATTCCACGCGATCCTGACCTTTCAGGTTACACGAGAGAAAGTAATGGGAGATTTCCATCTCTCGATCTTCCGATCTTTCCAGAGATCGCTCGGGGACCGAGAGACGACGAGAGGAGCAGGCGCAATGCGCGCACAAAGTCAACATCAACGCTCTCGCGAGAACTATAATCGAGCAGGGGAAACAATTCAGTAAGTAACGGCTACTGATTGGTTTCCCTTAAAAAATGCAAGATTGATGATGCATTAGAGGGAATCCTAAGAACCGGTGTACCGTTATTTTCCACCCATCTATCTTACACTTAAAAGAAACGAAAGATCATCCTACCGTAATCATTCGAGCATTTCGCGACAAAAATAGATGCTCCTGTTTCGACTGTTGCATGCAAATCACAATGGAACATGATCTCAGCAGCAGGGGAATAGTTCCAAGAGACAGAACGAGCGAATCTGTGTATGGAAAGTCGCCAATGCGCAATTGCCGGACTTAGTACAATTCGCAAATGGATGGCTCGCATAATCATCAACATCATTGTCTGATCCTCTCACACTAAATTTAGTAATAAAATTCGGACAAGGAAGCACTAACGCCGCGCGTAAATACTCTATCTGTGTGCGACTACAACTAAAGCATACATCCCGCATTGGCGCAAACATAATTCATCTGACACCCGGCGCAAGACCGAAATATGAGGCAGGAATATACAAGACCAAGTGCGAGCAAAGTGAGTACACGCCGCTAGAGGGAGGCCGACTCCATTTAGAGCCTATGCGTCGAATGGGCAGACTACGGAATGGTAGAGGATAGCAGAGTGACGAGAGAGTGTGGAAGGGGAGGAGAGAGCAGACGAATGAGCGCGATCTTCTCCTCTCTCTCATTTAGAGAGAGAAAGATCTGCACCAAATTCGCTCCACGCCCGCTCTCCTCTCCTCCGCTGCTCTCTAGCCGGTTAGAGTGAGCGAGATAGCGTGCAAACATGAGAGAGTGCTCCGTGATCTCTCCCCCCTCATACCCTTTGCATGACGACTATTATAGCTGGTGATGCAGATCAAAATGACGAACACTTCTCTAGCCTAGAACCGGGAACCGTGATAAACCGGGCATCATCGGTCCGGCTTTTAGTCGTACACTGCTGTGTCTTCTGATCAACCGAAACCCACATCACTATCATCTGACCGATGATAGTGGCCGATAAGGCGCCTTGGGGGCGATCTTCCATCTCTTGATATTATGTTTCAGTGAGGGGAGAGAAGACAGCAAAGAAGTGGGCGGGATTTGCGCCGACTGACGAGATCAGGTATATTTTCGTGCATACGCGACAAACAGATTGAGAGCGATCTATCCCGCTCTCTCACTTTCGCACGCTATCTCGCCTGCCCTAACCTACCGTAGTTTGTCCCTAGGGCGAGATTCAACTACCGTATCCTGCACATCAGGTGCAAAACAACAGAAGCCAAAAAGGCGCTGCAGAGCCTACGTGGATTTCTGCATGCGCGGACTAGGCTAGGAAAGAAACGGGGAGAGGAGGAGAGGGACTCTCTCCATTTCGCACACTCTCTAACCGGTTAGAGATGTGAGAGAGGTGGGGATCTTTCCTCGCTTCAGCCTAGTCTCTTGCACAAATAGCCGAGAGTTAGCAGAGAGCGGGCGGGAAACAGCCGGGGCAAAGGAGGGCACTAAAGTTCACGCGAGGCGCATATTCAATGCGAGGGAAAGGCCGAATGGGGGGATAGAAGACCAATGGCCTCGGTCCGAGGATGAATAGATCGAAAGATGAGATCTACAGCAGCAACTGGATATAGTTCATAAATTTTCAGTATCCTCGATGCACTAAAAATATGAAGTGACAAGACAGAGGGGGGGGGCGAAATATTTAGTGACTGAACAGAATTTGTGTGAAATATATAGTGACATGACAGAAGAGGAAACTAAATATGTAGTGACTCGAACGTCGAGCATTTACGGTACCAAAATGTATGAAATAGTTATGCCTTTCCGGTTCTCCGCTCTCTCCATTCTGCACACTCTCTCATCTGACTGACCGGCGAGAGAGTGCGAACAATGAGGAGATCAAAATGGCATCACTGCTTGGTAGGCATTTGCACAAGGGACGCATTTTTATGAGAATCAACAAGCATTAAACACGCCTGTATCTACAGGATAGTGATATTATGCATCTCCCCATAATGGATAACCTTACACACATGAGTCTCGAAAGAATTCTGGCTACAATCGGATTTCCCCCAGTGAAGAAAAGTATCATAGATCGCGCTGAATTCACTCCAATCTCTGCCCACTCCAGCATACATCGGCATCGAAACACGGACTACGATAGTTGCGGGCGGACGTGAGAAATGCCCCAGGCGAGAGTCGGGAAGATCAAAGCATCAGTGGGAGGAGGCTAGATCTCTCTCACCCCCTCTCGCCCAGTCCCCGAAACGAGGGAGCTCTCGGAGTGGTGAGGGTCTCTGCCCGTCCTAGAGAGGAGTGTGAAAACATTGAGCGAAATGTGTTACTTCTCGTTCAAACTCGTGTTGTTTTCGTGAGAGATCAGCGTCTGATGATGAGTAATGCGCACGAAAAGTGTAGATTGCGCACAAATCAGCCTAATATGCTAGATCTTGACCAAACAAGATAATCCAACAAATGCGTGCGGTGCTTACGTTCACGACGCTCACTCAGCGAGAAGAAGCGCGCTGTCGACTAGGCGATACCTAAACTAGGCGATATTACGCACTTACAGTACTAAGCATCGTATCACGCCGTTGTCAACTATTGATCGATCCAAGGTACGGTAACCAAGAACATCTGAGACAGTGCTGCTCGAAAGAATGGTCAAGGTTCCGCCACAAATCCACCTAATATGTCAGCGAACGTACGAGATCTTGACCAAAAAAATGATTGAAAATATGAGGTGCGGTGCTTTGGCTACCAGATACACAACATCACAACAATAAACATAATTAATTTTAAAAGTTACATTTATTTCATCAGCATCTCACAATGTATCATGAGCAAGCATACAGTTTATTACAGTATATTGAAAAATACGAGCAATATTACATCAAAGATAAATTTGTGAACAATATGGGGAGTGTGCAAAATTATTAGGAAATGATTCCGGATGATTGACTGGCATTACAGTATAATACATTTGTGAGCAATCTTACAACAATTTGTGAACAATATCTTGATTAGGTTACGAGTGTGTGGTGCCTGGCACCGTGCCAGTGGTCGATTCTTGACACCGTGGTACCGTACCCGATCACAAATCGGTGTCGAACCAGTCCGAGTTGTTGTGGGGCATGCGGAAAGAGTGGTCGATGCGGTCAAGGCCGTAGTTGTCGCCGTGATGACTGCCGTTCTAAAGCGCATTGATGAAGGAATTTCGTCAATTAAAAAAAATCTAATATTGTATCATCGCTAGGCAATGCCTTGAGAACAGCGACATCGCATCCTCACTGGGCCCATTCAGATAATACAATTCGCCGTTCCAGCTAACGCTCAATTCTTCAACTATTGTATTATCCAAACGCGGAACTTGCTGCCGAAATAACTCCAGAATCAACAGACTCTTTTATATCAAGAGCCTTCTTGGAATGTTGTTTCGGACTTTGCTTTTGCTCTCTCTATTCTGCACACTATCTCGCCGATTCTCTCTGCACATTATCATGAATGAATGAATCATTATTGTCTTCTAATGACGTAACAAGATGTTCGATGATGGCTTTTGGAATGGATTGGAATGGATCTCTGACCTGAGCGTGCCCGAACAGCTCTGGTTCGTATCCGTCGCCCAGCTCGGATCCCATCGTCTGGTACTCGGACGAGGCCCCGCCCCCTCCGCGAGACCAGTTGCCCGTACCGTACAACGTGCCGTCGCTGCAAGATTACCGGATTATGGTATGATCAGTCGCTGCAAGAGCACCAGTATTACTGCGGATTGTCGATTCGGTTTCTGCTCTCTCCGTTATGTACACTCTCTCGCCGAGCAGACATACGAACGAATGTGAGAGAGCAGAAAACAGATACGACATCACGAATGTATAATCAGGGAGGAACGGTAGCATGATTTTATAGATTTCGTAACACTATTTTTTTTTTTACAGAATCCGCAACACTCAAATCAAAACTATGTATTCTTCAACTATTAGTGGAACATGAAACCTACTGTGAAACTTCACATTTCCATAATTTAGGTCGAACCCTAAAAATCACATAATTATGCGGACTCATTTTCTGATCTCGACTCATTCGAGCATTTCAGCATCAAGAGTTCTAGCCACATGAAACCAGTCCCAGTCATCCCTGCGGGTCCGTAGATTCCAGAGTTGCCTTCATCCCCCCCACTCACTCATTGAATCTCCTCTGACTGGCTCCTCCTCTCTCCAGATTCTTCAGCACACCCGCAGCGTACGTCACCTGCAGCGACAATCATTCGTTTCCTCGTGTCTTCCTTTTAAATTTTCGCTTCTAAATTCCCGATCGGTTAATTTTCCGTTATCCTCCTCCTTCATACTGTTCACTAATCTTAAGCGAAAAACCCTTTTTGTCAACCGATGATGCCATTACAAGGCAATGCCAACTATGGATGTCACTTCGGTTTTCAGCTCTCTCCATTCTGCACACTCTTTCGTCTGTCTAACCGGCGAGGAAGTGTGCAGAATGGAGAGAGAGAGAGAGAGATGATATCTCTATTCTGCTCATTGTACGAGACAGAAGTAGCGTATCTGACCCATCGGACCTCTCCTACCGTACCCCCCCCTCCCCCCGACTGACCACATGTGGATGGGGGCTTCTCAGGGCCCTCTGCACGGCGCTGCCACACTCGATCGCCTCCACTCTCGCGCAGCCCGGCTCCGTCTTCGACAGCTGGTATAGGACGCCCAGCAGCTCGCGCTGCATCACCTGCAGACGGAAGGGTTACGGTAGGTCGGAGGGACGGGATACGGTAACCATCGGGTTACGGTAGGTTCAAAGGAGTACCGATAATTCAGCCGATGGGCCTCACTCCCACCGCCAATTGCGAGTAACATTCTACTCATGTATTTTCACCAATCTAAACTGAAATAATGGATCTGAAAAACCAAACCCCTACCGTATTTCCTACAGTACACTTTATAGTTTTGAATCTGACCGATCGCACCGCCTACCGTACCTCATCGGCGGCGGCGACCTCATCGCTCTCCAGGATCTCCTTGATGAGCGGCAGCAGATGATGATCCTCCACCATCCATCCCGTGATCGTCTCGTGCTTCGCCAGCTGGTGCAGGGCGCCGCCCGACGATTCCGCGATCTCCCACCTGGAAGAAGGGACGGGTTACGGTAAGTGGAGGGTACGGTGGTCAGGGGAAAATTCAGGGTATGGATTTTGTTGCGATATCTTCAGGGAAACCCCTCATTGGTTCTTCTCATTGTTCGATTGAAACAAGAGAAAAGATTTCACGCTTAGCAATTTTCAAACAAAACAAGAGCATGCACCCCTCATAATTTAAACATTCAAACTTCGAAGCCGACAATAGATACGGAGACATAGTTCAAAAACTTAATTGGTTTATTTTTTTTGAAACAAATAATGCCCGTCTTTTTTCTTGCCCTCACAATTCCGCATTGTATTTATTGCTAACAAAAAAATCGCATAATGTATGTATTGCTTGTAAGTGTCCCTTACTGATAAAACCAGTCCCAAAACTATTCGAAATTGTTGCCACACTCATTTGAACACGGATCGTAATGATACTAATGCCTCTTTGAGAAAGGATGTATGAAAAACAGAAGTGACTAGTATCAAAAGCAGGAGTTCGCGAATCGAAGAAACAAATAGGATCTTTTTTTAAAAATAGCAGCGCTCTCTACTTCGCACACTCTTCCTCTCTAAGAAAAACTTTTTTCTCAGATAAATACGTGCATAGGTTCCTTTCAATGTTCGATTGAAAGTTTCAATCAATTTGAAACACAAGCGCACTCGCTGATTTAAGCCGCCTATGGATTGCCATACTTCATACAACGAAAGGGAGCATAACCCGCCTAAAAATACAAAAAAATCTTCGGAGCCGGCATTCAAGCCGGAGAATAGCAATCAGGAAAAGTCACTCACATGCTGACTCCATCATCACTCGTCGCTCCCACGTCCATCCTCAGCTCGGCCGCCGCACTCGTGAGGATCTCCATCGTGACGGCGAATAGGGCGCCGCCGAGGGGAGAATCCACAAGGACCACTCTGAAGAGAACAGTCTTTATGGCAGGGATAGTGTGTAAGCGAATACTCTAGGCTTTCGAGGCTTACTTCATAGAGGAAAGTACACATAAGACAAGAAGAGGCCAGACTATTAGATCTTTTTCACTATCGTCCCACTCCTTTTCTCGTTTTCCCTCCCTTCCTCCCATCCTTTGAGATTCGTTTTAGAAATCACATATTATTCAAATGAATCATTATTTCGTTGCGCCCCCGGGCGTAGATAAAATATATATACAAACACTGTCGAAGGAGCTCAGAGATGACAATACTTCGAGAATATTGCTCGAAAAAAAATCACATAATTACCTAGTTCCCGTACAATAATGATGGCTCTGTTGTTTCACTTCTTACTCCACCACGGATGATTCTTTGGTAATTGATAAAGGACTACAGTAGTTCTCTGAAGGATACTGTATCTCACCTGTTCTCCCTGGGCATGGCTGCATTCCTGACCACTCCGAGGGCGGCCTTCACTACGGGCGGTCGCAGCGTCTCCAGCTGCTTCACCACCACCGCCCAGCCGCCGACGCGTGCGAACGCGCGCTGCGCCGCCGCGTCGTTGCCGTGTCTGGAAGGGATCGTGCGTGATGACGTCATCACTAGGTATATTGCTACAGCCAATTGTATTTCAGACAATTTTCCTTTTCAATCACACAACTAAAAATACATCCGGAAATCTACCTAACAGCGAGAAAAAAACCTGACATATACGAGGTGAGGTTGCATTTCAGTGCACTTGTATCCATTCTTAGTCCCAAAAATTGTATTTTTCGACGCATTGTAGTTAGTCTGCCTTCTGCTCTTCGATCTCTATGCCCAGTAGTGACGTCGTTTCGGTTTTCAGCTCTCTCCATTCGGCACACTCTCTCGTCTGTCTGACAGACACTATAGTGTGCAGAATGGAGAGAGCTGAAAACCGAAACGACATGC
Source organism: Pristionchus entomophagus (assembly GCA_036245825.1). Lineage (NCBI taxonomy): Eukaryota > Metazoa > Nematoda > Chromadorea > Rhabditida > Neodiplogasteridae > Pristionchus > Pristionchus entomophagus. The sequence goes on along the minus strand of BTSX01000006.1, from coordinate 5,018,732 downwards.
CCACTAACCTCGCAGTGCAGTGTCTCAGCGTGCAGAGGGCGGGCTCGGTGACCATCTCGTCGGCCTTGTCGGGACGCAGTCGGAGGGCGTCAACCAGCGTCCCGATCCCGTTCGCCTCGTACACTTCAATTTAATTTGTTTATTTTAATACTATTAAAATAAAATCGAATAAAACTCTATCATTAATTTTGTGTCCTCTATTATTTCCTGCTGCTGGTGAATCGCTCTAACGAATCGCGATTTGACGTGGGATAAAGGTGTGCATTCTATATTTCGCACACCATTTGCCTCGCCGGCGAATGAGAGTGCTGAATGGAGAGTGGGCATTGTTGCATCAGCACTACTCCACTCTCCCAGTCAGTCCAAATCCAGTCCAACCAATACTCACCAGTGGCCTTGTTGTTGGCGTTGTTGCACGTTAGGTTGGACAGGACGCCCGCCGCGTACATCACCTCCTCCTCCGTGTAGCTGAATTTTAATATTACTAATATTAATTATACAATTAATTAAATACGATAAACATTTCACAGCCAGATCAACTCGCTCCATATTCTCTGGGACTTGATGAATTGACGAAACACGAAAAAGACAAGTTCGGCAAAATACAAAATTCAAACGGGTTCTCGTTTTTTCCTAGCACAACTTTTGATTGCACAACATCAAGTTTTAAAAAGAAGATTAATGAGATTTCAGCTATCAATGAACTCTCAAATGCCAAAAATTGAATGTTTCACTTGATATCTCAGAGAAAAATGTCAATTGTAGCCTTCTCTTTAATTACATGCGAAACACTCCAAAACTTCCCAATTCCACCATCCCCCCGTCGTCCAGTCCAATCCATTCTAGCTCCTCACCCCATCGCGTCTCCTCCTCCTCCCATCGTCTTTCCACTCTCCCGGATGATATCGAGCAGCGCGACGACGATCACCGCATGGTCCTGCTCGTTCGAGACCGCGTCTGCAACATAAATTTTATATTTAAATTATTTAAATATATATATTATTAGAAATATTATGTTCGTCTGCAGTCGAGCATGATCGAGGGGGGGTCATCACAAGGCAGATATTTCGTAATCATTCGCAGATCGTTGCGTCATCCACTCGTAATGCCACTATCGCCAAAGATTCACTTAGAGATCGAGTTTTCGGAAGTGAGAGATGTCCCTGAGATCATTGTCCAACATCGGCAGCGCCTTGGTTTCATACCAGTCTGCAACATGAATCCACCGAGTATTCTGATTTGAAAATTCACTAACTTGAGAGGGAGTTTCTCAAACATTATCACTAGGAACCTGCTGAACCAAGAGTGTGTGCAAATTTTTTTTAACGTTCTCCTCTTTATGCATACTCTCTCGTCTTCTCTAACCGGCGAGCATGAGAAATGAGGAGGTCGTAAATTTTTGCACACCCCAGTGCTGAACCACAACCTGCTACCCTTCCTCCTCATTGGGTATGTGATGGCGGTTTCGGCGCTCCATTCTGCACACCCTCCCAGAGATAGTGTGCAGAATGGAGAAAGCCCAACCCGCTCCGTTGCTCCTCATTCCCTCACCCGAGAGGTTCCTTCGATCATGTCATCATCACTAGGGTATCCGTTCATTATGGGCGTGCTCCGCCGAACTACCGTAACCCCCCCCCCCCTACCCACCCGAGAGGTTCCTCAGACAGGCGAGGATGGCGATCCTCGTCCTCGCGTCCTCCGCCCGCTTCAGATTCGTGTACAGCACGAACAGTGCGTCCCTGAAATTAGCGTAATTATTTTATTAAATTATTTGATTTAAATGAATATGTGAAAAAATATGTACTTTAAACAACTTTCAACCACTGTGTTTTAGAGAAAACATATCGTTTTCAGCTCTCTCTATTCTGCACACTCTCTCGTAGCTGACTGATAAAGCACTGTGCAGATTGGAGAGAGCGCAAACCGAAATGAATCCCTACAATGTATCGTTTCGAACACAAATCTAACAACACCGTGCAACTACCGTATGCATCAAATGGGAGAAAGAAAATAAGTCACTTCTCGATGAGTAGATGCTTGAGATGGGATGCATCCTGGCCGGCGGAGAGCGCGCGCACGCAGCGAACTGCAGTGAAGACCACCTGCAGAAGGATACTGTAGCTTACTGTATCCAGATGGACTGAGATATTTCCCAGGGATCGATTCCCTATCCAAGAACACCACAGATCAGGAATATGCATTGCTTCCAGACACTCCGAGAGATGAAAGAGATAGATTTCGCGAGACTCGCTTTGCAAACGTGTGTCTAACTGATTATAGTTTGCAGAATATATACCCGTCACCTCTCTGCTTCGCACTAGGGATGTTGGTTCGGGTTCGGGTATCGGGTACCCGAAATTTTTTGTACAGTCGTGCGCGAAATTTCGGGTACCCGAAATTCATGTACAAATTTTTCGGGTAGTGTTCGGGTAGTAGCTCATATCTCGCTTCAAACTCATCGGGGAACCTTGGGAGAAGTGTCAGTCCACCTCCCATGCAAAGATTTACAAATTTTGAGACTTCGTCATCACTATGAAATCGTCACATTTTCGCTCATAACTCGCTTCAAAATCATCGGAGAGACTTGGGAAAGGTACACATAGACTTCCCATGAAAAGATTTACAAATTTGGGATTTCGTCATCATTATGTAATTTTCACATTTTCGGTCATATCTCGCTTCTAAATCATCGTCCGAGGCGAAATGTATATATTATTTTGAGAAGCTATTCGAGGGGGTTCGATTGGTTAGCGAGTCGGCTTCGTGCGATTTGTTTGAAGCGAGATATGATCAAAAATGTGAAAATTACATAGTGATGACGAAATCTGATCATCTCGAGATGATGAAATTTGTACTTCTTTTAAAAAAGCTCGTCGTGGGTGTTCGTTTGGTAACAGAACGGGCCTCAGGCAATGACTTTGAAGCGAGATATGAGCAGATTACGTCATCACTATGTAATTTTCACATTTTTCATAATATATCGCTTCAAACAAATCGCACGAAGCCGACTCGCTAACCAATCGAACCCCCTCGAAGAGCTTTTTAAAATCATATATACATTTCGCCTCGGACGATGATTTAGAAGCGAGATATGATCGAAAATGTGAAAATTACATAATGATGACGAAATCCCAAATTTGTAAATCTTTTCATGGGAAGTCTATGTGTACCTTTCCAAAGTCTCTCCGATGATTTTGAAGCGAGTTATGAGCGAAAATGTGACGATTTCATAGTGATGACGAAGTCTCAAAATTTGTAAATCTTTGCATGGGAGACTTCTCCCTTGGTTCCTCGATGAGTTTGAAGCGAGATATGAGCTACTACCCGAACACTACCCGAAAAATTTGTACAGGAATTTCGGGTACCCGAAAAATGTGCACATAAAATTTCGGGTACCCGATACCCGAAATGACATCTCTACTTCGCACCCACCAGATATGTCACAGCTTTCCTCACTCACTAATGCATACCAATCACACCTTATCAAACAAAATTCATATAAAAATACTCTTCAATCCCCACGTACATTCCGCCGTGGTTGCTACAGCTCTTTCCATTCTGCACACTCTTTCATCTTCCTGACTGGCTATAGTGTGCAGAATGTAGAGAACAACTCCAAACGTCATACATACTGTAATCCTCCGGATCGATTGCTAACTGATCTGAGCTACCGTACCTTGTGCTGATCCTCGTGAGTCGTCAGCAGGCGGATCAGTCGCCGTGCGCCGTCGCAATCCTGAACAAGGAAATCAATATTGATCCCTGTCAAGATACCGTATCCAAACCTCTCCCACGCCTACAGTATTATAAAATCAAACACTACACCATTACATCATGCCTACTCTGGTAGCCACACTCCTTCCCTCTCCACTACCCTGTCCAGAAATCACTACAAGAGATTTTGGTTTTGTTCTCTCCATTGTGCACACTACTTCGCCGATCAGGCATACGTGATAGTGTGCAGAATGGAGAGAACGTCCCGCCTTTCGTCCCCTTTAGAATGGAGAGAAATTCTTCGCGAGAAGATCGCTACCGTATCCCTTCCACTATCGTACCAGGACAACTCTACCGTATCCCCTACCGTACCAGGGCGAATCGATTGCGCTCGGCGACGTCATCGAAGATGAGGAGGTGCACGCAGTCGGCGACGTGCGCCAGCACCGAGGGATGACGCCAGCCGTCGAGGAGATGCGTGAGGGCGGGACTGGATTGGACTGGCTGTTGGAATAACTGGACAGACTGAACTGAATTGTCAATTTGTAACCAGCGGAACGGTTTAATCCTACCAACAAAGTTTTGTTCAGAATTTGCCAAAGGAACAGAACAACAGCAACTAAGCGCGCAACTTAATAATTTGTCAAGACACGAAAGAATGGAAGGGGTTTTGAGTGAAGATTTTTTAAACGTTTATCATCTTATTTTTCACGAAAACTAAAATCCCATTTTGAAATAGAATAGCGATAGAGAATGGAAGCATATAAACGAAAAAGCGAGCACCAGCCAAAACATTGTGGGGTGTTATGGGGGGGCGGAGTGCAACGAGAAATGCGCATGGGTTACTGTGACAGTAATCCTCCTCTTACATCCCAAACAAATATTATATCAACGGAACTTCTTCGATTTCTGGCCGATTGCGACCGCGCAAATTAAAATGAAAGAAGTGTAATGGAATTCGAGAAATTGGAAGTAGATAAATCAATCTCAGAATTATTTGGGCCGAAGAAATACCGTATTAACTTCGCCCATTGCATCGGCCATTCCTCGCTTCACTTGACCTCCACAACACCTCACAATGGCTCTCGTCTTTGCTTTGGTATTTTCCATTGACTATCGCCATTCTATTTTTTTTAAGGCGCTAGGTCGGATAAGAACTATTTCTCAATACCGTCTCTCGCGCCCCAAAGTTCTCATCCGACATAGCGCCAAAAAGGGCCTCGTCCGATCACTCACGTCGCTCCCAGCTGTCGTGCCTGCGGCCGCGTCGCCTCGATGTGCTGCAGCAGCTGGCGCAGCGTCGTCAGCGCGTGTCGCACGACCGCCTCAATCAATAATGAATGAATGGAAAAAATCGGAAAAACGTGGAAAAATCCGGAGCAAAATCGCCTCAGAATTCCCTCAAAATCCGAGAGTTCAATGATATTACTACGCCTAAACGATCAATGTTTCATGTACAATCAAAGAGACGCTCCAGCATGAGCAGCTTCAATGGACATTGAAAAAACAACAACAAAAATCAGTTTAAAAATAAACAAAATAAGTGGGGGGATACCTCATCCTCACTGCCCAGCATCCTGATGATCTCGGCCAGTCCTCCAGATCGGAAGAGGAACATCCGACCATTGGGGTGCTCGGCGAGGTGGGAGAGCGCCCCGACCGCCGATCGAACCAGATCCGGGTCGCCGCTTCTGAAGCAGAACAACGATGAATTATTGATTTTTTCTTCAAACTCAAAAGTGCCTCGTTACAGCTGGAATAGTCGGCAAGCAAGAGCTTGCAGCTTCTGCTAATATTTCACACAAAAAGAGCAGAAAAGAGCAAGAAACTTCAATTATACCATCCATCTTTCTATTGTGCATTATAGGGACTGCTGCACAGATGGCAAGGCCATCCAAGAATATTTCAAATTTCAGACCTTGCATAATTTATGTTTCAACTATCCCTACAATTGAAAGTTTCTAAACATTGGAAATGAGCTGGCACTATGAATCATCATTCGCGTTCAATTGGATGTCCCACACAATGACGGGGCAAGTTCTCTGACCAAGATGAATAAGTTAGAAAAAAGGATGACGATCTGGAGAGAATGGCTCCGTTTTGGCTGCGCTCGGGACATTGAATGAACTCAATCAGGCGCCTCGTCAAAAACCTCGGAAATTCGCGCTTCATGTCTGCTTTTATAGTTGAATCTATGCTCACGAATTCACAAAAAAAGCATTCTCCACTCACCCCCTCGTCCCCACAACCATCCACCCACAAATCGATAAACCACCATGCAATCTTCCATTAAGGTAACCTGATTCTAATCAATCGATAATCTACCGTACCTCGTCACTCTCAGCAACTCGTCCATCATCTCCTTGCACGCGATGCTGCCGTCGTTGCGCGACACGGCGTACACGTGCTTCACCGCCCGCACCACCGTCTCCTGCAATCAACAATGCGACTACCGTAATCTGAGGGGGGACTCGGCGGGTCAGGTGATGGGTCGAATTAATCTCTAGTTTACAGTACACATCCATCTCTTCCGAACGAAATCCCTAAGACTAGAATGGTCAGAATGATGATTGATACCATAAGTGTAGGCGAAAAAGGGATTTATATGCTCGTATGGCATAATCGTAATCAGTTCGGCGGGTCAGATCAAGCTACCGTAATCAGTTCGGCGGGAGGGGGGGGGGTCAGATCAAGCTACCGTAATCAATTCCGCGAGTCACTCACGTGATCGGCGGATCTCATCTGCTGCAGGAGGTCGGAGACGGTGAACACGCCGTTGGCCTCCTTCTGGAGCGCGAGCAGATTGTCGATGGCCTGCCGCACTCGGCGGGCCGACGGCGCCAGCGAGCGCACCATCGTGTCACTGTAAGCACGTCATCATGGATCGATAAGCTACCGTAATTGTCCGATTCCCTGATCGTATTGTATTGATCCTTATAGCGTCACTGAAAGCGCGTCAGGATCGATCGAAAAGCTACCGTAACCTAATCGGATCGGTGACATTCAGGCGCGGAAAGCAGCCCATGATCAATCGATAGTCTACCGTAATCATCGGAGCCTCTAATCGATGCCGTACAACTACCGTTTCTTGGGTGGGTCAATCTCAATGCGCGGTTGCTGCGTATCATCACTCCTTGGCGGTCGGTAAGTGGTCTCGAATGAGTAGAAAGACGATCGGGAGTAGGTCACTCGTCGTTGGAAGGTCGACTCGAACATTCCAGAAGGAGCAGAAGGAGATAAACTCGAGAGGGAACAAGAACGTCGAGCCAATCCTTTGACACTCCCTTCTCCCGTTTCTTTCTCCATTGTCTGCAGTTTACTCTAGCGATTCTCTGGCTCTCTCCATCTCGCACACTTCCTCGTATTGTCTGGCAGCTTAGAGATCGGGTGGAATGGAGAGGGATCACTGCTCTCACTCTCTCTCCTTCTTCTCTTCAGAGAGATTCCATGAATCAGCCATCGGCAGTCGCTCGCGCATTCAGCAAATTTCTCAGCACGGGGTGAGTGGGGGTCAAATTTCGCGCGGAGGGTGATGGAAAAGATCGGGGGATTTGGAGAATATCCAAATGCGCCAGCCATTACTTGAATAATTAGAATTATCAATGAAACCGAGTTTCAAAGAGGGCCAATGTTGAATAAGAGCTTATGTCGAAAAAAGAAAGTGCGCGTTTAGGAAAGCGAAATATAGAGTATACTAAACTAATGATTTGGAGAATTAAGAACAGTGCGAGCCTCGATCGAAGCTGGCTGAATAAGGGGCGAATGTCATGCTTATTAAAAGGAAGGCAAGACTAGTCTTTTTCACTCCTTATAGGTCTTATGGAGAATATCTCTGCAGATATGTCAGTGGTCGATATACATTGATTTGGTAAGAGAAGATAAACAGCTAATGGAGTAATACAGGGACCCTTCATATTTCGAAGCTCTGAAACAGGTTCGACAGAGCTAGAGATAGAACGAAATGGAGAGAAATAGACCAAGATCGTTTCAATTTAATGAAAATAGACTCACTGAGTGGTGCGCTTTCCGTAGCCGAGATCGCTGAAGAGCGCGCCTCGCACACGCTCCAGACGCGTGTTCGCGTACGCTGCTTGCGCTGCTAAATACAATAATAATATAAATATTAAATGGTTGGCCCACCCATTAAAGAGTTCCAAATGCCCATTAATGAGTGAGAACCCAACAAAAAGTGCGTACCATTGTATGTGCGGTCCTGTATCTCCATTAGGTCAAATTGACCGGCCACTGCTGCGGCCATTCCTTCAATAATTAGAATTAAACGGTAAAACCCGAGTTTAAATAACAAACAACCGCAAGAAGACAAGAACTTCAGTTGAAAGAAGCAGGCGATCGATTAGGAAAGCGAAATATCGATAAGAGGAAACTAATAATGAGGAGAATTCAGGGCAGTGCAAGTCTCCTGAGTCATCTTGATCGATCTTGGGGCCGCGCAAAGGCGGAGAGAGAGGGTGAATGGGAAGCGAGAGAGGGGGATGCGCGCCTCGAGCGTGGGAGAGTCAAGGCCACTATACAAACGAGGGGGGGGGGGTCGGTCAACAGAGGGACGAGAGGGGCAAAACAGCGAGAGGCTAATAAAACGACACCTTTGCGTGAATAATACACGGATTACAAACGAAAGAAGCCCTAAAAACAAGAGACAATGAAACAATTTTTTAATGCGATAAATAAAATCATTTTGTGACGCTCACGCTCTTTTCGACAGATTTACGGCTCTAGACTACAGTAATTTGAGTAGATCACTACAGTAGGCTCGTTATTTATTTAAATGTTATTTGTAAACTTATCATCTTTTATCGCATGTGGGCCAATAATGTAATAGATACGCGGAGCGAACTGCATAAATAATGACCTTTTATCGTGTCAGATGACGTTAGTTTTCCGTTTTTATGGTAGATCAAGATGGTATTTATCCTTCAATGCAAGTCTGCTCAATGAGTTTGTCTTCTTCTAACAGTGGAACTTTTGAATATTTCTTCTTGGTAAACTCAATTCCTTCCAATTTCTGATACAAATGACCCTTCGGATGCTTCGCTGCAGTCAGATTTTGATAGAACTCTCGGATTTTCAACGGGATCCATTGGTAGAAAGTGATACCTCGATGAGTCTGAATAGATCAAAGATGAATCGGTAGATCAAAGGTCAACTTTACATAGATGAAAAGCACATGCTGGAAGAAGAGACCAACCGCCACGCCGATGTGAGCAACGATAAACAGCGCGAATAGCGAGAAACATCTACAAAGATGCTCCGATTACGGTAGCGGGATCAGTTACCGTACTTCTCAATGTATCCGGACATGGCCTGGGCTAGTAACAAGAATATTGTCAGCAGAAACATCGTGCTATAGACGAGGATACTGAGCCAGCCCGAAAAGCCGTTTTATCATCACTAAACCGCACCTGTGATCGTGAAGGCACTGCTCTGGGTCCTTGTTGTAGATCTAGAAATGAAAACTTATGACATCCGATCGAATAGTGGCTCTCTCTATTATCTCTGATTGACAGAAGAGTGTGCTGATTAAAGATGGCTCTTTTACGTGGTGCAGCCCTAATGGCGAGGGATTGCTCGCTTCCTTATTCTGCCGCACCTCGCAACCAATGGGAATAGATCCCTGACACAGTAGTGTTGGCGGTTCGAATAGTAGCTCTCTCCGTTATGCACACTCTGTCGTTTCTCTGACTATCCAGATAGTGTGCCAAAATGGAGAGAGCACTATTCGATCTGGTATCACTACGGTAACTCACCTTTCCTCGGATAGACTACAGTATCCTACCGTACCTCGGATACGGACTGCTTGCTGGTTGGGGCCTCAGTCGTGTAGTAGTAGTACATCACATAGAAGAGCAGGGCGTGATGGAATCCCGTTGTGAAACGGAAAAGGCCATGCGTCTTCCAGACATCTGCAATCGATAAGTTACCGCGAGTACCGTAATCGATAAGATTGGATAAAATTCCCAATCCAGGACTAAAGTAATGGACTGAGTTAGGTTACGGTAACCAATTGATCGATAATTACCGTAAGCTCGTCTACCGTAGTCGGGGATTGGAAGAACTCACTCGACATCGCGAATCGACTGCTTGGAGAGGCGAGAATGGAGTGAAATGAATGAAGTGAGGTGAAAAAATGAAACGAGATGGATTAGCATCAGAGATGGAATCGAGACAGACAATCTAACTCAATTATCGTCCGAAATGAAAAAAAAAATTACAATGAATTAACAATGAACTTGTAAGAGTACGAACGGTATTCAATCATAATGACTTCAATATCTCCGATCTACTTTTATTGAAAAATGATGTATGGATGTGAATAATGATCAAAGTTCAAAGTTCAACGATCGACGAATAATACAATGATCTTTTATCATGTCTGATGACGTTAGTTTACTGCATTTATGGTAGATCAAGATGGTATTCATCCTTCAATGCAAGTCTTCTCAATGAATTGCTCTCCCCTCGGTGCGAAATCTTCTTGGTCTTCTTCTAACAGTGGAACTTTTGAGCATTTCTCCTTGGTAAACTCAATTCCCTCCAATTTCTGATACAAATGACCCTTCGGGTGCTTCGTTTCAGTCAGAATTTGATAGAACTCTCGAATTTTCAACGGAATCCATTGGTAGAAAGTGGTGCCTCGATGAGTCTGAAGATATCAAAGATCAATCGGTAGATCAAAGATCAAACTTACATGGATGAAGAGAATGTGAAGGTTGAAAAGACAGAGAGCCGTGCCCATGTGATACAGAATAAAGAGCACCATGATCGATAAGCAGCTGCAGCTCCAGATTACGGTAGACGGGGTGGGTACTGTACTTTTCAATGTATCCGGACATGGCCTGTGCCAGTGTCATGAAGATACTCAGGAGAAACACCGCTTTGTAGACGAGAATGGCGAGCCACAGGGACCAGAGATAGGCGCATGCTAAGATATTCGATTAATGAATGATTTTTGATCTCTAATCATTCAAAGAACAGAGAACAGATGAAAACGCACCAAAAATCGCCAGACAATGCGATACTGTTATCAGAATGAAGATTATGTGGTCAAATTTATCATAAAATTTGCTGTCGATCAATCGGCTGAAGTGACCACTGAGACCCCATACTTGAATCTTGTGCTGCCTGATCGAATAGCACACTCTCCATTCTGCACACTCTCTCGTCGATCAGCTAAACGTGAGAAAGTGCGAAATGGAGAGAGCTACTATTCTGGAATCACTACTGGATACGGTAGATACCTGTTTTTGCTAAAGCACATTTCTGGGTTTATTCCATCGTGAGGTCCCTTGGAATGGATCGATCAATCCCCGAGTATACCGTATCCTACCGTACCTCGCTTTTGTCCAGCAATGGCGCCTCACTCGTGTAGTAATTATAGAACAGCAACCCGTAGACCATAACATGGTTGAGCGCAGTCGCGCAACGGTACAAGCCGTGCGTCTTCCAGACATCTGCAATCGATAAGTTACCGTAACCTGGAGTACCGTAATGACGATCCCCAGGCAGGATTAGAACTAGAATGAGGTTACGGTAACCTGGAGTACCGTAATCAAAAGAAAATAACGAATTAAACTCACTCCTCATTGAGAACCGACTGCCTGGCAACGCGAGAATGGATGCGAATGAGGGAAAAATGAGTGACGCGTCGTTGGTCGATAATCAAATCCATCATGTTTATGTATTTTGCACTTGCACTTACATTTGAACTTGCAAATTTCGCCACGTCTTCGTGACAATTGCTCAACCTGTGTACTATTGGGGTGTCCCAAAAGTCCTGTCGTTTTTTTCGAAAAATATTTTTTCAACTGTAAAGAGCCTTATCGAATCCTGCTAAGCGGCGATTGATGAATTAACTATTGACCTTCTGTTTCAATACTTGAGCCAGTGAAATCATTACAATTCCGAGGAGCTACGGTATGTAGAACTGACCACACTAAAAACACCCACGATAAATTTTCGTTCAAAAAATCCGTTCTCCTTTTTTTGAATAGATAAAAATCAGTTTAATGTTTGCCACAAATAGGAAGTGATCCATACTCAATATGCGCACCATTCCGACTTCCCTTCTCGAATTGCATCATCACTATGAAACTTGCCATTTCCCACACATTATTCTAAAAAATTTCGAATTTGATTCCGGGAATCGATCAAAATATTTGCAAATAAATCAAAACGTTGAAAAATTAACATTTGAGCGCAATCGAAGGGGGTAAAAATAGATAACTCAAAAATCGACCTCCGAAATGGTCATGGTTTTCACATATTCTTGATTATTTCTGAGTTCTCAAGCGATATTTTTCGTTCGAAAATTTTATTTAAAAGTCTGATTCCTACTACTACTATGGTATTTGTTTGGGCTTCGGAATGTCAACCGCCTCTGTTTTATGAATATTTTAAAACAAGGTCGAAAAACATACATTTTATATTATTGTTTCACCATTAGGCAATCTCATGATCTAATCGAAGTCGAATTAATTAGTGCAGGAGTACTTGCACTTATTAACAACGAGTGAGAGATATTGCGACCTACGGTTCTCTTGAAATAATAAAAAGAAAAACGGCGACAAGACTTTTGGGACACCCTAATAATTTCACGTTGAATAACGTAGTTGCTCTAGTTGCTTCTTACCGTATCCTACAGTATTCATACAGTTCCCATCCACTTATCACTCAGTCAGATCGATCTGTTTATCACGTACACTTGTTATGCATGATTAGTGTCTATTAGTGATGCCAGATCGAACAATAGCTCTTCCCATCTCACACATTCTCTCGTTTCTCTGATGGACGAGCGTGTGTGCAGAATGGAGAGAGTACTATTCGATCCAGTAACACAAGTCTCTCTAATAACATCTTGTAATGGCTGAATGGACTGACAGGATGCGCTAGAATCGATATCTCACTAGATCGATAAACATATCAGCATATACGGTAATCGCACTTTGAAGGGTAGATCAATGAGAGGTCGTGGAAAGATCAACAATACAATTTGTGTATCTAATTGTAAAATATGTCTGGGTGGTCGGCGCTATTCACAGTCAAGCGAAGGGGGTTAGTGAGCAACAAACATTGTATAACAATTCCATATATGCAATCTATATAAAAAAAAACATACGGCAATCTTTGTGAATATGAAAACGTGTGAGAGAGAAAAAGAGACTAATAGCTTTATGAATTTCATGGTGGAATGTCTTTTGGGGGTTAGTCAAAGGGGAAGAGGAGAGGAGAAGGGACTGGATATGATAAGGGTAGGAGGTAGATCACTCAGAACTCGGGAGGCATGTGGTGCGCCTCCTCTTCCAATCGATTGGCACTCGTCTGAAAGCAGGATACGGTAACCAATTCTTGGACCTGTTTCATACCGTTCCATCTATCTTATCATAGATTCTTTCATCCTACCGTAATCCCATTATTCTACCGTATCCTACCGTACCAGCAGGAGCGCCTTCAGCTCGTTGTCACTCATGTCTCCGACGGGTTTCTTCTCTCGCCAGTGTCGGGGAGGGGGCGGAGTCAGCGAGGCGCCCGGCTTAACCACCAGGAAGTTGATCACGTCGGAAAGCGAGATCACACCCTGAGAGCGGATAGTAGTGATCAAAGATCAAAGACTAGAGATCAGATCAAAGATCGGAGAATTCAAAAAGGCAAAAAAACAGCCATTTAGAAAAAGAGATCAAAGGCCAGCTATTCAATATATCAATCAAAAAACAAAGGCCATCTACTCAATCGGTCAAAAATCAAAGACCAGCTACCCACCTCGATGGCTCCTTTCGCGTCCACGGCGCACACCCGGTGCACGTTGTGCTCCACGAGCACCTGCAGAAGTATACGGTATTCAGATGACTGATCGATCGATAATCGATAATGTGCTCCACCTACCGTAATCGCCCGCCAGAGCGTGTCCGTGTCCCGCACCGAGACGACGTCCGAACTGCGGTCGCCCGCCTGCAAAATTGGGATTACTGTAGTCATACCGTATCCTAGCCCATGGTGATGCCGGATCGAATACTTACGCTCTCCATTCGGCACACTCCTTCGTTTCTCTAACCGACTAGAGAGTGTGCACAATGGAGAGAGCACTGCTCGATCCGTGCATGTCCTCTATTTGCAGTTCCCACTACCGAAATCCTGTATACTGTTATATTCTCAACTAATGATAGCCTATCATACAGCGTCCTGCACCGGAATTACGTGATCCTACAGTACTCTCACAGATGCTACCGTAACCAAGCGTACCGTACCCTCATGGTGTTCTTGAACTCGAGTGCCTCCTGGACGGTGACGTCGAGGTTGTTGGCGCGTTCCTCGAGGGCGATGCCGATGGCGTCGAAGCGAGAGTACATGTCCACCACCTGCAGAGGAGAGCAGTCAATCAATTTATCATGTCAGTCATTAGATGCTCAGATGAGGATGAGTTCCGCACGAGTTGGAGCAGATTGCATCACAAATAGATAATACATTCTGCACAAAACATAGCGATTCGTCGAACCCAAGTAATTCTAAAAGCTGGAAATTTCGAGAAAAAAAAAGAGAGAAGAAGACTCCCAGCTGAAGCAACAAATTGCCGAATTCATGCCTCACAAGTGCATAGTTTACCCGTTATTTAGAACTAATAATAGGCATATCAATGCACTCAGACGCAACTACTATTCATGCTTCACCAATCCTCCACTCGCCCTGTTCTGACTATGGCACCCGGAGCATTCATGTCTCAATTAGCTTGTAATTTAATGAATCCACTGACCCTATACGTGTTCCTCTCGACGACCGGCAGTCCGGACACGCCTTTGTGCAGCAGGATGTCAAGGCAATCGACGAGGGGCGTGTCGGGGAAGACCTGAGTGAGCAGAGAGAGATCAAAGATCAGAGATTTCGCCATTACTAGACAACAGCTTTTCCGTATTCTCAAGCACCTGAAACCGTCCCTTTGGATGAACGCAGTATAATAATTTCTTGCAGTTAGTTTCAAAATATTGTTTTTAAATATACGAAAAACTCTGTTACCCTGCCAATTTATCAGAAGCAACATAAAAGTTTAAAAATAAATATTAAAATACTCACAACTCTGATGCCCTGCCACGCGCCCACACCCAGCTCCTTCGCCGTCCGGATGTGGTACTCGGGCTGCGAGAGCTGTTGGCCCTGAAGAGGAGATACGGATTGCATAATGATGATGACATCTCATCTATTCCTTCCCAAAGCACGTACAAAGCAGCATAAAATGTGAGATTTCTCAACACTCAAGTCTCCCTGTTCAGACCCTAACATTACTATATTTTAAATTTTAAATTGTGAAATAAAAATAAAAATAAAAACTGACAAAGCACCAGAGGAACTTGAGTATCCGTTTGTGGGTGAGGATGAAGAGGGGCGATCCCTCAATCAATATTGAGATAATTAGATACAATAGAGCAATTAGATAAACGAGAAAATGTCACTACTGGCTGGCAAAGGGTAATTAAAATTAAATTAATTTAAATTAATTAAATTGAAATGGCACCTCCTCCGGGTCCAACACCGGCAGTCGATGGATGTGATTAGCGGAGAGCAGACGAGCCGCCTCCAGCAGACTGCAATCGATAATATCATAAGTTACCGTACCCAACCCGACTGCAATGGGATACAACGTCTTCTACTAGAGTTCCCTTATTGGACCCCTCTCCCCCCACTCAATTCCAATAGCGGGTGGGGGGGGGGGGAAATGAGGCGGTCGCTGATTGGTATCGAACCGCTATTGGAAATCCACTAACTTATTGGAATTCGCGTATCGAACAAGGGGCGCTCAATGAGTCACGAAGCCGAAATTAGCCGGGGGATCTCAAATTCCCCGGCTTCGTGACGCATTGAGCGGCAACTAAGCGTCTTCACATCATCTTTCCACTCATTCTCCCCCAATTCTAACCCCAAGGATTTAGATTTCGGGTTTCGCACTCTCCATTCGGCATACTCTCTTCGTCTTGGTGATCGGTAAGAGTGTGCACAATGGAGCGAGCCTTCGTCTCACCTCTGGTCCGCATTGACGGTGATGAGGTTGAGCTGCTTGCCTTCGGCCGTGATCAGATCTGCCATTAACTAGATTAATATTATTAAAACATTTAATTATTCCCTCGTCGTTCCTACAGGATTCTATATTCTCCATTGTGCACATTATCTCGACAGTCAGAGTGTGTGCTGCACGGAGAGAGCACTATTCAATCCGTCATCACTGCTTGTGACTACCGTATCATCCCTCTACCGTACCCCTATATTGCGCGATCGTCAGCGCTCCGATGTCCTCCTCCTCGTCGTGCTCCTCATTCGCGGCCAACGCGTGCTCCACCCGCTTCTTCTCCCTGAGATTAGAGATCAAAGATCAGAAATGAAAAGGCCAAAGATCAAAACTAGACTTATAAATTCGCATCGTCGAAGTAGCTGCTTGTGATTATTTTTTCTAGATATATCTACGGAAAAGAATACCTTCGTTCCTCAGATCTCCCCCAATACTTCTATCGTTCTCTGACTATCCTACTTACAACAATAGGTACGAGGTATCGGGCTTTCAGGCCTCGTCATTCCGCATACTCTTTCCTGCCCGTTGAAAAGCGGGCAGAATGGAGATAGTCAAGTCAGCCGCAACCATCATGCTACCGTACTCCCTCCCCATCACTGGTGAGTTTGATAAAGTCTAGGGTTCGAGTTGTAGGGGGTCCGGACTTTTGGAAGGCCATTTGTGGGGTGTCCAGGAGGCCTACGCCCTTCCTAGAAGACCGATTTTCGAAGGGGTCCGAATCTTATTTTTCGAAAAATTTTTATGGGTTCCGGATTATTCACCCTGTCTAGCTCGCCAATGCTCCCCATTGCCCCCCCCCCCCCCCCCCCCCCCCCCTGCTCACCGGAACTTCCTGAGCATGACTCGGATGAAATCCGTGACGGAGAGGATGCCCTGCATCTTGCCCTCCTGCCGGGCGTCCGACACCAGCACGTGTCGCGTGTCTGTAGAGAAGGTACGGTAGATCAAAGTACGGTAGCCTTACAAATAAAGGACTACGGTAGGTCAAATATGTTGCAAGAATAAGGCATCAAGAATGTCGTCGGTGATGCCTCTTCCACTACCCGGCACAGTTGTGCTTCAGTTGAAACACATGTTTCGTCTCGTTTCAAACAGCAGAAAAAAACGCTATTTTTTTGTCTACCTTCTCAGAGTCAACTGAAAGTTTCCATTGACTCTCCGATACTTTCAACAAACATCAATACGAATTCTGCCCTTTGCAAACAGATTATCGAGCTTGCACTGAGCTTGCACTGACTCTGGTAAATGAGTCCATTGAATGCCTTCCTCAGCACGAGTCCCAGATCGAAGACGACCTGAAAAAATCAGTTATCGATCGACCCACCGTACCACCACCCTCCCCCAGTGCAGTAACCCACTGACCATCTTGTTCGACGTCGGCATCGCTTCGTAGCACGCGTTGTGCATGAGCAGTCGGGCGTACGCGTCCTCCTGAGCGGAAGAACAGGGGATTACGGTAGGTTGGAAGACTGATTGCAATTAATATGAAAAATGGTTCGGTAACGAAAACAGTCGGTGGCTGTTGCACCTTCTCAGAGTCCAAAACTGAACAACGACGATTGTCCCGTATGCAATGCTCGTGTGATTCGTTTCGATCATCAAGACAATGCAGCACCGAATCGCCAGGTCACTAGACTGAGCCAATCAATCGATAATTCTCATTTCTCGATCCGCCAGTTGTATCTAGCAGAGTATTACATGCAGGCATATCGATCGAATCTTCGAACCCGTCAGAATTTCGCATAATGAATCATTGATTGATTCTCTGCTCACTAGAGTTGCCTTTTCCATTTTGGTTCTCTCCATTCTGCACACTCTATCGCTGGCCGTGCGGACGAGAGAGTGTGCAGAATGGAGAGAGCAGAAACAGTATCGCCTTCTGCTCACCCCGTGGTTGCCGCGCAGGTTCGTCGATCCGTGGACGGTGCGCAGCTGCGGCGGCAGCTGTACGCGCTGCGTCGACCTGCACCGATCGATAAATGACTTTATTGCATTGCGTCATCACTAGGCAATCGCAGCTGGCGCTATCAAATCTATCATCGCTCAGATGAATTTGCATTTCTGGAGATCGCAAATGTAAATAAAGAAGATATAAGTTTCAGCGATCCCCAGAAGTGCCAAATGGGGTGTTGCCGGATCGAATCGTAGTCTCTCTTTCTTGCCGATAAGAAACGAAAGAGTGTGGAGAGAGGTACCATTCGGTTCGGCATCACTAGAGCAAAACGATGCCAAACCGCGCAGCAAACTCACGATAGAGGCGTGTCCGAGAACGATTCGTGCATGCTTCGCTCCGGCTAGTCTACTCGAGGCTCTCACCCTTAGAAAATCAAATTTAAATACAAATAAATTGGCTTAATTTGACTAAAAAAAACGATAGGGCATGCAGATATCACCAATCGCACCAACGATTTGTCTCTTTCCTCATTTCCGAGCAAGAAAAATTTATGCGTCTTGTGCGAAAAACAATGTTGAGAATAATAATAACAAACATGGGGTGGAACAAATTCGGAAATTTTCTCACAAAACAAACAAGCAAGTAATCTCCACTGTCGGATCTCAATCGTAAATCAAGTGAGAGCTAATCTAGGCAGGGCGATCGGAAGAGGGGTCAAGGGAGGAGTCACGGGAGGTCTTTGATCTACCGATATCGATCGAGTGTCAATCATGGAAGGTAAAGAGTAGCCAGAGTACACTATGAAAGTGATCTCTTCGTGTAGAGAGTGCTTGCGCTTTCTCTTCATCTCTCGACTCGCAAGTCGACCGGTTCTCTCCTTTCTCTCTTCTCTCTCTCTCTCTCGCGTGTACTCTTCCCTCTCTCAACCCCACGTGCTAGCTCTCTCTCTCCCTCTGAACTACCGCCCTCGAGACCAACGATCGCTACTCGTTTGTATGCTACCGTATTCTGAACGAGGATACAGTAAGAAACCTATAGATAACAACAACAACATGCTACCGTACTCTGGGCGGGGGATGGGTCAATAACAACATGATGCTATGCCTTTTTTGAGGTCAATAACTACCGTATTCAAGTTGATCGATAACTACCGCACTCTCGTGGATATGGTAGGCAGGTGAGGGCCCCTGATTCAGGGGTGCTCTCCGTAGGAGTCGATGATGGCGGAGATGATGCTGCTGCGCTCCCTCACCTGAGAGGGGCTATCATTTTAGAACTGATCGGTTTCGAGCAAGACAAAGGCACCTTAACCTTAAGGACGATCCTAAAGTATTCTACTGTGACTCTAAGGTTCAAAGGAACAACCTTAAGCAGGTTAAGGTTACTGTAACCTCACCAGTTCTAAAATGCCTCCTCACCTGACTCTCGCGCATGGACTGACGGATGGCCTGGACCTCCGGATTCATCGGCTCGATGTGGCGTCTGAAGCAAATGATAATAATAATTGTTTTAAAATTATACAACTAATACAAGCGGAGAGCCTGGCTTTATGAATCGATGCAATAACTCTAACACTTCAAGCGGTTTCGCGTTTCATAAAGCGCTTAATATCGACTTGATGCGCAGAGTTTAGAGGGAGCTCGTGAAACTAGGAATCATCGAGCATGGGAACTTTTTATGTTATTGAAATTCACATTACATAATAATAGAATAAAGAATGAATGGAAGTCCATATTTTTTTAATGAATTTGAAGCCGATCTAAACAGTGATTCTCGTAATCTGATGAATCATTCATGAAGAACAGATTACACTGATCAAATCTTCTCATCGCTACTAATGATGTTCTCCACTCTGCACACTCGCTCGCCAGTCAGACACGTAAGAGCATGTGCAGAATGGAGAGAGCTAAACACGGAAACATGGAAACGGTAACCCTAATGAATACCGATTCTCACTTGGAGATATTATTGTAGAAGGCGGTCTTCCAGTCTCCTCCACTGTCCATCACTTCGCGGAAGATACGCATCAGATTGGGGAAGGGAATCACCTTCGGGCCCTGCTCCCATCTGGAATACGAGCATCAATACGGTAACGCTATCCCTTATCCCAAGTCTACAGTACTTCACCCCTTCGATCAATAACGTATGCCTACCGTACTCCAATCGGGAGAACTAGATGGATCAATATCGTATTGAGGCCTTGTGCCTACTGAATCCTATCAGGTGAATGTCTCGATTGGATCAATATCGTCCCGCTACCGTACTCATGTCAAGATCTACCGTACTTGACGTATCGATCGATGGGCAGACGGAAGGCCTCGATATGGTCTTTGTGAGCCGCGATGATCGACTCACGCTGCTGGTCGTACGAGGCACACAGCACGTCTGACAAAATACTTTATTATTTATATTAATAGTGTTTTGACAATAAAGGTATTTAAAAAAAAAATATTTTGGAAATACTCCAGCAACTATTCATTGTAAACATGATGACTCATGCATCAATTCAGGATCGGACGCAATACGCGAAATGAGAAGACTCATCCTTGAATCATTAAACTTACTGGTGACTAGAAAAGGTTGCAAAAGTGGAAATATGCATGGTAAATACAGTTGAGAGGTTATGAATGCACAAGAATTGAGAAAGAGAATAGGGCACCCGAAGCAAACAAAGAAAAAGGAATTGCACCCGTGTTGACACATTTCCACACAATACATTAACCACAAAAACAAATGATGTCATTTCACTGTAGCCTCTCTCCATTCTGCACACCCTCTCGTCTCTCTGACCGGAGAGACAGTGTGCTGAATGGAGAGAGCTGAAACCCTAGAAACGACAACCATAATCGGAACTTACAAGCATCTGCGCGCAGAGGTCCGTCCAGAACATTCTTCGCGAATCTTCAACGATCATATTTTATTTTATTTGAAAATATTTTCGAAAATAACCTCGAGACGTAGACAATCTTGGGCTTCTTTTTGCCGGTCCTCTTGATGAGTGCCTCACGAGGTCCCACTGCAATTATTAAATCAATTTTTAAAAATCAATCAATCAATCAATCAATCCAAAGCCTCTTAGTGTTGTTGCCTCAACAACGATCGAAGAATCACAGAATGTCGCTTCACAAATACCGAAAAATCTCAGTTTGAGCTACGCTTCTGAGCACAGAGAACGGTAATAATAATAATACTATTTTAAATAAATAAATAATAATACCGTACCCGCTTCGACATCGGGCAGGATTGTCTGGTCCAAGTACTCGCCACTCCAGTAACCGAGCGACCTGGAGAGCATTGCATCAGTACTAGTCAATTGGGTCAGACCCGAGGGAACAATTGAGGTTCCGTGGATATTCTTCACAAGCAATAGTGTCCATTAGATATCGGGAGGAATACCATTTGGGTGAGTAATAATGACCAGAGGAAGAGGAATGGTACCGATAAGACTACTATCAATCAGATGCCCCCATTGACCGCCGTGTAGACACCAAATCGGTAGGTGAACACTAGTGATGACAAATCGGCATCCGACTCTCCTCAATTCGCGTGCTCTCTCGCTTCTCTGATCTCCGAGAGAGCATGCGAAATGAGTAGAGTCGATGCCGATTTGTCATCACTAGTGAACACACTCTATGGTTCATGGAGCTCACTTCAGAACGTATATTTCGTCAACCCACGTCGAGAAATGCGCTTCACACAAGAAAACCGGGACGAAAGGGTCGCTCAGTCGGCCAAAGATCAAAGATCAAAGATCATCCCGACCACTCACTTCTCCATGTATCCACGGCCGTGGATATTGTTGGCGACGTTAGAGAAGATCAGCGGCAGCGGACGGCTAGCGTGCATGTTTTCCTTGATTGAGATAATTATTTTAAATAATTAAAAAATAATTAATAAAATCAAATCAATAGATAACTGCCTCACCGTGATCAGGTACTGCAGCTGCCTCTTGATGTTGAACTCGCCTCGGTGCTTGCCCTGAGAATCACGAGTTTAATAGGAATAGCGATATTGCTCTCTCCATTCTGCACACTTTATTTCCGGTAATTGAGTGCGCAGAACAGAAAGAGCCACAATCCGATACTGCCGCAGTACTGAGAATCACGAGTTTGGCGATATACCTCGGGCAACCCAATAACAACGAGAATAGCATTTAGAGGAAAGTGCCAATTTTCTTTCCCTCCCCTGTCATCTCACGCTAATTGCACTATAGGGATGAAAAGTCGGAGCCCGGCTCTCCTCATTTCGCGTGTTCTCTAATTTCTCTGACCGGCCAAGGAGGTGCGCGAAATCGGGAGAGTCGGTTCCGATTTGGAATCAGCATTGCACTTCCACTAATTACTCGTCCCTTCTCGTATTGCAGAAGGAACTCAATATCTCCTACATGCGCCAGGAAAGGATTTTCTCAAGAAAAGCAGTCGGAAAATCGAGTAATATGAGCATCGCCGAAAAGGGAAACAGTAGTATTCTTGGGAGGATAAAAAAGAGATATATTGCATTTCGCAGAATTGTCGTCAAACCAGGCGGAAATTCGCCCTCAGGACACGCTCCATTCTTGAGATGTCGGATTGGTTTCTGCTCTCTAAATTGTACACACTCTCTCGCGGGTCAGACAGAGGAAAGGGTATGCTGAATGGAGAGATAGAGCTGAAAACCCGCTCGCTTCGCCTTATTGCCCGTGGGAATGAATATCCCTGGTCTCGCAATTCCAATTTCACACCAAATTCACCATTTCGAATGCGCATAGATGGAAAGCCACCGTATTATCCTCAATGGATTTGCGCATAAGTCGTGCAAACGCAAGACTCTATATTTGTGCGTATTTCCAAAAAAAGTTTTTTTTAATAAATAAAAACTGACATCGAAGACGTATTGCATGTCCATGACGATGGTGGGATTGTCGGCCAGACGAAGCGATTGATAAATGCGAGCGCCATCCACCAAGTTCAGACCTAAAATAATTGTATTTATTACAAATAACATTTATTAATAATAATAATAATAATATTAATAATACATTTTCACATGTTAGCAGAAAAATCCAGTCTCTGTATCCAATCACACTGGTGAAAACCGATGTTTGGTTCCAATTGGCGGTGCAAATAGCGCCCATTCCGAGGAGGAAATATGCATCGAAGAGATGACAATGAGCATAATTTGAGGTCGTGATGGGCAATACGGTAACACGACGATACGAATTCGGGGCCATATATTTACCAAAACAGGCGCGCTCGCGGCAAATACAATTGGATGTCGGAGAGGAGGAAGGATGGGGGGGGGGGGGGGGGTGAGGCATACCACAGAGGAGAGAAAGGAGAAGGAAGAAAGGGGAAGAATCCTGGAAGAAATAGAGGAGACTCGGACGGGAGAAAGCGTCACACTTTTCTTCCTTCTTTCTCCTCTCTTTCGAGGGTATTCGAAATGAGAATGGGAGAGTGTGCGACGGGGTGATTCAATATAACCCTTTTTCAAGGAGGGGAAGAGAAGTGCCCTTCTGAACTCTAGTCTGGCAATGCTGAGTGCTCTTCTCTTTTCTCGACCTTCTATCTTCCATCATTCAAACAGCTGGCGTGACAGAGCATCGAGGCCATCTCTCACACATCGGCCTGTGTGCCCGAAGAGGAGAAATAATATTTAGGGAATATTATTTAGAGAAATAAGGGCAAGATGATCAATGGTGAACCCAACAGCAGCAGAAACGAAAGCCAATGCTATCAGTGCAGGAAGAGCAAAATGCGGCGACTTCATCTCACTAGATACATAGATGTAAATAGGGGGGAGGGGTAGACCAAGGACGGTCTTTTCCAAATTCAAAACATCATGATCTATCTTCCAGTATCTGTCTCACTCCAATCCCAAGGCGATTACCATTCGTCTCTTCATTGGTGAATACAATGTCCTTCCCGGATTACCCACATACACTGTTTGATATATGCAGGGAACCAGGAACAGATGAGAGATGAGAGAGATCAAAGTCCAGAGATCAAAGATCACTCACGCGCCTTTCTTCTCAACGGATTCGCGATGAGCTCGTGCATGCCCGGACCGTATCCCATCCCTCCAGCGTTGTAGTTCACCGCCTGAGTTCAATCGATAATCAGGTGATTCAGTAATCCACCGGGTTACGGTAACTACTCTCACTAAATTATCATAGATACGGTACTCTACAAAGTAATCTGGTTAGTTTAACAGGAAATTCAACGACATTAAGCTAGACGATATGTATTGTGGCTAGATGATGGAGTTTCAAGTGTACACATAATCAGTAATCTCTCTTATATATCCACTCGGCACTTCTCCTCAACGATCGATAATCGAGACACAGTAATCGAGCGAGCTTATTCTCTACAGTACGCCGTACCTGTCCCTCGAGGAACTCCTTGAACAGGGCTTCGTTTGATTTGCTCATGTCCCTTTCCTCCCTACAATCAATAAATAGGGTAAAGCGATTGTCGATAGATCGGTACCGTTAATTTGAATGCACGATAATACGATGTGAAAAAAAATGTGCTTCAACGATTAGGTGGCCCGCTGTGTGTAAAATTAAATACGTTTCATTCATTCCAAATAATGGAATGAGAAACGTAGGAATGACAATTTGGGGATGGGTTGGGTATGTTATGCCATGGACAGGGCATACCTATTAGCAGAAAATATATATTATGCACAACGAGGAGACAACTACCTTCGTTCCTTGACAGCGTAGAACTCGAGCTTGCACACACGCTCCAGCACAGTGCGCATCTCGAGCAGTCTGAAATGTAAATAAATAAACAAATAAATAACAAAAACACAAATCAAAGTACAGCAATCAAAGAGTTTTGAACAGTCAATGGCTTTGTACGCTAATATTTCCTATTTGAAGTATATCCCATCCACGGTTTCCTATTATTTTAACTATATTGGAAGCACCAGGAAGCAACGATTAGACCTCTCAAAAGCAAACGCAATGGATCAAGCTCTGTGGCGAGTTTCGATACGAATAGAAGGAGAAACAAACGAACTCTCGCCACGACTCGTCATAGATGCGGGTCGGCACCTTCTTCGCCATGTAGCAGTACAACTGGAAAATACTTATAAAAATAAATAACGTATAGAATCCACATGAAATTGTAAAACGCTTGAGCTAACCTCCACTTGCTTGATCAGATGGTCGAGTTGTTTATTTTGCGCGTCTGACATCGTACGGCGCAGCTGCTGAGACGGCAGCAGGTTCTGAACAAGATTAGCAAGCTTTAATCAATATAATAAAGGGCAAATTCAACCTAAAATCACATCTTGGAAAGTATTAGAAAGCAGTTTAGAGTCGCACCTTGAAGTTCGTCGCAAAGTCGACATCATTCGATTCGGCAGTGGGTTTCTCTGTGGACGGCTCAGTTGTTTGCGAGGATGAGGGTTTAGACCTGGATGAGCAGAAACGTGAATGGAGCCAGCCAGAGAAAGAGTGAACACATTGCCTCAAACAAAGACCCACCAGTGGCTCCGGACGACTCGTTCTGAAATCCCTCGTCGATACTGCAAGCATCGTCCGAGTCCCCTTATCATTTCCTGCAACAATATGCATTCAATAAAAAAAAACTGCAACAGCCAAAAACGAGAAGAAAATTTCCAAAAAAGTAAGTACAACCGAACCGGGAATTTCAAGAACAGAGCCGGGAAAGGGTGTGTGAAAAAAACGCGCGCCTTCTGCCAACGATGTCGAACGTGCGCGGCTTCGAACATCGTCAGATTTCAAATTATTTATCGATTTTAGCCGTTTATCGTGTTAATATTTGTCTAAAATCGCTCACTAGCCCCATCACCTTGTTCCTCACTATCGAATCCACTAGTACAAGCGACTGTTTAGGCCTTATGCCAGCTGAAAACTGATGCAACTCTTTCGAAAATACATTTAAACGTTTCCCGACACTCGGTTTGGCTTTGCGCACTAGAATGAGCTCTGGATGGCCAGTGCCTAGAGACGAGTGATTCCGCGCAGTTGCGAAACCACCTCCAGCCCCTGCCACCCACAGCGCTCTCTCAGGCTGATGCAATCCTTTTGCCCCTACTATTTATGCTCTCCTCCTCTTTCCGTCTCTCACCAGACGTTGGCTTCAGATTCTCACCTCTTCCACCTCAATCCTGACCATTTTCTGCTTGGTTTTGAACCATTGCAATGCCGTTTCTCTGTGTATTTGCCGTTTTCGAAATACCAAGTCCATTTGTGTTTCAGGAGCAGCACGTCGCTGTTCTCCCGCTTACTGCCCTCATCGCGCGCGTTCGTGCCGCGAGTACTCGCGTTCCGCCCGCAATCTTCCGCCTCGAGCAGCCCCAGGTACGAACTAGGATCAAGCAACAATAAACTAGATTTTGCTTAATTATTTACGTAAATACAGTGTATTTCTCCAGCACCCTGAGAATGGCCGGAGACAAGGAGAGCAATGCGGGAGACGCCGCAGCTGTCGTCGTCGAGCCCAAGGTGTCCAAGGTGAGCTGCAGTGTATCGAAAACGGTGCACTTCGTACTTTTCGAGTTAATTTGACCATCTTTTGTGCGCCCATCAATCAAGCAATCAATTTATCATGCAAGAACGTGATTGTAAGAAATAGAGTGGAATTAGTTACTGTAGATACATGACAATACGATGTCACAACCCCATGCGCTCCCATTGATCGTGTTTCAAGAACTCACGAAACTCAACGCAATCCTCGATATTCTGAAAATGCCATAGTTCCCCATCCCTTCCGCCGTCTAAACCACGAATATTTACTCAGGCACCGACCGAGCTGAATCCCTGGCCGGAGTTCATCAACGAGCGCATTGAGCTGTTCGACAAGCTCATGGTCAAGTACAAGGAGGAGATCGCCAATAAGGTTATTTAATTTATCAAAATAATTTTGTTAATTTATATAAATAAAGTCGGCCAGCTGTGCGGCTGATTCTGCACAAGTCTATTCCTTTTGAACAGTGAATGAAACTCATCATTCACCCGGACTTGTGCAGGAGCATCTGTTATTGTTTTATTTCGATTAATAATAGTATTATTTAAATATATTTACAGACGGCCGAGCCGATCAAGATCACGCTGCCCGATGGGAAGCAGTTCGACGGGGAGTCATGGAGAACGACGCCCTTCGAGATCGCCGAGAAGATCAGCAAGGGACTGGCGGAGAATGCCGTCATCGCCAAGGTTAATAATAATAATAATAAAATAAAAAATTATAATAAGAACAATATACGTGTATATGTGATTTCTTGTCCATTTCAATTATGCCATTGCTTTGTCTCCCTCTCCTGTCTGAGTTCTCTCAATTTCCATTCTCTCGTCATTCTCGCACGGTCGTTGTCGGATTCGGAGACGTTTCGTCTGACCATTAAGCATTTTCTCCCTATTTTTCCTATAAACTTGTCTCATGTGAAACTATATTTGTATATTTAAACTTTATTTTTGTTACAACAACAATTCGTCAGGTGAACGGCGTGGTGTGGGACCTGGACCGTCCGTTCGAGGGCGACGCCACCCTTCATCTGCTCAAGTTCGACGACGATGAGGCCAAGCAGGTGAGGCCAAATCCAGTCCAATTACAAGACTGAGTGAGACTTGGGCTTGATTTTTTGAGTAATTACGTTCAATGATTGACTCCTGCTCTGCTCAGGTGTTCTGGCACAGCTCTGCGCACATCCTCGGAGAGGCGATGGAGCGGTACTGCGGCGGCCACCTCTGCTACGGCCCGCCCATCGAGGAGGGCTTCTATTACGATATGTGGCACGAGGTACGGTAGCGCACTACACACCGAACCGTCAACTGGTTTATTTTCTCCCCGGTTTCGGTATTCAGTCAGATTGACACGCGTTTCCTCCTTGCAGAACGCTCGTATCGCTCAGGATGACTTCCCCAAGATTGACCAGATCGTCAAGTGCGCCGTCAAGGTACGGTAGGGGGGAGGCACACCACGAACCGCAAACTGACTTGATATCGATCGAATGTAATTCTTCTGATCGTTGCAGGACAAGCAGAAGTTTGAGCGTCTCGAGGTCTCGAAGGCGGATCTCATCGAGATGTTCAAGTACAACGAGTTCAAGGTTCGCGTCTGGACTCGTTTTCAGAAGTTCATGCTAAATATTGATACCGGATCGTATGCTGCTCTCTCCATTCATAGACACTTGTCAATCGACCGCGCGAAAGAGTGCAATATGTAGAGATTGTGACTCGTTTTTCGAACTCTAGTTCGTTGTTGTGGCTTGTCTTCACTGCCAGATATCGCCAAAGATTGTGCTGGTCGATCCCTTAAGAGAGCACTGTGAAACATTGCAATGAGGTGCCGACTCGGAGTAATTTCGTTTAAATGCTCTTGAAATTTTATTAATCGTTAAATGGGACGTCCTGCATACTCTTTCGCGGATCAGAGATAGTGTGCTGATTGGAGAGAGCGCTGTACGAGCAGGCAATACCAATGGGGATGCAAACGTTTCTTATTTGCTCATTATTAATAGATAAATTATTATTATTATTAATATATTTATGTTGCAGCAACGTATCCTGAAGGAGAAGGTGACGACGGACAAGACGACGGTGTACCGATGCGGCCCGCTCATCGACCTGTGCCGTGGCCCGCACGTGAGACACACGGGCAAGATCAAGGTGAGCAGAGGGAGTACGGTAGTTTGGAATGGATTAGGGGAAGTGACTGGGGAGTGAGGTTTATGGTACCCGGCTATGGACGAGTCTGTATCTTTTTACAGCGTAAATCCCAACCCTTGTTCTATGGATCCGCCTGGAAATCTATTGACTTACCTGTTTCGCTGAGCATAGCCTTTCTATTATTTTGACTGCTTGTTGAAAATGAAAACAATTTCGTTGTCATTCCAATCCATTCCAAATATCGATTGCAGGCGATCCAGATCACCAAGTCGTCGGCCTCGTACTGGGAGGGCAAGGCGGACGCGGAGAGTCTGCAGCGTGTCTACGGCATCTCCTTCCCCGACCCCAAGCAGCTCAAGGAGTGGCAGAAGTTCCAGGTATTACGGTAGTCACATGACTTGAGAAAAGCGCGAACTGACTTTTTTCCGAAGCATCTGAACGTTAGTAGGAAACAGGAGTTGTCAGAGACGGGAGATTTGTGTTTTCCAGCATTATTGTTTTAGTATCCTCAGTGAAAGCATTCAAAAGGTCGAATAGATACTTGAATCACTCCATAAGGGCTAATTCGTAATCAGCATATTCTTGCGCAACTTTTAGGCATACTCGAGTCTGGACAAATTAATTTGGAACTGTTCATTGTAAATCAATTGCTGCATCAAAATGTATGATTCCCAGGAAGAGGCTAAGAAGCGGGACCATCGCAAGCTGGGTCTCGAGCAGAATCTCTTCTTCTTCCATCCCCTCTCGCCCGGATCTGCTTTCTGGTGAATTAAAAATTATTTTCTATAATTTGTGTAACCATGAATCACCTGGTGGTCCTCCGGATCTTGTATCTCGGACAGGCGTGTAATTCCCTAATTGCCTGCAGGCACGGACATGGCGAGCACATCTACAACAGCCTGCAGACCTTCATCCGCAAGGAGTACAGAAAGCGAGGATTCACGGTGGTGAGTGGCACGTATAGATTGCAAATTGCGAAGACGCGAAGATTCACCGGCACTAGGTTGGATGGTGGTGAGTGGTGTTATTGCTATATTGCCCACTACTTTTCAGGTGAAGACACCGAACATGTACAACAGCAAGTTGTGGGAGACGTCCGGCCATTGGCAACACTACTCGGAGGACATGTTCAAGTACGTTTCATATGTTGTATTTTTTTTTTTAAAATAATGTTTAAAAAATATATATATTTGTAACCTCGACCATATTTGGTTTCTGACGTAGACTACGTCTTTTTCCAACCTGCTTGCTTAGGCCAGAAACCTATGCGGCCTTTTTTTCTTTTCTTTTTGTTAATTATGAGGATGAAACTGCAGTAAACCTGGTTTGCGCAGATTCGAATTTACAGAAGCCTAATTGTAAGAAACGGCGTTTTCAATAAATGAAATGAATTATAATATTGAAACTGTAACTGGCCTGGTTGCAGATTCGAAGTGGAGAAGGAGCAGTTCGCTCTCAAGCCGATGAACTGCCCCGGACACTGCCTCATGTTCGACCAGCGCCCGCACACGTACAACCAACTGCCCATCCGGATGGCCGATTTTGGCGTCCTCCACAGGTACGGTAGCTACCGTGGTATACGGTAGAGAGGGGGATACGGTATCCCCCCGTCTGCTCTCTCTATTCTGCCCACTTTCTAGGGTATCCCCCTCTTTCTCTCTCCATTCTACTCACTTTCTAGCCTGGCCATATCCCGCATTGTCTCTCTCTACTCTTCACACTTTCTAGTCAAACAGACAGAGTGCGAAATGACGAGAGTGAGATCCAACAAGGCTCATTTCTTCGCCAATGACTGGGATATTTAGATGGGTATCCAGAAATGAAGAATCATCGAAGCCTAAAAACGCCGGGTGGTTGCAGAAACGAGATGTCGGGAGCGCTCACGGGTCTGACGAGGGTGCGCCGATTCGAGCAAGATGACGCGCACATCTTCTGTCGCCCTGATCAA
This sequence comes from Pristionchus entomophagus, assembly GCA_036245825.1. Classification (NCBI taxonomy): domain Eukaryota; kingdom Metazoa; phylum Nematoda; class Chromadorea; order Rhabditida; family Neodiplogasteridae; genus Pristionchus; species Pristionchus entomophagus. The sequence continues at coordinate 4,988,488 of BTSX01000006.1, read as the reverse complement.
GTCGGACAGGAGATTACAGTAAGACTGAGGAGGGGGGGGGGGCTCGATCGATAACTTGCTTGTTTTGCGATTGTGCGGAGGGTACTGATCTTGTTCTCTGAAGAAGAAGAACGCTGAAAGGCTGAAACTGAAATAAACGTTGTTTATGGGCAAAATTTATTTCTTCTCTAAAGAATTAGTTAGAGATTTTTAAACACAAATCGTGCTCATCCATAACCTATTAATAGTCCATGATGTTTGTCAGGCCTGCCTCGACTTCCTCGAGTTCGTGTACGAGAAGGTGTTCGGCTTCACCTTCAAGCTCAACCTCTCCACGAGGCCCGAAGGTACGGTAGCACGGCTGGGATCGATCGATAACTGACTTGATTTCACCAATCGATACCTGGAGCGATTACGGTAGCCCTATCTCAGGCTTCCTGGGCGAGATCGAGACGTGGGACCTGGCCGAGTCGGAGCTGTCGCGCGTCCTCGACGCCTCTGGCAGGCCGTGGAAGCTGAACCCCGGAGATGGAGCATTCTACGGACCCAAGGCGAGTGGAGACGGAAGACTGCTGGTTGAAACACAGATGAAACGGGTCTTTTATTTGTGCTGGAAGATTGTTGTTGCTAAATATTTTCTATTCGAAATTCTATTGATCCAACGTGAGTGAGAATAAAGCCGGTTAGTTGAAACACAAAAGAGAGGGGCGCCCCCAGAGGCTGTCCTTCTGTCATCCCTCTTTCCCCTGTTAACGCGCTATTTCAGTCCAATCAGCTTCTTATTTGAATGTTTGTGCGTGTTATGTTTGCCGTTGAGATGAGGCTGTCAGTCGATGACTGAATTTCCTGGATATTTTACATTTAATTTCATAAATTATTTGAATAATTGCTTAATAAATGCAGATCGACATCACGATCCAGGACGCGCTCAAGCGCTCCTTCCAGTGTGCGACCATCCAGCTGGACTTCCAGTTGCCGCAGCGATTCGATCTCTCCTACTATGAGTGAGTTGAAGGGAGGAGGAGGAGGAGGGGGGGGGGGGGGGGTGGATGAAACATGGAACTGACTGGGGACATGATACAAACTACATCAAGTCCAAACTAAAGTCAAGTCTCTAATTCGACCTCTGAAGGGAGAGGGGATCGGAAACGTGGAACTGATTGTGGACACTGGTGCCTATCACTGGTGGTGAGGTGGCCATTCCACAGTGGTCTACAATTTGGGGCACTGTGCGCGCCATTAAATGATTGCGATAGTGGATCACATCAGCTGAAACTCGGACCCGCATGGTCGCGGCTTCAGGAATTATATTAGCGAGTTCTTGCTATCTACCTTCTGCACACTTTTTTTATAGCTAGTACGATCTGTAAAACAGTCGCTGAAATAATTATATTTGCTGAAATTCTGAAACTGAAGCTGAAACTTGGATGAGATAGTGATTGATCACGTCAAATGATTGTTAGGGGAGAACAACTCAGCATTACATGGTCACCGATTGCAGTGAGAAGGGCGAGAAGCACCGTCCCGTGATGATCCATCGTGCGGTGCTCGGATCGATCGAGCGATTCACCGCCATCCTCACGGAGAGCTTCGCCGGTAAGGGTTACGGTAATATTAAGATTAGACCTAATTATCCCCCCTGAGTACCTACCGCATTTACGCTTCATGAAGGTTTTCAATTTGGAAATTCTGTTCTTTCGTCTTGAAAACTCGGCGCCTTTGTGCTTCGCGGAAAATTTTAAACTTGCCTCTTGCGCTTTGTTAACTCGTCACCGTAGTGCTTCTTTATATTAAAAAAATATATTAATAAATTTGTGCAACATTTTAGGCAAGTGGCCATTCTGGCTGTCTCCCCGCCAGGCGAAGGTGATCACGGTGCACGCTACCGTCAACGAGTACGCTCGCGGCGTCCAGCAGAGACTCTTCGAGGAGGGATTCGAGGTATGGAGGAGTGATCTTTGATCTTTGATGAAAGAGTGGTCTCTTATTGATGACGGATCAGACCGCCTGCACTTTTGTGCTTCAGGCGAACCTCTGATTGTGAGATTTGGATGTGATGTATGCTTATCCAAATTATATCGTCAACTGCAGGCTGTCTTCGATGAGGGCTGCCCCGACACTCTCAACAAGCAGATCAGAAACGCCCAGCTTGAGCAGGTGATTGGAAAAGAAGTCTTAGTTCTGGCCAATACCAACTCGTCGCATTTGTACTTCAGAAGACTTAAAAACAATAGCTTTCTTGTTTCAAGAGGTTTTCATAACGTGTACTTCTTGACAATTGTGGCATAGTTTTCATTTACTCTGACGTCAGCATATGAATATTCATTTGCCTTTGCCATGTGATCTGTGGTTTCATCTCTAATATTTGTCATTTCAGTTCAATTTCATTCTCGTCGTGGGTGCGAAGGAGATGGAGAATGGCACGGTGAATGTGCGCACGAGAGATAATGCGGTGAGTGGGTAGGGTTACGGTAGTGTGGATGGGTTACGGTATCTATCGATCGATCCAGTAAGGTTACTGTGCTCATCTATCGATTTACAGGTGCGTGGCGAGGTGAAACTGGACAATCTGGTGAACAACTTCCACAAATTCGCCCGCGAGTACACGAGAGACACGGAGAATGTCGAGTTCTGAGCGGATATTGTCTAGATTACGGTAGTCAGTTATCGATCGATCGATTGAGCTACCGTATCCTCCGCCCCGCTGGTGTGTGTTGTTATCATATAGCTTGATTGTTGATCCAGTAAATTACCGTTGTTATTCGCCCGCCCGCAGTTCATTCAAGTTTTAATCGTTCCTCTCATCACCGATGTGTGTCTATTGTAATTCATTTGGGATACTGTAATCGTCCTTTCGTTTTCTGTAGTTTTTATAAGAAAATTTTCCTGTCATTTTCGTTTATTGCTAAAGTATGGAATAAAGTATTCGTTCGTTTGTTGTTGAGATGAGGAAAGCATGATGCCTTCACGTGGCTTATTTATATCTGAAGTCAGTTCTCGTCGTTGTCCCTCTCCATTTTGCACACTCCGTCGCTGATCCGACAGACAAGAGAGTGGGCAGAATGGAGAGAGCTGAAAACCGAAACAATGGCCATTATGCTGACGTCATCGTTCAGGGTAGAAACTTGAGCAAGGAAGAGATGGCGTCGAACCGGCGTCGTTCCTTCTTCGATATCGCTATCGATGGACGGTTCGTTGCTATCAAGTTGTTGAAACATAATTCGGACCGGCTCAAAAAAATGTTGAAGAGTAAAGTTATGAGAGGAGCATCCTTCTGTAGTTCTGTAGTTCACTGCTCTTCGAGTATGCTCGAAACCCATTTTATTTATTTATTTTTCGACCAGTGGACTTCAGAAGTGCTGAAAATTCTTTTCCCTAATGCAGTGAGGCTCAAAAATCGTCTTCAATTTGACACAATAATAATATTCATTAATTTAATTGCAGTGAGGTGGGCCGAGTCGTGTTCGAGTTGTTCGACGACCTGGTGCCACGCACGACCGAGAACTTCCTCAAGGTATTTAAATTTATTTAATATTAATATTAAGTTGAATAAATAAAATGTAATACTTATGCACTTGCAAGGAAGATTCCTTATATTTATTATAATTATTACAATATTAATTAATTAAGCTGTGCACGGGCGAGGCGGGGAAGAGTTCGGGCGGGGAGAACCTCCACTACAAAGCATCCACCTTCCATCGAGTCATCAAGGGATTCATGATCCAGGTGAGGGATCGATCGATATAAGGAGAAAGGATATTGATGCGAATAAGGGGAACCAGTGATGAGCGCTCCCCTTCGGCTTGACTCCCCCGCGCGGACTCCGCCCATCCCTCCCCCTCCTCTCCTCTGTCAAACCCGGCTGGTCTAGCGCGCACTCCCCCCCCCCCCCTAGGGCGGGGGGTGCTCGACTCCGAGGCCCGCACTCACCACTGAAGGCGAACATATAAATGGTGGGAGGCGAGCAGAAGCTTTCCCTGCTCTATCTCTGCCCATGATTGTCGCACTACCTGGTGGTTTGGTGCTACCGTCTATCCGATCGTTTGGAAGGTTTCCTAAACGTCTCCGATTGAGAGTTCCTTCGCAAGCTGAACAGTTGTGATGGGATGATGAAATGCAACATTATTCTAAACAAAGTACTGAACCTGAATTGCTTCTGCTCTGGACTCATTTGACTCTTCGAGGACTTGATTTTCTGTTTGGGACATTCACGAACACCCGAATTACAGTTTCAAAGATCTTTAAAACTGTTCTCTCTCTCTTTGAAAACCCAAACATCTCAGTGTAGACGGAAATCCACCAAATAAGCACGAAATCGGATCATTGCCCTTCCATGTACCCTGGCGGATGAAGTAAATATAATTTAATTTAATTAATTTACAGGGCGGTGACTTCACGCGAGGCGACGGCACGGGGGGCGAGTCCATCTACGGGGCGGCCTTCGCGGATGAGGATCTGAGTGGCAAGCATGACACTCCCTTCCTACTCAGTATGGCCAATAAGGTGAGACGAGAGCTTGTGAGAGATTTCGTCACTTGACCTTGGGAATTGTGACCGTTAGCTTTCAAACATCTTGCCAGAACAAAGGGGATGTTAGATTAGTGCCTTGGTTCCCTTTCATTCCTTCATTTGTTCTCTGAAACAAGAGAATCCCTGTTTGATCATGGATTTTCGAAACGAAGCCCAGCCCCTTCCTATCATAATTACCTCCATCTGCTCAGGGTCGCGACACGAACGGCAGTCAGTTCTTCATCACGACGGCGCCCGCGCCCCATCTGAACGGCGTCCACGTCGTCTTCGGACGGGTACGGTAATAGGAGGGGTACGGTAACCGAGGATGGGAGAAGTACGGTAGCTGACTGGAGAGAGGGATAACTGCAGAATTGCGCCTTGATGCTTGGGAATTAGTTTTAACGAATAGCACGGGAATATTGGTGTAACCCTGCTTTGCCAGGTGCCGATAGACTATGGAAGGAACAATAATTTTATTAAGTTTAATTTAATTTAATCTAATCCTCGATCTGTCAGGTGGTCTCGGGGTCGGACGTGGTGACGGAGGTGGAGCATCTGAAGGTGGACGGCAAGTCGCGCCCGATAGCTGACGTGACCATCATCCAGTGCGGAGAGTTGGTGAGAGCGGCCAAGAAGAGGAGACAGGAGAGCGGGTGAGATGATTGGATGATAATTAAATGATAATACATAAATATATATTAATTCATGATATTGTTTGCTCTCTGAAATGGCGATAACTCATTGGAGAAGGACGATTTTATACATTATGGCCGATTTTTGTTGTTGTGTGTTTTTACAGTTGAATTTTGAATGGCGATTCAGTTTAAATAGGCGTCCCTATTTAGCGCTCAAATTCGCTACTAGTATCTGCAAAGTCTTGCATTTAAAATAAATAAATAATATTGATATTAATTAATTAATTCCAGGTCAGAGGAGGAGTCGAAGAAGCGGAAGTCGCGCAAGGACGACGAGAGCTCGTCCGATTCGTCCAGTGGGGAGGAGGACGAGGAGGAGACGAAGGAGAACCAGGTGGGGGAGGGGTTGCAGTCCTTGTTAGTGTCAAATGGACATTCCGTTACCCGAATTTCGAATTAATTTCAGTACTTTGTTGCTTGTAAATGCTCACATTGTATGTTTTGACGATATATAAATAAATAGAAGGACGAAAATCTGATTTGTCTTGAACTGCGCAAGCAAAATATCTAAATTCTAATTTCAATGTTTCGATATTGGTCAGGGTTTCATGCAGCCGTTCATATATATGATACCTTTAATGTAATGAGGGACCAGACGATTGTGGGTTCTGACTCGGCTCGTGGGAGGGTCCATCCAACCCGGTTGATTGGTGCTTCTCAGGTGTCTACGATCAAGAAGGAGGATCTGCCGCCCGAGCCGACGAACCAGCACGCCTTCCTCTATCGACGATCGAAGACCCCAGAGGAAGTGAGGGAGAAGAGGGAGGCGGAGAGAAAGGAGAGGGACAAGGTGAGGAGGAGATGGAGGAGAGACGGGGTGGATTGGGGCTGTATCAAGGGCTTGATGGATTGACACAAATAAAAAAAAAGTTTACGGACGATTTTATGCTTTTGTTATCACCATGAAGCATAATAGTGACGTGTTGTGTATCACCATGAAGCATAATAGTGACGTGTTGTGATCAATGATGAGCGTAGCTTGAAATGCGAAGGTGAGGGGTGGTGGATTTGAGCGTATTTCGCGCAGGCAGAAGTATGATGAATGTATTGAGTTACTGTTTGATCCTCCATTTTTTGGAACCAACACGAAGCACTGATGTGACGGGTTGCAAATAACTAATGATTTGATACTTTAAGTATGACTAGGTCGTGCTCGTTTGAATTACACACATACATTTCCAGTATCCTTGATGGATAAAAATATGTAGTGACAGGGCAGAGTGGGGGCAACTTATGCAGTGACTGTACAGTGTGCGAACGAAATAGGTAGTGAGTGGACGGAGGGAGAAATCCAATATGTAGTGACTCAATCGTCGGACATTTACAGCACCAAAATGTATGATTACACACGTGGCAACTGATGATGATTGCAGGGTCGTGACACGACGCGCGACGGCGGCCGTGACCGTGACCGTGACCGGCGTCGCTCGTCTCGTGACAGGTCACTTTTTTATATTTTATTTATTTATATATTTAATTACTTAATTAATATATTAATTGTAGGTCGCGCGACCGCTCGACGCGTCGTCGCTCGCGCAGCAGAGACAGAGGACGAGGCGGAGGAGGAGAGAGGAGAGGCGGAAGGGACAGGAGGGAGTCCCGATCGCCCTGGAGAGATGTGGAACCGGCTGGAAGGAGGAAGGAAGATAGTGATAGGAGATCCAAGGGTGAGCAGCAGGCATACCGGGCTGAATTGTAGCTCTCTCCATTCTGCACTCACTTATTTTCTCTGACGGGCGTGAGAGTGTACACAATAGAGAGAGAGCTATGAACTGGCACAATAGCCCTAGTGAGCAGCCTAGAGTATTTGGTGGAAGTATATCACAGAGGACCTGGCATATTTGTGTTACAGTGAGTGGACAGGATGAATTGATGCAGTGTTTTTGCGGGTACTTAAAATACTATCTGTTTTTCCACCTCAAAACAATAAAGCTTGCACCTTTCACTAACCTGGTTCTACTATGTTTCAAGCAGACTGATGTCTAATCGTTGATCCGTTGTAGCGAGTGAAATCGTGACGTCGGACGGGAAGAAGATCAAGGTGAAGGGACGGGGCGCCCTTCGGTTCCGAGGCGGATTCGAGGAGGAACGAGAGAAGACACCGCCCCACTGGAAGAGGGAGCAGGTACGGTAGGGGTGAGGGGGGGGTACGGTAGTCGGTCTGTAGTTTGTAGTGTGTACCGTTCTTTCAAAACAACTTTGCTCCAACTAGCTACCTGGCAGATTTGAGCGCCAGATACATTTGATAAGCCGCATCGCGCAAGATCACCTGTTGATGCTGGAAACGAATAGGGAGCAGCTACTGCAGTTTGTAGTTTGATCTCCGATCACGGTCTTATGTTGTAGTTTCGTGTGAAGAAGCTGGACGACCTGCACAGGGAGAGGGAGCAACGCGGAGGAGGAATCGTCAAGAGGGACAAGTTGGCCCCCGAGGAGACGGAAGAGGAGACGAGAAGGAAGAGGGAGGAGGCGGAGAGGAAGCAGAGGAAGGAGACCAGATACCTCAAGGGTCAGCACCAATCAAATACATATAAAATAGAAAAGAATTAATTATCAATAATGATTTAATATTATTAATAGTAATTGCAGCCACTGCGCACGCCGACGAGAAGGCGGAGTCGGATGGAGAGGCCAACGGAGATGGTAAGAAGAGCAGAGAGAGAGAGGAGGGAATGGCTTGTAAACTGTAGTATGTAGTCTGATCCCTCCAGCTGTATTTGTGGTGTGCTTCAATAGGGTGTTTTCACTCTAGTGAGAAGCGTGTCACAATTAGAGTTAGCAAACTGACATATTTTTTTAGCAGTAAAAAGATTTGAACTAGCCAGATTCGTGCTTCAAGTACAATTTCAATGTGCTTTTTGTGCTTCGTGATTTAAATGACAATGAGTGTATGCGCCTGGTGATTTGTGGCCGTTATCTCATTTATTAATATTATTAATAATATTATTATTATTAATATTATTATTATTATTAATATTATTAATATTATTATTATTATTAATATTATTAATATTATTATTATTATTAATATTATTTGCAGACAAGGACGAGGAGGAGAACGAGTACGAGGGCATCCAGCTGCACGATGGAGAGGAGCAGCGAGAGGAGGAGGAGGAGGAGAGTGATGAGGTGCGAGAAGTGATCGTTGATCTCTGATTAGAGATTGTAGTTTGTAGTCTGTAGTCTGTAGCTTGATCGCTAACAAACTACTCTTGCTACAGGAAGCTGAAGATGCGCAGCCTGCAGCAGTCGAAAAGTCGCCCGAGCCCGAGCTCAAGACCCAGGAGGTACCGTGGTTATTAAAGATACCGGATCGAACAGTGCTCTCTCTATTCGGCACATACTATGATTAGCAGTGATTATTGATTTTTGCAAATGGTTACTATCCGCAGGAACTGCGGGCAGAGCGCGAGCGTGCCGAGGCCGATCTGATGGATGCGAAGAGGAAGGAGGAGGGAGAGGAGAAGGAAGAGGAGAAGGAGGAGGAGGAGGAGAGGGAGGTGAAGAAGGAAGATGATGAGAAGGAGGAGAAGGAGAAGAGCAATGGAGACAAGGAAGTGAAGAAGAATGGAGCAGAGAGGGAGAAGGAGAGGGAGAAGAGCAGGTGAGAAGGGTTCATCTGTCGGAAAGGCGTTATCTCATTTATTAATATTATTAATATTATTTTCGGATAGGCCTTTCATCCACTACTTGAATCTCTGCCAAAGCATCCAACCAAAAAATTGGCAACTACTCAATCAATCGGTGTTTCACAGCTGTTAGTATTAATGTAGTATCCGAAATTATTGTTCAGAAAAAAACCCACCAAGACGTATTGCCATCTTTTTCACGCGATTTTTTCCCGAATGCATGAAAGTCGCATAATGTTTGGGAAATAGCGAGAGCTACCCAGTGAATGGATGATTGACCAGGAGCTATAAATATGGCGTCCACTCTCTGCAGATCTCGCTCCAAGTCTCGTTCTCGCTCGAAGGAGAGAAAGAAGAGCCGCTCGCGTAGTCGATCCAGAAGCGAGGGAAGAGCCAGGAGAGGAGCCAGACGATCCAGGTACGCAGATGGTTGATCTTTGAGCTCTTTAAAGGGGGATTGTGGTTTGTATTCTGCTCTGAAGTTTTAGTCAGTTCTCTGATTCCTCAGACCCTTTAATCTTACCTGTGCACTCGCTCTCCCATGCAATGATCATGAATTTAAAACAAGGAAATGAAACGGTGCTTCATCTGTCTGTCCAAGCTCCCTCTCTCCTCCGTTTGGAGTTTGATATCCAATCGATAGCGTAGTTTGTAGTCTGGTAACTGATTGTGATTGTAGTTTGTAGTCTGATCTCTGCTTTCCTAATCTCCCCTCATCAGATCCCGCTCTCGCTCTCGTGACAACCGTCGTCGCTCCTCGCGCTCTCGCTCTCGAGGAGGAGGAGACAGAAGAAGACAGAGATCTCCCGTGAGAAGAGGAGGAGGAAGGAGAAGTCCCAGTCCGTCGAGGAGAAGGTACGGTAGATGAGGGGTTGGGTACGGTAGATGAGGAGAGGGTACGGTAGATCAAGGGGTAGAGTTCGGTAGATGAGGAGGAGGGTACGGTAGAACAAGGGGGGAATATTGTAGATCAAGGGGAGGGTACGGTAGCATACCTTGGAAGTGGTAGATGAGTGGAAAACGATAGAAATGTGTGAAGGCCGACTCCAGAGACTCGAATGCGCAGTTAGGTACAGACGGACCGGAAGCTACAGACTGTCAATTCCACAAGAAAACAACTAAAAATGGAAAATTATTTTGATTTTTTATTGTTAAAAAAATAAGACATTTTTATTTTGAGAAGCGACGGTGGTCGTGACCGTGGCTTGACCGACTACCAACGCCGTCGGATGGAGAGAGACAGAGAGGAGAGAATGAGGGGAGGAGGAGATAGGAGAAGGAGCAGATCGAGAAGTGGAGGAAGAGGAGGAAGGGGAGGAAGAAGCCCGCCTGCGGTGAGTTGACAGGGGAGATGGGAGAGGATGAGGGATGAGGGGAGTGGGGAGGGAGGGGAGATAGAATCACTAGGCAATTGGCATATCTTGTACCTCTTGCCTCCATTAGACACACCAGATAGTAAGCAGAATGAAGAGAGCGATAAACAGAAATTGCATCTCTTCTAGGCGGTGAGTGATGAGTTGCGTCATCACTAGGTGGTTTGGATGAGAACGGGGATTGATCATTGAAAAGTTCAATGAACAATGAGACTGAAGTGTCAGCCGATGACAGATCAGAATGTTAGACCAGAATACCGGAGATTGGATAGATACTTGATTGCATGGTTCAGTGTCGTAGTGGTGAATGAGAGAGGGAACGCCAGCGAGAGGGGGGAGAAGGGGCGGGGCATACGGGACACCTAAACCGTGCCAGCACAGCAGTCGAGAGCAGAGGACGTAGAGGGCTGTTTAGACAACGAATAGCCGGGTGATGGGAATTTCGGTCACTATTTGAGATGACGAACGAAGGAGTTGGCACCATGCCAGGAATTGTTAATTAAAGGTTTAAATTTACAATTATAATCAATTTGTTGATTGTTACAGCGTCGCCGCTCTCGTTCGTCTTCTCGCTCGTCGCGCTCTCGCAGCAAGAGTGTGGAGAAGAAGAGAAAGAGGTGAGGAGGGAGGGGGACACGAGAAACCCGCTTGATAGGTGTTTCCCATGACAATTACTATGCAAAGGACACTGATTGTGTGTCCAACTTGAGCCTGATCAGCTTTGTTCTATATACTGCGCAAGTGCTGACTTGCCTGCGAGCATGCGGGGATTCCGGTTGTATGAAGCAGTGATCGAGGATCGAAGAGTAGCTCTCTCCATTCTGCACACTCTCTCGGCAGTGTGACCGACGAGAGAGTGTGCGTAATAGAGAGTGAACGACCACTATTCGATCCGGCAGCACTAGCATAAAGCCAAGTAGAGGAGAAAGAGCCTTTTTTATTTAAAATAAATCCGCTCCCATTGCAGTCGCTCTCGCTCCTCGTCCAGATCTTCCCGTTGAGGAAGGATCGATCGATCGATGATCTACCGTACCCTCTTCTGATCTACCGTATCTCCTCCTGACCTACCGTATCCCTTTCCCCTATACTTATTGTCTATTTCTCCTCCTATGTACCACACGCCGACACGGTCTTGTGATGCAATCCTATATTGATTGCCCGTCCCTTATTTGTTTGTTTCTGCCTCCTGATTTTCAGGCTCCGCCCCCTTTCTATCACACCCTATTGTTCGGTTGTTTGTCAAAGATGATTATACCTCCATCCTCTCTTTTGATATGAGAAGGGGCGCCTGAAAACAGCAGTATTTTCAGTTGATTTCTACCCAGATCGAATCCAAGTTTATGAGAGCCTCTTCAGTACTGATTAGTGCTCATGAGTTGTGTTTTATCCCTGTACTTTACCGTACTCCTAATATTTATTGTGTTTTTGTTTCGCACCCTTTCCAGCTTTTCTGATGTTCTCAAGTTATCTGTAGTAGTTCACACACATCGTAAATTGTTCAAGTTTTCGTAATGATGAAAGTTTGGGCGGAAAGTGATGGGCTCCTATATTTACAATGCACATTGTTAGAGGGAACTCTAGACTAGTCTAGCACCAGATTCGGCCGTCGGACGGCGCGCCATTTCCCCTATTGCGCCGTCTGCGACAATGTCTCAGACGGCCGCCTCTTTTCCCTCTGCTGATTCGAAGCACGGCGTTTTGCTGGCAACGAGCCAAAACGTATTCTCGTTGTGCTCTCACCATTCCCCGGATCGCTCACTACATGTAGAACGCCATGCGAAGCCAATCCGAAAAAGTCTCGAACAAGAGACCGATCCAAAAGAGTCTCAACCGAGGGAGAGACTGGGCAGGGGGGGGGGGGGGGGGGGGAGCCCCAATCCCCATCCACTCCCTTGAGTGTCATAGTCGACCCAACACGCGAACCATGACGACAGAAGCGGAGAAGAGGGGGTTTTTGGATAATCATTAGAGACCGTCTAACCGATTAATCGATTCACGATTGACGAGAAATGAGAATCATTCTCATCCCTCGAATGACGAATTCAATCGATTGATCATTCAATTGGCCAATTGAATGACGAGAGATCTCATTCCCCTCTTCTCATCCCTCTCCGCCGCACACATCGACCGGTGCGAGGAGTGAATTGAATGACGAACGAGGGAGATGAGGCGTCAATCGAATGACAAAGAACATTCAATTGAACCAATTGAATAATCATTTCAATATCTATTTCGTCAATCGATAGACGGTCTCTAATAATCATTGATAAAGAAACTGATGAGTGGAGTTGCGCGCGCTCTACCCGCGCCGGGTAGGCGTCCACCAGGAAAGCGAATAGAGGGAGCCGGGTTGTGTCGTTTCGCGTGCTGAATAGTTCTTCATTCCGCTCACTGTTTTCTGGAAAGAGAGATTGTGCACGATGGAATGAGCTACAGTAATGGGGTTGATACCGTAACCGGCGGCTACCGTACCTTGAGATCTTGCGGTAAAGCATGGAAAAGCGCATGGCGGCGTGGCTGATGTTCTACGGATTACGGTGGCTATAAATTACAGTAGCTATAGATTACGGTAGTGGCGTTCGATCGATATGGAGCGAGGGCATGAAGGGCGCCTGAGATAGCATGATCGCGGGCTTACCTCTACAAGTGAGGGGGCAAACAAGACTACTGAATTAGAGATTCGGTTCTGTCTCTCTCTGATTAGCACACACTCTCGTCTGTCTCTCACCGACGAGGGAGCGTGCTGAATGGAGAGAGCGGAGCGCCGAAAGGGCATCTCTATTCTCTCATCCTCACTATATCGAACTTGACTGCAGTTGACCTTTCCCCAGTCGACTGAGATGTCTCACAAATGCATTGCGTCATCGCTATGCAATCGATCATATCCTGTAGAGAGAGAGAGTGTGTGTTCGCAGAATAGAGGGAGCACGATTGCTTCGATTGCAGCTTTGCTCCTCATCCTACATCTACCGTAACCCTACCGTAATCCAACATCTACCATAACCGAAACCATTCAAAATGAACTCAAACAGAGAATCGTCGCTTTTCGCTCAAAGACCAAAGATCGGACGGGTTACGGTAACTGTAACAGAATGCCGAGCGAGACAGACATACTCTCGCTCGCCTGGTATCGATCGAGAACCGCTACCGTAACCTGTAGTTACAATAATCTACGTGTCATCGACAACTGACTGTACTGCTAGCAGAGATCATCCGAAATATGATCGGAAGAACACGCATTAGGGAAAGAGTTAGAAAAATTGGAAGAAGAGACTTAGAGATGACATCATAGATCATATTGAAAAGGCAAATGAGTAAATGAGTGAGTAAACAAAATAGTTTCGAGTTATTGAAACTTTTCGAAACAAAGTAAATGACACGGCATTCTAGAGGGGGGGGGGGCGAGAGAAAGAGAGCAAAGAGAAAGAAAGAAATTGACAAATTGCCAGTCAAAATTTGCCTGTAACGGGAGCCGTAGCCGTCAAAAAGCGTGGTCTTGTCGCGAATGTTTTTGAATTCATTTTCACAAGTTGAACTGTAATATTAAACAATGATACACCCCGTTTTGCAATTGGCAATCTCACCACGAGCGTTTTGACAGTGAATAGTACAAGCTTCTTCAAAAGATCAAAGTTCACAGTGGGCAGAGGAGCGATATCATTGTGATGAAACATTGGACAAGATTAGTGATGCCATTTCGGTCTTCGCTCTCTCTCTATTCTGCACACTCTCTAGCTGTTCAGACAGACGAGGGAGTGTGCTGAATGGAGAAAGCTGAACACCGAAAGGGCAGGCTATGACAAACCCAGGCCGTTTCTGATCTACTTTTCGAGTGTGTCGCCTTACAGCCATCATCGAAGACCGCTTGGGGTAGGTCAAAGCCTTCCAAACGATCCATACGAACATATTATAACTATTTATCCAGCAAGGAGTATTATATGTACATCAACAAATCCGCTTTATTTACCTTGACGAGAACAATGGCAAATTTTCATATTGAAGGGTCTCTCAGTAAATGTTTTTCAATCATTTCAATCCTGCTCGATTATTGTTTTGGTTATCTCGTTCTTCTTCTCTGTACCGGCCAACCCGATTTCTTTCCACCGAATAAAGAGTGTGTCTCGTTCTCGTAATTTTCTTTGACACTGATGGCGTGCAAAAAGTCAAAGGAGAACATTTTTGAAAATAATTTTCTCCTTGCTGCCATTTTCGTTCTAGTGAAGCTAGAGTCTTGAAATTTTGGCACAAAGTGTAGAAACCATTCGGGAACAAAGTACTTCAAACTAGAACTGGATCGGTTGGGTTTGAGGGATGATATTAAATTTCCACTAATTTTATAGCTCAAGTGTTTCTCACTCTCTTGAGTTTAGAGCCAGACGATGTCTCCTCGAAATAGCATTCGGTCGGTTTTATCGGGTCTCGAAAATGGTGTTCGAGGCAGAACAACATTACAGCTAAATCTGAAGAGAGAGCGACCATGGATCGAGGATCTACTGTACCTTTTCTGATGTATCGTCGCTCCGCTTGCGAATATCCTTCCCTTTCCCCATACTTCCTTTCCATTTCCTTTCCTTACACACTCCTCTTTTCTCACACCACGACACGGTCTTGTGATACAATCCTATATTGATTCCTCCTCATTGAGAGTGCTGATAAGTGATGTTTAGATCTGTTTCCATGTCCCCTTTCTCTGTCTCTGTCTCTCGATTTCCCCTTGTCTCTCCCCTCTCTTATAGTGGCGATAGATATGGCCACAGAACCATCACTGATTGGGATACTCGAGACGTGCACTATAATAGGGTAACCTCTCTCTATCCATCTTCTCCTTATCAGACTCCCCCTCACTTCTCTGTTTAGCTCTCTGACTCCACTCGAATAATACCGTACTCCTTCCCTTCCTCGACAATGTTGATGTCGAATCAGTAGCTCTCTCCATATCGCACACTCTCTCGTTTCTCTAATCGACGATAGAGTGTGCATAATGGAGATACTACGATTCGCTCCGACAGCACCAGTCGGCAATGATGTCGCGAGTGGTGTCAAAGTTGTGATCACGTCCCGTCTCTCATTTGTTTTTTCGACCTCCTGATTTTTTGGCTCCGCCCCCTTTCTATCATCCCCTGATTGTTCAGTTGTTTGTCAATGATGATTATACCTCCATCCTCCCGTTTGATATGAGCAGAGGGCGGCTGAAAATAGTAGTATTCTCAATCGATTTCTGTCCAGATCTAATCCAAGTTGCTTAGAGCCTCTTCAATTATGATCAATGCGCTTGAGTTGTATTCCTGTACTTTATCGTACTACAGAATTACTTGTTTGTTTCGCACCCTTACCAGCTTTTCTGATGATCTCAAGTCATCTGCAGTAATTGTTCGCAAATTGTCGTAAATTGTTCAAGTTTTCGTTATGATGAAAGTGTTTAATTTATTCAAAATAATAACAGACTTTGATACTCTTCATCATGGGATATTGTTCGATTAGATTTCACATGATAGGCAATCTTTTGATTCCAAATAATTCCGCAGTATGCCTGATCGGGTTGTAGTTTGTAGTCCGAAGGAAAGGACCATCGGTTTGTTGTGTACTAGGGAGACACTTTAGTGATAAGAGGGGGGAATCAGGAGAGAGGGAGTGAGGGAGGGAGGGATCAGTCACGAGCAATCCAACGCTTTCCTTTCCCGCTTTCACTCTGTTTTTGACGCTTTTTTCTAATGGTAATTTCATCCTCCTCATTCGTGATTTCATCTTAACAAGGGTATGCCCTTTCCTTGTGAGAATGGTCCTTGATTAGAATTAGATCCTTTTCTGTCTCATAGTTGCTATATAATTGTCCCACTTCTCATATCTTATCCAACTGGGTCTTCTTGATAACGTATCTTGTCTTGTTAGACTCCATAAAATGAATCCAGATCTCGTTGATATCATATCTTATCTTGTATGAACGGATAAGCTTGATCCAATCCTCCATTGATTCATTGACACAGGTGCTTGTCGCTTGCTATTGTTTCATCATTCATAACTAATCTCTTTCCAATTCTAGATGAGACTATTCCTTCTGGTCGGCTTATTGGCCTTCACAGCCTACTCCGCTCCTGCGAACACAACCGGCAAGGGGCTGGGAGAACTGATCAATGTGGGTGAACTACCGTATCCCCAGCCAATAACTACTGTATCCGCAAACGATCATTCAATTGACACAGTATGCTCCGTTCAAAGTCTATGGATAATTAACTATGGTATCATGAGATCGATAGATCAATCAATATTTGACCTACCGTAATCTCTCACTCGGTCGATACCGGAACCCTTCCCTTCTCAGGATATCAAGAACATCGAGGATGACCTGATGAAGACGGTCTTCTCGGACATCAAGGACGACTTGAAGGAGGCCGTTTCCAACAAGAAATCGCTTGAAGAAGCGAGTGTTTCAGTTTTCAGCTTTTTCCACTCTGCACACTATCACACTGATCAGAAAGACGAGATAGCGTGCAGAAAGGAGACAGCAACTATTAGCTTGATGTTTTCTAAATTCTTGGCATGATACTAAACTCTTTTTGGAATGAGTCTAACCCCTGATTTGCAGGCCGCCATCGCCGAACTGCAGAAGAAGGCGAGCGAATTCAAGCAGAAGGTCACTGATGTGAGTGCATCATTGCATCATCATTAGTTGGCTATTCGATCCCCAAATAGGCTAGGCCATAGCACACGGCGCTACGTCTCCCACGCTTCTCCACTGCGTTCTACTGGCAAAACACCAAGCGAGCTTTCGTGGTGAGACCATTGCGCACTCTCTCTGATTTGCATGCTCTCTAGCTAATCCCCTGACCGTTCTCTCCTCTCTCGCTTAGCCTGTGCAAAACGCCGTGCGCTCGAGAATGCGGGGGAGACGTAGCGCCGTGTGCTATGGAGCTGAATAGTTAGTCTTAATCATTAGGCAATATAAGAACCAGAAGAATCACCGCTTTGTAATGAAAAAAAACTACTGTTTTTGAATGGGACACGCCCGACAATCCGCACCTTTCAGCAATCAATCGATATTCCTCCCCTTCTTCAGGCGCTCCAGAAGTTCAACGAGGCCAAGGAGGCCGCGACGGCCAAGATCGAGGAGGAGAGACAGAAGATGGTCGATGAGTTCAAGGCGAAGCTGGTGAGAGTTTGAACACGGCTTTTTGCTGGCAACGCGCCAAAACGAATTCGCGTCGAGACCTCATTCGCACTCTCTTACTTTCGCGCGCTATCTCGCCGTTACTTTAACCGCTCTCTCTTCTCTCGCTCACCCCATGTAGAACGCCGTGTTGAAGAGGAAAGAATCAAAAAGAAAAATTGTCTGAATCAGAGACTTTTTCGTTAGGAAAAGCTGGCGTCTGAAAAGGAAATTAGCTTTTTTGTGATCATCAATTGTTGCCTAATGATGACGGAAGATGATAATGTTTTGACCATCAACTGATAACACACATGTTTGGAGTGTTCTTCGCCCTCTAGTTTATGCGAGAGGAAACAGTGTCGATGACTGTCACATTTGCCCATGTGATATCACCCATTACTGACGCCCGATCGAATCGCGCTCTCTCTATTTCGCACATCTCTAGCCGGTCATACAGACGAGAGAGTGGGCACGATAGAGAAAGGAGAAAACTGAATCGACATCACTATCATCCATGACCGGACAACAAGACAGTCCGGGCGAAACATGTGGTGTGCAAGAATTCTGTTCGATCGAGGTGCGCGGAATGTAATATTTTCTCTCCTTATCTAAGAGGATCGAAAAAGATTCTGAGAACGGCTATTTCCGGTGCCAGGAAGCACTAGGTACCAGCTAGAGATACCATTTCGACTTTCCATTCTGCAAATTCTTTCGTCTGTCAGACAGATGATAGAGTGTGCGGAATTAGAGATCTGGAAGGCGAAAGGACATCCACAGCCAAAGCCATGAATGGTATTTGAATCGTTGACAGTGCCACCGTGTCGGACAACATGTTGATTGCAATCTGATAAGAGATTTCATCACGAGATGAAGCTTGCGAGCAACATTTTATGCCAAATAATTGGTTATGGGCCTAAAATCATCCCTTCTTTGTTCAATCAAGGTTCGGAAGAAAAAATGTAAAGTATTTTTTAAAAATATTTATTAATATAAAAATAATTATAATCAGGAGGAGAAGCGCGCCGCTAAAGAGGCCGAACTGAAGGAGGCAAAGGAGAAATTCGACCAGTTCAAGCAGCAAGTCAAGGAGAAATTGGAGGCGAAGAAGGTGAGGGGAACACATTGCAAGGATGCCATTTCGGACGGGCTCTCTTTCCACTCCGCACACTTTTTCGCGGCTCTGGCCGGTGAGACAGTGTGCGGAATGGAGAGAGCGAACAACGAAAGGACATCCTTTCATCCGGTGGATAATCACCCAGTACCCCCATAAATTCTCATAATCTCAGTCTGAAAGATAGGGGCGAATTGCAGAAATGCTGAATCACATGATCACTGTCGACTCAGAAATAATTGGCGAAATTGTTTTCAAAAAATATTTTTTCAGGCCGAGAAAGAGCAGAAGCGTCAGGAGATGAAGGCCAAGCTTGAGGAGGTTTGATTTTCTCTTAATTAAAAATTATTAAAATAAATAACTTAAATCATTCAGCTGGCCCAAACGATCAAGGAGAACCGCGAGACGCGCAAGGCCGAGAAGGAAGCGAGGAAGGCAGAGGAGAAGCAGGAGAGGGACGCATTCCTGGACAGTGTGAGTGATCTGTAGGGATGACGTTTCGGTAATCGGTTTCTCTCTATTTTGCACACTCCACCTCAGTCCAAAAGCATGATTATTGTTACAGGAAACCAATATATGTAAAGTATAAAGCTACGATATTCGGAGGGAACATGAATGTGGAAATGAGGAAAATGTTAGTCGGGGTCGACAATTGTTTTGGAATACAGATGTGACGCCCTATTCATTGCTGTTCATGCCGCAGCTTTACATATAAACGAAACAATTCATCCCAATTAACAAGCGTATTCAAAACGTTATGTAATAGAAGAAAATGTGTAAATTTAAATGTTTATTGCAGTTCAAATCGCAGCTGCAGTCGCTCGAGGAGGAGAAGAAGATGTTGGAGAGCAATTACGAGGGATTTAAGCAGAAGGAGGAGGAGCTGAAGCAGCAACTGAAGGAGGCCATGGGAGCTTCGGTGAGAAAAAAATAAAAATAAAAATAAAAAATTAAAAAAATTAAAAAAATATGCCATTTCGGATAGAATCTCCCCTTTGGGCGAGATAGTGTGCGAAATAGAGAGATCATTTTGCTGTCATAGTTTGGTCCATCCGGAAAACGCTTCGCCTATTTTAATTTCTCATTCAATTTTGGAAGCGTGTAGTTACCAGTATCATTACAATTACGCGGTGCAATGAAATTATTCTGGAAAAAGGAATACAACGTTTTGAAATGTTTAATTTCAGTTCAAGGAGAAGTACGCCGATTCGATAGAGGACTACCTGCAGGACAACCTTGAGAAAGTGAGGGTTATTGCTTTTGATTATATTCTGGTACGAAAGATTACGGTAGGTCATACGTTGATAAGTGTATGTCAAGATATACGGCAGTCGAAGGAAGTACGGTAGGATGCAGTACATATTGTAGGTCACGACAGGCAAATTATTTGCAGTTTATATAGATAACAGTATGGATGAGAGGGGATTCCATATTCGATAGATTTGCATCGTGCCAGAGATCAAAGATCACTTCAGGAGTACGTGAAGCGCGGAGTGGAGAATATCATCTATCCGAGCAAGCAAGTCGAGGGAAAGGTTTGTTAATTAATTAGTATTTAATTAATTAAATAAATATTGAATTTAGCCTCTGGTCGTCGCCTCTGGTCCGGTGGTTGCCGCGGCGCCCAAAGCTTCGCTCATCGATCAGTCAGTTACATTATTCCATTAAAAAAATGATTCTCACCTCATTTCGAGACTATTAATGTGAAGCGCTACAATTTCTTTGCTGTCAATTAGATTTTTAAAAAAATCCGTGAATTGTCTCTCAATTCCGTACACTCCCTCGTCACTCGAGACCGAATTGCAAGCTCTATTGTCGACAGCCGTTTTTTCTGCCAATGTAGCCCAGAAGCACATCGATCACCGTGGTCCACTATTTCATCCAATCGATTACCGTAGTACCCTACCGTATCTCAGGCTCACCGGGAAGTCGTCGTGGGAGACGGTGGCCTGGGTGCTGCTCGCCCTCTGCATCGTGCTCGCCGTCGCCCTGATCGTCCTGATCGTCGTCCAGGTATACTGTAGCCACACCGTAAATCGAGTTACGGAAATCTAAATCGATCGATAATTGACTTTGTTCAGCTTAATTCCAGTGAGATATGTCCCAGACTGGTTACGGTATTTGGGGTCGATATCGATCGATTGCAGGTGCGCAACAGTGGCGCATCGAAGAACGGAAACTACGAGCGACTGGATGGACACAACGAGGGAGGCGCACCTCTCGGTAAAGCCTCATCCGTCACTCGCATCAACCTCTCACTCTAGACATTTGGCAACGAGCCAAAACCTTTTCGTTGCGAGACATATCCTCTTATCTCCCACCACAGTATTTCGCTCTTCGCGGTGCAAACCCCCTTTAGCTGACTGTTCCTCCTGCTCTCTCACGTGTCTCCGTTGGCCAGTGAGCATATAGCCGAATGTGTCTTTCACATTTCACCGAGCTTGTTGATAAACTGCTTTCACCCCCCAACACTCTTCCCTCTCTGTGTTTTGCATGCGACTCCCTGCACTGTGCACTGGAGATCAAAGATCAGTTTGATCATTTTGCACTCGCTAGAAGTGCTCATGTAGTGTACGGCGGATGATCGATGATTGCACAAAAAAGACAAACCTAAGCAGATTGCACTTCCAAGACTATTCAAATAGATTTTATGGAGAAAAAGTGAAGAGTATCGAGATATGGGGCAAAGAAAACAAAACTATTTGAAGGTACGGAAAAGCAAGGTCTGTTGGCGTCAAACCCCAAGAAGAGCAACACGCTGAGCGGAGCTCCCGGAGGCTACTCGGACCTGGTGAGCAGAAGGAGGAGGGGGGGGGGGGAGAATGACTCTCCTTATTTCGCATGATCTCTCGGAGACACAGTAGGAAAACTAGTAGAAAATGCTTGATTTGCCAACCACAGTATGCGAACTGTGCTTCCTAATAACCACTCATGCTTCCTGAGAGTGGGAGCTTTCACAGTCTGATCGTCTTTAAAAATAGAATTTAAAAATAAAATTAATAAACTATACAAAATCGCAGCCTTCCGCATCGACTCCTCCCTCCGCTCCGATCGTCGAAGAAGCAAAGGAGCAACAGCAGTTCTAATCAAAACGGGAGCCAGACTACCGTAATCTCAATTGATAATCAATGAATTACTGTATCATACTCATTGTGTTTGTAACTATGGAATAAAGGCGAATTTATATTCTGAATAATTAGTCGAATGTTACCTCCTAACGGAAAGATGCAGTCCATAAAAAAAGTTTCATTTCTTCAATATCAATGCGGGCGCTGATTCATTTGCAAATTATTGTTTTTACAAATTATTGACGTACTTTTCGCAAAATAAGCTCATTAAATTAATTCCAATTTCAATCAATCATCTCAACAATGGTACATTTGACTACAGTCATTGGATCTTCTCCCCCTCTTACCTCAACGAATGAACGTCCCGAGAAGTGTAAGAGATAAAAAAAATAACGTTTTGTCATGGATTATTATAGCCATTTGAACAATCTCATGTGAGCGTGCATAGTGAAAGAGAGTGAATATTATGGCAATGGGAACATAGAAAGAATAAAAGGCTTTCCTCAATATTAAATGTCTATTCTTCAAAATAGCAATTATCGATGTATTCAAGTTCTCTTCACATAACCCATGAGTGTCATCGTCTGGCCCAATCTGCCCGAGTGTCTCCTTAGTCTCACGGTCTCTTCCTCTCTTCCCTCCTCCTCATCCTCCCTCTCGACTCGTGCGACCGCTGCAGCAAGGGGCTGCAGCACGGCCGTCGGCACCTGCAGCAAGTAAATGACGGATCGAATAGCGCTCTCTCCATTCTGCACACTCTCTCGTTTCTCTGATAGGCGAGAGAGCGTGCTGAATGGAGAGAGCCATTTTTCCATCCGGAATTACTAACCTGCAGCAGATGCTGCTGCAGGTCCTCTCGAGTCTCCTGAAAACGAGACGTCTGCCGTGTACTAGTGCGGACTGTAATTGTTTGAGTATCAGACACTTATGTGTTTGTTGTACTTCTAGTAAAAAAAGTAAAAGTAAGGATAAGGCCGTATTCCACGCAAGGCGGGCTTGGCCACCCCGAGCCGGTTCAGCGTTCAGTCTGTCCTGAGAAACTCAGCGACCTATGCGATGTGGCTATTCCGCCCGTGTTGTGTGCACGTGGTGGGGGATTTCTGACCATTTATGTAACCCCCGTAGATCTGGGTGGATCTGTAGGCAAGGGGGGTCGAACTCATGACCATCTGATTCGCATTCCTGGCACACAACCACTGCGCCACCTTGCCTACTTCTGAGCATGTTCATTTCTGAGTTTTTCAAAACGGTATCTCTAATATTTAAGCAACCAGATGCATCATCCAAAAAAAACCAAACCCTCAACCAAGCCGTCTGCTCGCTTCAACGAAGACGGAAGCCACTAATCAATCACGAAATCACCGAATCATTTCCTATACCCTGGCAGATAAATAATTAAATTGAATTTAAACGCATTGAAATGATCCATTCAAACCGACAGTGTAAACTCCAGTTCGAACCTTCTCCGGGCCATGAATCCATCCCCAGATGAAGCAAATGACCAGAGCAGAGTTGCGAAGAAGATAGAACATGAAGATTGGTGCCTGCAAGGGATCAAATTTCGGTCTTCGCTCTTTCCATTCTGCACACTCTTTCGTATGGTCAAGGAGATGAGGGAGCGGAATGGAGAGTATTTGCAGCTTTATTTGTGTCTTGTTTCCCTTTGTATCAAGGGCAAAAGATATCACAACTCACCGGCACTAAGTAGATGAACATTCGCGATGCGAAATTGCTCTGATAACTCGATTGGAGCACCTCGGCGTCGTAGCTAAATTTTTATTTGCGAGCTTGCGACCCGGATTTTACTGTCTCCATTCTGCACACTATCTTGTCGGACAGGGATACGAGAGAGTGGGCAAAAAGCCCAAATCAAAACAACTAGAATACAGCCAAAGTTTGCGAAATAAGCATAAAAAAGCAACAAACCTTTCCATCATTCTGCACAGCGAAAGGGGACACGTTTTGAGGAGCGTGGTGATCACATCATCCTAAGTTGTATTATTTAAAATAAAATAAAATAAAATAATGATACGATAATAAATTAAAACGTTACATAAGCGTCGGGATTCAGACGGACTGAGGAAACTTTAGATAATGCTTGAACTCCGTCCTCTGTTGATGAAGAGGGAACTGGTGCCGCTTCGCTGAAGCCATTCAGATATTTTCATACTTTTATGTGGTGTTAAAATCCTGGAAAAGTAAATGGAAAAGTGAAAAAGGGTATTAATTTTTGCCAGGAAAAGTAAATGGAAAAGTAAAAAGATTTGAATTCGCGCCGGAAAAGTACTGAGATTTGAATTAGAATGAGAATAGAATGCTCAATAAATGGTGAACTTGGAGATCACTGGAAAAAGGCGCAAATGGTAACGCGCGGTTCGCGCCTAGCAAAATATTGCCTCGGTTGTCTGCGATTTCCTATAAAATCTCATCTCTTACAGTTAATCGTGAAAGATAAAATTCTCTATGAAGTTTACCTGTTCGTATGAGTGTTTTGGAAGATAAGAGTGAGACTGACAACTAATCCGAGCGAAAACATCTGTCTGAGGACTTAGATGGAATACGTCCATAAACGCATTTCTCTCTTTCCATCGTGATAAATCTGCATTTAGATGAATCGGATTCGCAATACGAAGGCGCCTTGAAACTGAATTATGTATTTATTGGGTTGAGGAATAAGTAACGCTCGTTTTTTTCTCTCTGACTTTAGAACCCTCGTGCTCGCTCTTTTGTTGTTGCCGTCTGCCACCCTGTTTACACTGGAGAGAGGGCCCCTCGGGCATTCCACACATGTTTTCGATTCAGTTCTCCCTAGTCTCCCAGGCGAGAATGCCGCACAATTTCGTCCCCGACCGAATTCACATTCGGAACGTGATGCTCTTTCTCTTTCTATCTGGCTTGAAACCGTCCGCCATTCATGAACAACTGGAGCAGGTTTACCCCACACATACCCCGCATGTAACCACAGTGAGAAAGTAGGTAGTCAAATTCGAGAAACACGACTTTTCCCTCGAAGATGAAGACCGACCCGGTCGCCCCATGGAGTTGGACCTCGATCGATTGCGTTCTGAGGTGGAGGCTGACCCGTATCTCACTACGCGCGATCTTGCTGACTTCCTTGGGGTCGACCAAAAAACTGCCGTGAATGGACTTCACGCGATTGGAAAGAAGTGGAAACTCGGAAGATGGATCCCCAATGACCTGACCGACTATGACAAGGATCGCCGAGTGGACATGGCTTCGACTCTTCTCACTCTGCATCGCCGGTTTGATTGGCTGGGCAATGTCATCACAGGTCATATATGTCATCATTCCCTCTTGACCAAGAGTGAGGGGCGGTCGGTTGGCAATTGCGCTCTCAATGGGACAAGTCTAGTCGCCTATCACCGTCGCCTACTACCGATCGCAGTCACCAAGAGTCTTGTGCCGGACTCAATCAACACTATGGCACCACCAGAGGTCACCAGTTCTGTTTCGACGTGTACTCTTCCTGATTCATCCACACCTCAGCCACTCTCGCCATCTACTCGATTCTCGTCATTCATCTCGCGGTTCACCAAGTCGACAGAAGATGCGGTTCCCCTACTGGATCTGGTACGAGCCATGAAGGTCACGATGGATGCAATGAACGTCAAGATGGAATGCATGGAGTCAAGTAATCGAGCTGTGAGTCAACGCGTTTCGGAATTGGAGAAGAGTCAAGAGCGATTGTTGGATGAAAACAGAAGACTGAGAGAGCAACTGATAGAGAATAAACCCCTTCCCGTTTCCTCTACCATCCTTCCTCCACCCGTCCCATCCTTCCACTCTCAACCAACTCATTCCAAGTCACCCGCGCCGACCGCACCCATCCCCCTCATTTCACCCAAAATGACTTTCGAGAATTGTGACGTGAGAGTGAGAGAGATTGTTGAGGATGTTGAACGTGAAAGGGCGGTCGTGATCTACGGTCTACCCGAATTCGCCTCAATGCCCACTCCGAACAGGGCATTGAACGATCGGGCACAGGTCATGGATGTTCTTAATCACCTCGGCATCCAGGCAGTGCCCACGGCTGTCTTTCGCATGCCGGTGAACGGAGCGCCCGATCCCAGGGGTCGTCTGCTAAAGGTGATCTTGCCCTGCTCTAAACTGCAGAGCCAGGTCATCTCCAGACGGCACCTGCTGGCCCACTTCAAACATTGCCGGGTCTGGCTGCGTCCTTCTCTGACACGCGAAGAGAGGGCGAATTCTGGCGACAAGCCATTCACGTACAACAACCCCGGCAACTACAGATCATCAGCGGGCATAGGAACGAGAGGAGTGAGGAACTCGGGTGGTCTCACTTTCTATAACTCCAGTGTCCGTTCTCGGGCTTTCCCGGGTTCGAACAGTGGTGGTTACGGGGTTGATGCCACTCAGCCCTCCTCGTCTCACTCGTCCTATGGGCGCCCTCCCCCATCCATTCATCAGAGCTCCTTCTCTCCTTTTTGAGAGGTAGAGGTGTACGCAAGTGTGCTGAGCCTCCTAAAGTTACTGTGATTTATGCAAACATTCGATCTATCTTGAACGAGGTGAACCATAGTTGTTTGAAGTCTCAACTTGAGACGAATGAGTATCTCGTTTATTGTTTCACTGAGTCGTGGCTGCGTAAATCTGACCCTGATGGAGTGGTTCTAGGGTCACTAGCGAGTAACTACAATATTATTCGGTGTGATCGTGTGAAAAAACGAGGCGGTGGAGTATGCATGATCATTCACTGTAGCATTGATTTCAAGTTGGTTTTCGCTGAGTCCAAACATGAATCGCATGAACTACTAATTGTAGATCTGACTGTTGGTACCCAGAGTACGCGTGTGATTCTGTTATACCGTGTCCCGGCATTGTCTCAAACCAATAGTGCGCACATCTGGGAGAAATTGGATGACTTCACCAAATGCACTCATCCAACAGTTATGGTTGGTGATTTCAATCTCCCTGATATCAAATGGCCACTCGACTCTCAAAATTACAACGGTGTCAACATTGACTTCATTAATTGCTGTACTGAAGTAAGACTTGAACAGCGCATCACATTTCCGACTAGAGGGAATGCATTTCTAGATTTACTGCTGACTGATTCCTACAGAATTGTGGGAAATCTAGAGCAGTTGCCGAACTATGGCAATTCAGATCACAGCGCATTCAAATTCCAATTACTGATGCGAACAGAACCGCAAAAAGCTAGATATGTAAAAAATTTTCGAAAAGCGGACTATGCTGCGATAAATTCTCTACTTTCTAGTATTGACTGGCTTCTCTTTTTCAATGTGAACGAAACTGTGAATGAGATGTACGAAAAATTCATTCTTCTACTCGAAGACATAATTGAAAAATCTGTCCCTTTAATGAGGATTGATTCAACTGGGAAACCACTGCCTGGTCATATTCATAGACTCTCTAAGAAACGCCACGAAGCTTGGATCACGTTTTTGAATGACGGAAAACCTTCGTCTAAAAGACGTTTTGACAAGCTTCATGCCGAATATAACCAGGAAGTGACTAAATACCACCAAAATTACGAGAGAAAGATAATAGAGAATAAGAACCAGAAGAAGTTTTATGGTTACATAAAATCGAAACTTTCTAATGCCTGTACTTCTGCTGTAGACTGTCTCATAGATAATTCAAATCATCAAATTGAGTCTGACGGCGATAAGGCAGAATTACTGGCAGAGACATTCTCAAGGGTTTTCACTAAAGATAATGGTGACACCCCATCTTTTTCTCATGAAAGAGAGAAAGTTTCGAATGTTTATGTTGACCCCTTCTGTCGGTTTGAAATTTGTGAGCTTATTGAAAAGTGGAAAGCATCATCGTGTCGAACTCCAGATAATATACCTATGATTTTTATTAAATATACCGCAGTCCCTCTTTCTGCGGCTCTTGAAATAATTTTTCGAAAATCGTATGAATTATCTCAACTTCCCGACCGGTGGCGCTCATCCACAATAACACCTCTCAAGAAGAAAGCACCATTTTCAAACCCGTCAAACTACAGACCTGTCTCAATAACAAGCATCTTCTGTCGTGTATTTGAGAAATGCCTTGCCAAGCAAATGATTGCTGACAGTGAAAGATACGGTCTCTTTCCTGACACGCAATTCGGCTTTCGAAAAAATCGCTCAGTTGAAACTCAAATGATCGAAGTGGTTAATGAATGGTCAAAAGCGATTGATGAGCACAGGTGTGTCGATGTGATATACTTCGACTATGCCAAAGCATTCGACACAGTAAGCCATCCAAAATTAATTCAAAAGATATCCAAAATGGGCTTTCCACTGCTGACCGTGAAATGGATTGAAGAGTACTTATCCAAAAGATTATTCAAAGTGAGAGTCAAAACGACATTATCTGAATCAAGACCGGTCATTAGTGGGGTCCCACAAGGATCAGTTTTAGGACCTCTGCTATTCAATCTATATACTGCCGATTTATCGCAGGTTATAGACAAGCATGGGTGCAAAAGTTTCACTTTTGCTGACGATCTAAAAATATACCTCGCATTCGAAAAAGATGAACTGAGTGGTCCAATCAAACTTCAGGAATGTGTTGTTTCAATTTTGGAGTGGAGCGATATCTGGCAATTGCGAATTGCAATTGAGAAGTGTAACGTACTCCACTTAGGAAATGAAAATTCACTGTTGAAGTATTACTTGAATGGAACTCAAATTGATCCGAAGTCTTCTGTCAGAGATCTCGGTATTCAAATCGATAAGGAATTGACATTCAAAGAACACTTTGACATAGTGATCCAAAAAGCTGCGATCCGTTCCAACTTAATTTTCCGTGGACTCAGCACCAATAACGCTGCGGTGATGGTTAATGCATACACTACTTACGTTAGACCTATGGTAGAATTCAGTCCTAGTGTCGCATTTCCAGTTTTCGATAGAGAAGCTGGTAAACTAGAGAAACTGCAGAACAAAGTCACTAGGTTGATTAGCTACAAATGTTTGGGTTACAACTTTGAAAACAGGCCATTACCAGTTGAACGAAACGAGATGTTCAAACTGACCACGTTGATGTACCGTCGAAAGATCAATGACTTTAAACTAGTCTATGAAATGCTATTCGGGAATTCAAGATTATCCCGAACCAGAAACGATTTTCTGGTTCTTTCCAAGTCTAATCTCAGAGGCGCAGGCTTCAAATTGTGTCGAGAAAAATTTCGAACTAAGATTCGCGAGCACAGTTTTGCAAACAGAGTAGGTAAATTACTGTATGTTGTACTTCGAAAAGGAAAAATACCTACAAACTATGCAGAGTTCGTGAATGTGATGTGTAAGGAGGTTGGATGATCTGTATACTTGCTCGCTCTACTCGCTTAGTTACCCCCCCCCCCCCCCCCATTTCACACATTCTTTGTTCTTCTTGTTCCAACCACCTCCCCCCCCCACCCCTCCCCCCCACAACAATACCACCTGTGCGGATAAATCTATCTATCTATCTATCTATCTAGGTGATGAAAAGTGGGTGCTCTACGACAACCATGAGCGCATGAGACAGTGGGTCGGAGAGGACCAAAAGCCAGCAGATATCCCCAAACCCGATTTGCACCCCAAAAAAGTGATGTTGTGCATCTGGTGGTCAGTGCGGGGAGTGGAGTTCTGGGAACTCCTACCCGAGGGGACGACTATCACGGCAAAGGTCTACACTCTTCAGCTACGGAAGCAGAGACTCGCTGTCGAACAAACACGCGGGAAGGACGCTCGAATCTACTTTCAGCACGACAACGCCCGCCCGCATGTCGCAAGAAAGACCAAGGCTGAGCTGGCGGGCTATGGCTGGACTGTCCTCCCCCACCCTCCCTACTCACCCGACCTTGCCCCCTCCGATTACTACCTCTTCTCAGACCTCCAGCGTTTCCTCAAGGGACAGAGCTTCAAAGACCGAGCCACTATCCAGACCGTACTGACCAACTATTTCAAGAACCAGCCCCAGTCCTTCTATCACGAGGGCATCCACAAGCTGCCTGGTAGATGGCAGAAGGTCATCGATGCGCATGCAGAATATTTTTAGATTCTATCGTGCTTTGTAAAGTTTTTATGATAAAGTGAAAAAAAAATTCAAAAACGAGCGTTACTTATTCCTCAACCCGATATATTATATTTTTGATTTTTTCTACAATTCGGTTTTATTTGAAAATAAATTTTTATTCTACACCACAAAGGACACGTGTGAATAACGAACGATTCTCAAGCACAGACCGTGGTTGTTCTTTATCTGAGCGAGAAAAAACATCGAAAATAGTAAACAGAAGAAGAGTAATTCCTACGCTATCACTTGTACCGTTTGCGAATGTCAATAAACGCATCAGTTCGTCCCTGAAAGATCAAAGATCAGCAGTGATTTCATCTTCGTTTCCCACCTCAAACAACTGTGTGCTCATCTTCGGCTCTCCCGATGATATGACATAGTTGAAGGAGGGATTCTCCCGGGTGATTGGATCCCAGCGAGTTGGGAGATCGGTGCTGGAGCCGTTGGTGCCGTTGGGATTACTGCAATGCGCGTGTCAGAATGAATAGTACTCTCTCCATTCGGCACACTCTCTCGTTTCCCTAATCGGTGAGAGAGTGTGCACAATGGAGAGAGAAACAATTCGAGCCGGCATCAAGTGTTTCCAAAAGTTCCTGAATAATAAGCGGCTAATTAATCATCCCTATTACTCACCCGCACTTGGCGAAATTCGTGCACGCAGTAGTGTATGTGGCCATGACTCTTCTTTCAGTCTCTGTCAATTCCGGATCGGCAAAGACACCCTTCTTGAAGAGATAGAAAATCTCGCACGCGTGCGTCGAGTCTGAGATACATTTATGATGTCATTTCGGCTGTAAAAAAATTCTTCACACTCCTCTAATCTGTCAAGATATTCAATTGTACATACCGGTTCCAAGCTACAGGCAAATGTGTTTCGCGCAGTTTCCCTGTTGCGATAAAGATATATATATATATATATATATATATATATATGTCATGGCATACCCACCGAGTGTTAGGTATATGCCATAGGGATATCACAGAACTCCCTGTTTGTTGCGCAGTGAAGACGCAATCAATCGATTCAAAAAAATTCCTGAATGGATTTTTCCCTGAACACCAAACTTTCTGATATTTTAGATAAGTCGAAGGGATACCCTTAAAAAGTTTTTCAAGTTCCTGCTCTATCGCACTTTGGCTACAGAATTGCTCAAAGATGTGTTCCAAAAAATTAACTTTTGTTCATAGTCATGCTAGAAACTCGTTCAAAAGCTCAAAATGATCCTTACCACATTTCCTGATGAACCCCAGAGTTTGATAACGAAAGATATTAATTTGACCTCAGGGCACGAATTTTTCACTTTTTCACATAATTTTTCTCTCCCTATTTTGGACGATCACAGTTCCAAGACCGATTTTTGTTCAAATGTCTTTCCTGGACAGGTTAGTTGCAAATGCATGGAATATACGATTCCAACTTTTTAGAGCATTTGGATAACTTTCCACCTCGCGGCAACCGAAAATCCGAAGGCATTCGATTTTCAACCCAAAAAATGACCATGATACCCCCATCATTGGTCGAAAAAATTGTTCTCTCAGAACTTCCTGACTAATTTTTTTCTGGTATATTTTTGTGTGCTGAATCCGAATTTCGATATGAGAGCCCATGATATCATTAATGAAGAAAGTTGAAATTCATTATGTCGAAAAGCAGCCGATTTTGAAAATTTATTGACCTCGGATTTTCGGTTGCCGCGGGCTGGAATGTTATCCAAATGCTCTAAAAAGTTGGAATCGTATATTTCATGCATTTGCAACTAACCTGTCCAGGAAAGACATTTGAACAAAAATCGGTCTTGGAACTGTGATCGTCCAAAATAGGAAGAGAAAAATTATGTGAAAAAGTTAAAAAATCGTGCCCTGAGGTCAAATTAATATCTATCGTTATCAAACTTTGGGGTTCATCAGGAACTGTGGTAAGGATCGTTTTGAGCTTTTGAACGAGTCTATAGCTTGTCTATGAACGAGAAACATTTTTTTCGGGGCCCTATTTTGAGACAGTCTAAAACCACTGTGCGTCATCCTCCCATGAGTACATATTTTCTTCGAAAAGGTATTGAGGCCTTCTATTATCACACTGAGTACGAAGTCTGAGGAAAAATCCATTCAAGAATTTTTATTTTTGAAATTCAATCGATTGATTGCGTCTTCACTGCGCAACAACCAGGGAGTTCTGTGATATCCCTATGGCATATACCTAACACTCGGTGGTTATGCCATGACATATCACAGGTTGACCCATAAATCTATCATGAGTCAAAAGTTATGGAAGAAATTAAAAGTGGTCGGTGACTTATGAGCGCAACTGTATATATATATTTATAAATACCTGTTGTTGCGAAGTTTTGTCTAAACCCTGCTTGCTCCTTTGATTGATTCATTGAAAGTTGCTTTTCAATCCGCGTGTCGATCACAGAGGTGAACAGTTTGTAGATTATATTCAACAATGAAATGGGACGATAGTTTGAAATATCCAGTACATTTCCTTTCTTGAATATAAGAGATATTATCGCATCCGGAAGATCATTGGGAATACACTCTTCTGTTGTGATCCATTTGTTGAATAGATTTGTCAACGACCGTACTATGATATCCCTTCCGCATTTCAGCATTTCAGCTTTCACTTTATCTGGTCCGGGCGACTTGTCATTCTTCAGTTATTCTATTTCTTTTCTTACTTCACTTTCGAGGAACGGTAGAAACTGCTCGCTTGTTTTGAATGTCATTCGTACTGGGCGTCTCGTCGTTGCGAATAGCTCATTGTAGAAAGTTTTGACAACACTGTTGATTTCACCTTTTGAGTTAGCGACAGTTCCGTCAGCCCTTTCTAATTGATTTAATTGAGTTCGTCCTAGCTGAGAGGATATATATAAAGGATATATATATGTATATATAAACTCTCTCCATTCTGCACACTCTTAAGTTTCTCAGAGCAATATGGGCAATGTGGAGAGACCGAAACCAGAAACGACATCACTAGTAGAAAAAATCGATCTCTGATTCATCTCTTACAAATTTTCATCTCTTACAAAACTTCTCTGATTCATCTCTTACAAATTGTAAGTTACAATTGTATTATTTCTTACATCTCCAAAAAGTCGGAAAAGCGAATAACAAATCCTACCCTGAAGAGGCATCATTGGTGCCAGAAAGCCCATGATGGAGGGGTTGAAGTGTTCGAAGAGGTACAGGAACATCGGCTCGTCTGCAAATTCAGATACATTTTAAACGTATTTCGTCGTTTTTATGTACCAATCGAAAAAGAGGAAACACGATTCTGCGCATGTCGGACAGGGAATACTTCAACTAACTCTGTAGCGCGACAGTCTTCCTGCAGTGATCAACAGTTCCAGCAACGAAGAGGGAATCCGAGATCATCTGAATGCACAATAGAAAGAATCACGAAAAAAAAGGATCATGAAGTCAGAAATGCTCCAATATCAAATACCGATATTTTATTTGGTAGATTTTAACCGAATCAACAGCACTAATCATGGGAATGATTAATTATTTATTTTGGAATGGTCTTTTTGAAAAAAAAGCAGTTTAGCCCAACTTACTCCGGCAAGTGCTCGCATGAATTCTCCCGGCTTGGCATCTACAACGAAACGACCGCGCAGCTCGGCCTTCAAGGAATAAATTCAGAAAATTAAACAAATTCAAATATTGGGGAACACGAGCCCAACACTTTGTCACGATTCCAACTACTAAGTTTGAATTAAAGATTTCTAGATTAACGAAAGTATGGTTACAGAAGTCAATATAAATTTTCATTAAAAAAATCTGTTAATCACCTTCATTTTCTCCTTGTTAGTGCAGTCTGCAGTTGCCTCCATGAGCGTCTGCTCCACTCCCTCGGCAGTCTCCTTCCGACCGGGCAGTCAAGCTCATTTTGTATTACTTTTTACAATAAATAATTAAATTTTTCAGTTTATTCAGAAGACATTTTGTAGATTGAGCATGAGAAATTGTCTCTTAGTTGTGTGAATTCGCAAGAAAACAGTTTCTGACTTGGGCTTGTTGTTGGATCATAAACCTTAAAACTGAAATGGTGAGCTGAAAGTAGCTTGAGTCACTGGATAGCAGTCCCTCCTCTGCCGTGACTCCGGTGAGGAATGGCTTGGGCTTGGCTGCAGCTCTCAGAACATCAAGAGAAGCGGGTAAGAAATCGCCGTCAAGGCAAGGACCCGTCTCTAAAAGGAAATTCGAAAATGATCAGAACAAAAGATATTCGATCCGGAAAAGTTCTTTGTCTGAAACGCTGCTCACGCTAACTAACTTGTAAAGAGTTTTACATCCGGTCTTCCCTAGAAGAAACTGCCTAGAATCATCAATTCAATAATTCAGTGCATCGAAACTCAGTGATAGAAAGTAGAGAAAAAGGCGTGTATTTTCGAAAATGATTATTCACCAAAATCAACGTGGTCCTCCTTGACCTGCGATAATAACCCCACTCCGAAGTCCACAGCCGGGAGTTGGCGAAGTTTCGAAAGCATCTGATATGTCAAATTGTTATTCTTATGCGATTTTAATTGAATATAATTTAAACATATTAATTGAAACGAAATACGTTTTCCACCGTAAAAGCAACATAAACGAATCTTTCGAGAGAAGCAATTTTCATTCCGTAATGTTTATTATCTCACCTCTTCATTGCCCGAAAACTCGCCAATCGGCAGACGGCACGTAATGGGCATGGTGTTTGACTGGCATGCCGACGCAGGCAGGTTCGACTCCCGCCCGATGTTTTGCAAGAGGTAGAGAAAGGCGCGCGCCCCAACCACTAGTACGATTCGTGTTTCAACCTCTCTCTACTTCTCACACGCTGCGCTCAAAGCGTTCCCTGCGGTAGGCCGCCCAGAGAAAAGGCGTGCCTTTCTCTACCTCTTGCAGTATAGATGATTCTGGCGTTTTTTTGGGCGTAGATTCCGAATCACCTGCGGGCATCACCTGCATGCCAGCCTTTCGGAAGCTTTGCTGGGGCATTTCGCTGAAATAATATTTTAATTTTTTTTATCTCTTCTGCGTTCAAAAACTTGAAGATATCCGTTGATATTTGAAAGATTGAATTGCAATTGGGTTTACAGTGATTTGATCTGTGTTAATTTCCGAGGAATGTGTGGTTTAGTTGGTTTAGTGGTTTAGTTGATCTTTAAAACTTTCTCTTCACTCACGGATTTCTGTATCGTGATGAAGACAATGCCGCGAGTGACCTGCCAATCAATATTTTACATTGTGATCTACCATATCCCTACCGTAACCGTTTGTTCAATAATTGAAATTAACAAAACGTAGTAGGCATCCTGTCCATACGTTTTGAATTGTAGTACGGATGACATATTGAGCCAATTGATTCTCTTTTGTCAATCTACGTACAGCAACCCTTACAGCGATTGACATGAACAATCAATATTTTACAGGAATTTACCGTAACCTACTCACGATATTCTCGCAGATGCCAATGTCGCCATACGAACTCGCTTCTCCGTTCACGAATCCGCCGCCGTGAATGAAACCATTACAGGAAAACCTGAGATTTATTGGAATTATATTTCGCTCTTATTTTCGGTTCTAACAATGGATAAAGAAACCAGTGAGCCGTGTGTCTTATTTTGGTCAATGAAAAGCAAAATTATCTGCTTGATATTTCGGTAGTTTGATAACGCGGTTTACAGTAATCAGAAACCACATTAGCCTACAGTATACCTTCCTCTGGCGCCTCCCAGACGGGCGTGAAGACGTTGAGGTACAGTGAGTCTTCGGAAGGCACGCCCTTCTGCAGTTTGATATTTGCTCTCTAATTCTGAGCCGCATTATGTTCCAATAATGCTTAAATTGTCTTAATTTCGTCACTCTTCATGAACAGGATCTCAGTGAACAGAATCACAAACAGATCGTTCTAACCAGTAGTGTTGTTATATCGAATAATTCGCATTCGCGAATGATTCATTAGCGAATACATTCCTCGATTCTATTCGCGAATGATCGGTCATTCGCGAGTAGAATCGTGAATGAATTTGAATTCATTCGCCAACAATGACGGTATTATCCAATCATTTCTCACTGGCCGCGCAAACAACGAGATGATCAATTATTGGCGAATAAAATGCAAAATCATTTAAACGTGATTTTCTCCTTTTCATTCGCGAATTGATTGACCGAACGAATAGGTTTCGAAAGCAAATCGATGCTGCATCACTGCTTCTCACCATGGCGTAGTCGTGAGGGTTCATTGGGTGCTGGATGGAGCGAGCCGAGAATGCCGTCGTCTCCCTCACTCCTTCCCATATCGCCGGAGGCAATGGTTTCTGAAGAAGAAGAGCGAGAGATTAGAGTGCGCTATTCGGGTAATCGTCTCTTCATTTCACACACTCTCTCGACCGGTCAAGTGGTGAGAGAGTGTGTGGAATCAATCAATCAATCAATCAATTTATCATGTCAGGCAATAGATGCTCAGAAGGGGATGAGTCGGCGGTATTCTTCATAAGTTGTAGACCACCAGTTAGCGCCAATAGCTCGCTTCAAGTCGTCTCTCCAGCGCACTCTACGTTTGCCCTGGGGGCGGTTCCTGTTGTATAGCGTCCAGACGGTAGTCGCGCGACTCCATTGATCCAAGTCCATGTTCCGTACCTTGAGAGCCCAGCGAGCCTTGCGTTTCAATCCCTCCTCGACCCAGTCTCGCAGTTTTGTGATGCCTCGCACGCGGTCGTTTCTCCATCGGTCCCTCAGCGAAACTCCAACCATTTTCCTTTCCATCTTCCTTTGGGTCACACTCAATCTCTCCTTATCGCTCGATCGTAGTGCCCATACTTTTCTTCCGTAGAGTACTATAGATGTGACGCAGCTTTCGAAAAGTTTTCTCCTGGTCTTCATGGGAAGTAGGCGGGATGAGAGGAGACTTGAAAGCTTGCTCCATGCATACCAGCCGAGTCGGATCCGGTGTTCTATTTCATCCGAGTGATCGAGGGAAGGGAGATTCTTCCTCCAAGATAGGTGGCAGACTCGGTGAATTCAAACTTCAGATTGCCGATGGTGATTGGGGCTCGTGTAGTGGTGCATGAGGTGAGCAGATTGGTCTTAGAGGCATTGACTTCGAGACCTACTCTACTGCAGGCTTCCATCAACTTCTTCAACATCCTTTCCAGTTCCGGTCGTGACTTGGCGATGAGAGCCACGTCATCTGCGTACTCCAGATGGCTCAGGTTCCTCCCGTCTATCCGAATCCCGTCGCTTTCCCAGTCGATGTCATCCATTGCCGAACGAAGAACCACGTTAAAGAGACGAGGAGACAGAGTGTCTCCTTGGCGGACTCCTCTTCGAACGGTTACTGGGACTAGATCTTCGTTGACGCGGATGAGGGTGGAAGACGATTCGTAGATGCGACGGAGAAGATGAACGAGGGTCGGATGGCATCCAGCTGACCAGAGAGACTGCCAGACAGCGCTCCACTCCACGGAATCGAAGGCCTTCTTGAAGTCGACAAACGCGAAGTAGATGGGAATACCGCTCAGAGGTCTTTTCTGCTATCTGCTTGATGGAATGCAGATTGTCGAGTGTGCTGTGCCCGCACCGGAACCCGCACCGGAGTGTGTGGAATGAAGAGACGATTACCTAAATAGCGCACTCTACGAGTAATGGGCTGGATCTTATGACCTTCAGGTTCTCTTGCTTTTACGTACACTATCGTTACTGAGAATCATTTTTTCATCCGATAAAATCCACAGCGCTCATAATAGATGATGATTTTCCGGTGTATAATCAACGAGACAGCGCTGAATGATAAGAAACGACAGATAAGAGCTACTCCTTTGCTAGCTTCGCTTGTTACCAGGAGGCCATCCCAAAGGTCCTCCGGGAAAAAAGTTTCTTAGCAGGTATTTTGCAGGTTTCCAAGTGGAAAGCTAACTGTGACACTATAAGGAAATTTTTTCCCAAAGAACTGCTAGAACCTGTTTAGAAGAGGCGGATCTGCTAGGGACTCACCTTAAATCGCAGTTCGCCGACAGGAGGAGCGGCGAAGGGAATGCCCTGAAAACCAAAATGATTTATATATTTATTAAATTTTTTTATTGCTTTAGATTATTCATCAACCTGATACCCAACTCTATTCTGTAATCATTCAGAATTATAACGACACAAAACGGGAATGCACGGCTGTGTCTCACGCTTCAAAATCGAGAGATCAAAGATCAAAGATCGCACCTGGAAGGCATCAACCTGTTTCTCTCCCTGGTGCACGAGTCGCCTTCCCCTCACTTCTCCATAGGCAGTCTTGACGACGCGAGATGGAGGGAAGTCAGATACCATCCTTTTGGGAACCTATAGGGAACGCTGGTCAGTAATGTTGTCCGATCGAATAGTGCGCCCTCTCTATTCCGCACACTCTCTCGCCGGTTAGAGAAATTGTGCGGAATGGAGAGAGCTGCAACACTAGTGGTCAGGAAAGATACGGTGGTTTAGAATAAGGCAAGTTTCAGGAACGATGTGTTCCCCGGACTTCGATGGGTCTGTGTGAAAAGTAAAGGAAATAACGAAATTAGCAGAAATAAATAATGAATTCATTGAAATGACAAAAACACGAAAATAAAACGGTAACGAAGTCTTGACAAGCACGGAAGCGAATTGGAATAGGAAATGGGGGCGAAATCAAAAAAAAAAAAAAAAAAGACAAAAGGGCGAAATCTCTCTCTTTTCCGTGCTATCTCATCACTTTCGCGCGCTACAAGAAAGGACGCTGTTAGTCTCACCCTGTCAGTTTCATGTGTTTTGCTAGAGAAGACGAGATCGCACGAAACTGAGAGAATCCCAACAAAATACCTATAGGTATATGAGGCCGTTTGCGATAGGGTCAACAAGTGCCGGGAACAGGCCAAAAATCGGATGTATATATATAATTAGAATCAGCATGGAACGGCGGTTCGAACACAATAGGTCCCGACTCGCTCATAGGAAAGAGTCAAAAAACGACCGTGACTCGAAAACGAGTAAAGATAGTGCTTCATCAAAAATTTCATTTTGTAGGGCCTTAAATTCTGGTCGGGTACGCGAGAATTTGGCCAATTTTGCCCTTTAGGGACCAGTTTTTATCGCAGAAACCGATTTTTGCGGAATTTACGTCGTGCTGTACCGGGATTCAGAAGGCTCAGATCGAAAAACTGAAAACGCCAATCGATTCAGAATCAAAAGTTACCCCTAGGACCGAGTTTTGAGCACATCCGATTTTTGGCCTGTTTCAGACCCCAGTTGAATCTTGTTGATGCTATCGCAAACGGCCTCATATAAGAGACACTCTGAGATTTTGAACATATGGCTTTTACTAGGTGCAAAAGTCGATGCGAGGGACGAGCTCCATATTTGCACAGGAGGTAGTGCTCGGTGAGGTAGGCAGGTTGACTTGGGGCTGACCGCGACGCGTCCGCAGCGCGTTAGAGCGCGCGATATTCGAAATTTGACGAATTTTGAAAAATTAATTTTTCACTCAGTTCTTCCTGTATCGATTCAAACTTGGTACGAATACATTCCAAAGTGCATGGACATCAGTTCATGTGTTGGGTATAAACCAGGAAAGTTTGCGCTACATGGCGAAATTACAAGATCAAAAATTCCGAGGTATTTCCCTCGGAATTAAGGGTGGAATTATGATTTTTTTTAGAATTGTGGCTCTGAAAAACAATGAAAAAGGGTATACTTGAAAAGTTTCCGGATCGACCATCACAGGTAACACTCTCGCATCCCGGGCTCGCGAACTTCTGTGGCTGCTGTGTCAGTCTCCTCGTGATAAATAAGTCTGACAAGATAAATAGAGAGAGGGAGAAGGTAAAGAATAATGACTGTAGCGAGAGAGCGTGCGGTATGAAGTGACGAATACATTATTCTGCATCCATATTTAACATCGAATAACCTTACGCGAGACAATTCAGGTGCCCCGAGACTTACGAATACTAACAGAACAAAAATTCTGTTATATTATCTGAAAATTTCGTTTTTAATGACCTTTGAAACGATTAAAAGGTTGCCCCATGCTGGAATCGAACCAGCGACCAGACGCTCTGCCACTAAGCCAATGGGGCTATGAGGAAAGCACTTTGCACATATGTACAGATTGTGTGAACTGTATTTATTCATATTTTATGGAGGGATAGCCTATAGTTCACTATCGGCGTATTCGTTGTTCTGTATAAACAGTGGATCAGAGCACCTAGCGAATGCGCAGAACCGATCTCAAACATTAAAATTGTAAGGGGAATATTTGTTGCACGAAGATACAGTTTCGTTTCAAACAGATGGATACATACATAATATTTTCGAGCTGTAATGCATGCCTTATTGAGATCAGATTCCTGCGGACAGGCGTAACAAAGACCGCTTTGCGTGAAAAAACTAACACATTTTCCTTTTTCAACATCCTTCTACGGCTTAATCGATAAAGCGCAGATTGTTGTTTTTCAGGCAAAAAAAAAATATGAGAAGAACGACTTCAATATGATGTCCTCAGCACATAGAAAGCGGCATGTAAGATATTCGGAAGTTTTGAGATTCTGTTTTTCTTTCTTCTTCAGAGCAGTGCATGTACAGTCACTGCGAGCGTTCGTAGATCTGCGCTTCAGCAGTATTTCCGCTCGTCCCTCCACTCAAAACTGAGCCAATCGTCCCGCGTGTTTTCACCGTTCTTCCTACTCCAGACGACAAAAAGAGACACACTCGCTCATGTTGACACTCTTCCCACTATGATCAGATAGAGAGAGAGGGGAGGAAGTATTTGGCACAACGACTCGATTCTCGCCTGTTACACAATCGACGATCTCCGATATCATCTGTCTGGTAGGTTCACCATAACTTAATGACGACCCTAAGCACTTACGGTTAAGCACTTTAAGGTCACGAGTTCTAAAGTGATCTGATACAGGGGATGAAGAGGAGGAAGTATGTTGCAACACAACATGATTACTCGGCGATTCTCGCTATTACACAGTTGATGATCGCTGATTTCTCCCGTCTTTGATCCCCGACCCCGTGTTTTCCCGACATCACTGACTAATTCTAATTACGGATGAGCGAGCCTCAATTAGGATACGAGGCACGAGGAAAACACATGAGTTCGGAAGTCACTGTCTTGTTTGCACGATTGTCATGTTTCTTGGTGTAGTAGTTGAGCCTTTGACGCGACTGATGCTATCTTTCCGACTCTTGGTGGTTGTTGACTGTTGTCAATTCGCGCACTATCTCTTCGATCATAAAAAAGAGAGTGTGCAGAATGGAGAGAGCCAAAACCGAAAAGACATAATAATTTAACTACGCCCGAAGCGCAACGGGATAAGGCAACGCAACGCAATGTGAAGGTCGTTTAGAATCTGCAGAAAAATTAGAAATAAGCTGATTTCCACATGCATTTTTTTCAATTAAACAGCATATTCTAGGTATGTAAATTCGGTTTTGGCTCTCTCCATTCGGTACACTATCTCGCCGATCGGGCAAAGAGAGAGAGTGTGCATAATGAAGAGAGTCGAAAACGGCACCACTAGTGCTTTCTCAGTTCGTGAAGTTTGGCGCTGTAAAAAAACTACAGAGAGCAGCTTGTTTTCGCGTTCGCTGAACTGTTCTACTTCTCTGTGTCTCTCATAGCAGAACAACCCCGAGGGCGGATCGAATTCGAAAATAGAGAGGCGATAGACCTCGTCATTCTTTAAGCTTTTGCTAGTAGTTTTCATAAGTTTGTGGCCCAGACAATTCTGTGAAAGCTTTCACTTTGTCCCAAATATCTACTATCAGTCCATGTTTTTGTTTATTTTCAATATGTGCGGTCGGGGCCAAAAAACCATGGAGGGCCACAGTTTTTCTTCTTCTTCAGTGTTCTTGTTCAATTTACTTGGAAATGCGAGCCTTACTTGCCCAACTTCCCTATGCTAAAGCACGGTTCTAGTTCTCTCGCATTCCAATTGCGCAATGGGGTAAGACCAATCAGGGAAGGGATCTTTTGGGTGATTATTCTCAATGGAAAAGTTTGCAACCAAACCCCGGATTGCCTTGTTATTAGGGATGTAAATTCGGGTAAGGCTCTCTCTATTCTGTACACAATCTCGGCGGTAAGAGTAACGAGATAAAGAGAGAGAGAGTGCAGAATGAAGAGAGTCGAAATCAGAAACGACACCACTACTTGCTGCCTGTCATCAGATTTATGTAATTTGTCCATTAGCGAATGACTCATTTGACCGATCGAACACTCGCCCAGTAACTGCTTCTCCCCATTCTGATTCTCTCTCTTCCTCTTCCCCTTCGTGTTTGTACTTCTTTCTTCCGCGCGCGATTCTTCTCACTTGCCTCTCTAGTAGTTCCCGATTCTCATTCTCCCTCCAGGGCTATCAATCCAGCATATTATTCTCTTCTTCTGATCTTCCATCACCATGCAAGACATTATAAATATTTATATAATTCGAATTTTCTAGCGGCTATCGGTCCTAGTTTGTTGTTCAATCATATTTCTCTCTCCATTCAGCACACTATCATCTGCAAAAATCGAGGCAAAATGCACGTAGGATCATAGATTACTGAAACTGAAGGGAGAAGCATTCTTCATTCCTCATCTGTTGCTCTCCCCTCTTCGCACATGTGGTTTGCACTGAAACACTCAGCGAGAAAATGTGTGATTCTTTAAAACATCCGCAAATCAGTATTTGTACGCTGATTCGCATCTCCGATTTGCTCTCCACCCTCGACAATTCTGGGTGTTGCCAATTCTTTCACTACGCACATCCTTCCGGTGCTTCTGCTGTTTCAATTCCCCCCATCCCTTTGCCGCTTTTCCAACCACGTCCCGGCACTAATCCGGAAGAAATTCGGAAGATAATCTGCTGTAGGAGATAAATTTCGCGATTCCGTTTTTTTAATATAACAGGTGGGTCTCTTATGCAATTCCCCAGTAGGTTATCATCCGAATGTTCTCATCCGACCGAGTGCCGGTATCCCGCTTCCCCTCCCTGATTGAAACTGCTCATTTCGTTCTCCACTATGGGGTCAGCTGCGTATTCCCTCAAAACTCATCAGAGTGCGTACCTGTTGTACTGTTCTTTAGGGTAGTGCAGCATATTCTCTCCCATTCCTTCGCAAGAAGAGAAAGTGATTGTAAATCCGCGAGGAATGCGTGTCCTGAGACGTTCTAAAAGGGCGTCCATGACTAATGAAATGTTCTCAATCTACCCTCTTATCTTATCTCTTGATTTCTCAATGAATAGGCGTTCATCCGTTCGTTTTCTCTGTCTCCTTAGGTTGTCTATCCCTTGTTTTCTTTACTTTCGACACCTAGCAAACAGCGTTGAGAACTGTCGTTAAATCCCCGTCCGTTCTCTCATCTTTGGCTCTTTCGCACTCAAAACAAGAGATAGGTGTGGCTCTTCTTCATTCCCTCTCTTGATCCTCTATCACCCCGTTCCAGATAGGAGATTGGATGATGATAAATCAACTGGATTTTATAGTAGAGATCTTAGAGCGGTGATCGGTGCCAGTGTTCTGTTCAATTACTTACCAACTGCTATCCGCCACCGTAGCGGAACTGTTAGCTTTGGGTGAAGGTTCGAAATCTTAACTTCAGATCATCGATTGTGAATTGAGCATAATGAATCTTCATCTTTGATTCAATCAATGTCGATGGTCCCTGGTTGTGAGCTGTTTTCTCAGTGCTGAGAGATTCAAAGATTCGTCTTGCATCTGCTTCCTTTGATTCCTGCGGATAGAGGGTACAGTAATCCCTTTACCAAAGCCGCGATCTGACATGCATTCACTAAAGGAAGAGAAGAACCATCTCCCCTTCGCGCTATCTTTTCCTTCTCTGACAGTGCTGTTCATTCGCTGGTCAGATCGCGTAGAGATAATGCAGAATGAAGAGGGTGTCACTTCCCCCCAACATCTCCCAGTGCATATAATCAACCCCACAGATCACATGGCTCTTCCTCTCCCTTTCCTTAGTGGAACCGATCAAGTTCGTTATCTGCCCATTTCATCACCCTTTCCTACTTACTTTGTTACACACCGAATCCGAGCGTTTTGAAAGCTTTTGATGGATGCTGAGATAGCTAAGGGAACATCTGTGTTCAGTCGGAACTGTATCGCAATGTTTTTTAAACTCAATTTTTTTTAAAAAACTCACTGTATTACTATCAGCGGAATCGGTTCACCATTTTCCGCGCGCGGATCGTTGAAATCTCTCGAAGATCTGGCGAATCCTCTCTTATATTTTTAGCCAAGCTTTCCCAGTAGATTGTTGAGCGCTTCCTCAATCGTCTTCAGAGAAGAAATGCATCTCTCCCTTCCTTTTATCGTCCCAGGAATAGCCCTAAATTCGTTAGCCCGGTTCGAATTGTTTCTCGGATTTCCCGTCCGCGTTGTCACATCCACTTCGAATCTGCTCGAATCCAAAAAAAACCTCTTTATCCTCATTCGATCGACGAGAGACCGATTCTCATCCTCTCTGGGGACTTGACGTCTGGATCTGGTGCAACTAAAAGCGAAGATTAAGATAACTAATATAGTATTATTTGCACTTATTTGTGGCCAAAATACTCATGATGTACTCATGCCATTATCTATAGCTCGCTAAAGTTTAGTTTCCTGTCTTACTAGGGAAAATGATTCATTCTCACTGCTCTGAACGAAACATACCTGTGCAACCCTGGCGGCGACCCGTTTTTGGACCATGCATATCAGTTCACGATAACCGGATTACTGTATTTTGGGTTACGGTAGAATTCGCAGTTAATTTAGTGCACTTTGGGATATGGTGCTCGGGGTCGAAAAATGACCAAATCCATGACCCGTGGACTTGTAGGGTCTGACAAATTTCTTTTCAGACCCTACAAATCCATGTATTTGTAGGCTTAGGCTAGGCTGTAGTGTATTTTGGCATATGCTCCAAAAGTACCATATGCCAAAATACACTACAGTAACTCGACATTCTACCGTAACCCAAGATACCGTAATCCGGTTATCGTGAACTGACTTTTTTCGCAAAATGCGTTTTAAAGTCGGGTAAATTTACTGTGATTTGTAACGTCCGAAATGTTCGAGATGACCTTTTTGTAAAAATTAATGAGTTAAAAAAAAATTTTTCGGACGTTAAAAATCACAGTAAATTTACCCTGCGTCGGAACTCTTGGCTCTTGTCATACGAATTGTAGAGCAGATTCAGACCTTTCACATGAAATTAAGGATGATGCTCTCCGACCAAAACTAACCGAGTTATAAGAGTAAGTGTGCCAAAGAACCGACTTTAAAACGCATTTTGCGAAAAAAGTCAGTTCACGGTAACCGGATTACGGTATCTTGGGTTACG
This sequence comes from Pristionchus entomophagus, assembly GCA_036245825.1. Taxonomy (NCBI): domain Eukaryota; kingdom Metazoa; phylum Nematoda; class Chromadorea; order Rhabditida; family Neodiplogasteridae; genus Pristionchus; species Pristionchus entomophagus. Next base: position 4,943,600 of record BTSX01000006.1, on the reverse strand, counting down.
GTAGAATGTCGAGTTACTATAGTGTATTTTGGCATATGGTACTTTTGGAGCATGACCCCACATGGATTTGTAGGGTCTGACAAGAAATTTGTCAGACCCTACAAGTCCACGTATCATGGATTTGGTCATTTTTCGACCCCGAGCACCATATCCCAAAGTGCACTAAATTAACTCCGAATTCTACCGTAACCCAAAATACAGTAATCCGGTTATCGTGAACTGACTTATATGTCAAAACAAGAAGTCGCCGGCGGCGTGCACACCTAACGAAATATGACGAAACCCGCTCTAAATCCAGCAATATTTTAGGACGATGCGCTGTTTTCTGATTTGCTGCAGGGACTCTCGAAGTGTCTCCTCTCACTTCAGATTCACTTCCTCCTCTTAACTCCGAGACTCGAAATGTCGTGCGAATTCGTGTCTTTCCCTCCTGTCTTGCAGAGATGCCAGGCTGAAGAACGATTCTCTCCACTCCGCACACTATCTCGTCTGTCTGACCGGCGAGATAGTGTGGGGAATGGAGAGAGTCGTTTTTCATATCGAGATCCCTCCTCTCCAGGGACCGTTTAGACAACTCGAGCCGATAGACAGACAGGCCAATTTGGCCAGTGAGGGTGGAAGAAGGAGAGTTTGGAGAAATGCGGGCTGAAATTGCCGGAGGCGTATTTCAACAAAGTAGTTCACTGATATTTCGAAATCGGGCGCTGTTTTCACTTTTCACTGCACAAGATGTGAAGGCTATTTCCTTTCTTGAATCACGGACGGAAGCCAGTCCATTGGGGATGTAAATGCGGTTTCTGTTTTCTCCATTCCGCACACTCTGTAGGCGGTCCGACAGACGAGGGAGTGTGCGGAATGGATAGAGCGGAAACCTGAAACGAAATCACTACAATCCACGCTTCTCGGGGTGATTCGATTGTGTTGCTGCTCGGTCTGACCGTCTTCCCTTCACTTCCTCCTCCCGTAATAGGTTCCTCTCCTCCTTCTTCTCCGCCTCCTCCTCCTCCTTTTTCAGGAGCCTTTCCCCCCTAGATCCCAAGGCCTATCATGGTGCCGAATGAAGGGCGCGTCTCTCCGTTTTGCGCGCTATTTCGTCCATCACAGACGAGAGAGCAGGTGGACTGAGGAGTGCAGGCGGGGATCCTCACCCTCTAGCAACAACACAACACATGTCACTACAATGCCTCGCGCGACCTTGCCCCGATCGCACGGTTCAATTCCCCCCCCCCCCCCCTCCTCTACCTTTGCCCCTTTTACCTCTCTCACCAATCCTCGCAATTTCCGAGACGCTTCCCGCTGTGATGAACGCTTCTAGTACATGTTATGTGAGCCGAATTAAATATTGGACAATGGAAATCGCGAAATTATACTCTTGTATCTCCTTCATATACCCTGTTCACTTGTTTCTCCGTCTCTTCCTCCTGCAACTTTCATTCGGCAACTAATAAAGTTTGATGTCCTTTCCTCATTCTCGACTCGGCATTCGGCATCATCCATCCATCCCTACATTCTTGTTCCCGGTCGCCCCTCGCGCACCCCCAGCGCGATTTCTGTTAGGGATCAGGGGAAACGGGGGGATCTCGGCGCACCCCCCGATCTGAGTTTGCGATTCCCCCCCCCCCCCCCCTCTTCTCCCAATCCCCCTTGTTCTCGCGCTCCTCTCCCATTCTCTCTCTGTTCTCGATTGTTTCCATCGCTCGTTCTGACCCCTTCTCTTCTCTCTTCTCTTCTTCCCACTTGAGCGCTGATCTCGTGTCTTTTTTCGGCCAATAATTTCTGCAATATTGCCAAAATCAGCAGATTAGTTGTTTGTCTCGCGCGGCGCTCTGTGGGCGCATAAAAACAGCCCGAGTTCTGCAAAGTTCGTGGTGTGGTTAATGGCCAATTCGTTCGTTCTTCGCACTTTCTTGTTCTGTTCTGGAACCGACGAGTACGACGTAGGTTCACTCTGTAGTCAAGTTCTACTGAAATACGCATGCTATCTCGCCTCTAGAATTGTGTTGCTTGATTCATTTGCAATTCTCTATTCGATCTCGAGAATAGATGCCAACAATGGTTGAGCTATGAATCATTCAAATTTGTTTAGCATCTGATCCATGAAAGAAGCCTTCTACAAGGGAGCACTAAAGCCGGGAATGATCTACCGCCGTGGATTAGACTGGATTAGATCAGTCTCGGCGCCCCATCTGTACAGCAGTAAAGACATCAGCTAACGAGCGCGACTCGAGATTTAGAGGGTAGATTCTCCCGAGGAAATCGCTTTACCCTCTTTGAATCTCGGCATGCAGTGCTTTCGCGGCGGCCATGGTTTTCCCGGAACTTAGCTATAAGCTCCATCTTATTCCCCCCCCCCCCCATCTTCATCTTCCATCCCTGGCCATTTCCCTCCTCCATCTCTCTTCTTGCTGGTGGTATCTTCTATTTGCCCTCTGTGTCTCTGCCCTCTATAGTGGTCACTACTATCTTCTTCTTCTGTACGCCAAGCGCCCATAGGGCAGATTCCCTTTCGAGTCAGTGAGCGTCTGGGCTCTCTGACGCTCTCGCCCCATGGATCAGTCTCGCTGTGTGTGAAACAGTCCTGCGTGTGCCCTCTCCTCTGCGTCTCTCTCCACATGGGATACAGGTGCAATGTGAATGGATCGATAGGTCGCGACCCCGATCCTTTCTTCTATTTCTTGTAATTCTTCTCGCACGCAAGCTGTACAGTTTCGTTGCTTCAAATCTCCTCTCATTTGTGCCATTTTCTTCTCCCTTCTGATGAATCAGAGGCAGTGCTTTGTCTGTGGCATTTCATCTCCCCTCACCCTTTTCGTCTTTCTTCTCCCCATTCAAACGCCAATGGTTGCGAAATCAGTGTTGATCTACCCAGTTTGAGCATTAAACTCTAAAACCTATCCGTTTTCTGCTTGTTTTTTTTCAAAGGCCTGGGAGTCCCAGCGCACTCTTGTTTCCTGACCGTTTATCGTCGATTGGTAGCCAGGCGAAATAGCCCACAATAGTCGTGATTGGGCCCCCAGTAAGCCTGTCCTTAGGCATATTTCTTGCTTTTCCATCGCTTTTCCTCCTCCTCTTCCATTTCTCCTTTCCCAACTATTTCTTCGCTGTTATGAGTGAGTGACTAGGAGGGGGGGGGGGGGGCAGGAGGAGGAGGAGGGGTGACCGGTCTGTATGTCCCCTTTGATTTCCACTGCCTTTCCCCCCTCCCTTCCCTTCGCTCCTCCTCCTCCTCCTACCTTATTTCCCTCTCCGTACTTTGCCTGCCTACTAAGACTCGTATTTCTAATGGAAGAATGGCATCATCTCATCAATTACAGTCAGGCGCTTAGTTTGGAATAAGTGTTTTCTCATCACCGTCCGTTCCCGAACAATTTCCCGTAATCTCTTGATCTATCCTTGGGGCAGTAGTACCCTTCCCCATCTCTAGTTTCCCTCTCGATCATCCATATTTCCCCTTCTTCCCCCTTATGGTCATCATTCCATCCAGTCCATTCCGATCCTTCTTCGTCCATTCTCGTTCCTCTTCCATCGTCTCCTCCCCCCTCTCTGCTTGATATCCGTGAATTCCTCTCGCTTTAGCTATATAGCGCATTATCACTGCTCTCGACTCGCATTCGCTATCATCTTGAGCGCGCAAGATAGAGCTGGTTTAGCCCCGCTTTTTCGTCCCTCTTCGAGAGAAGGGTTTGTGTGGAAATTGGAACACCCTCTAGGAAGTATTGCGAGTTTCCCGAGATTTTCACCGCGCAAATCAAATTCGAAAGTTCTAGAGAGTTTTGGGCGCGCGCGCGTTCACTCGTCTTCCTTCTCCATGTCAAATTTGACAGCGGACGAATGACTATTAGGGATGTCGTCTCGGTTTTTGCTCTCTCCATTCTGCACACTCTCTCGCCGGTCAGACAGGCGAAAGAGTGTGTATAATGGAGAGAGCTGAAAACAGAAACGACAGCTATTCTATTTCGGCATCTTTCTTCGCTTCCTTGAGATCATGCGGGAATCTAAATACTTTCTTCTCGATAGAGCGAGACGGTTTCCATCTCCCCTACCATAATCCCCACCCCGATTCCTTTTCTAATCGCTAGTAATGATTATCCTCCCTAGTTAATCTATCTATCCATAGAAAAAACACAACACCGGAAATCCCTCCATTTTCGGTGTGACCGCTGAATTTCACACATCCCCGGAAATCGCACTTCTTTAGGGGGGGGATAAATATGCGCTCAGAATTCGTCATTAGTAGAAATACATGAGATGGGGCGCCTGACACTAGTGGAAAAACGAGCCGAGTCTCCTCGTGTCTCAGTCTTATTGGGCAATGAAATTGCGCTTTTCAGCTCGCTCCTCGCTCTTCCAATACAAATAGGCACGAGGATTTTCACGGATTGGCTCTCCTTATGGGTCCCATCTTTTCAAGCTTTATGGCCATGTGAAAGGCTGATGACGCAATTACGGCCAGCGAGATTGAATACCTCTTGAGTGAGCACCACCTCTAGTTCCTGCTAGAGTGATAGATTGTGCACCCTTCATTTGGATTGATCCGCTATATTCACTACAAGAAGGAACCATGTGGATAAGTATTGGCCGAATAGGTTTTTTCTGCGTTTTAGTTAAACACCCATTCAGTGGATGGAGAGATCTGCGCTCGAAATCAGTTCGCTCAGCACTATCTCGCGCGCTTCTTTTGTGCGGTTCCTTGCCTATTCTCATCTCTCTCCTCTTTACAACTACCCGTCGCTGCCGAAATTCGAGCCAAACCCTCCTGTCTTTTTTGTGGTGCTCGCCCCCCAATCAACCGGCAGTAACAGTGATTAGATGAGACGTGGTTGGAGGCTCCACCCCGTCTATCATTCGAATGGATCTATCACCGTAATCCGCTGCACCAGATCACTTGATATACCGTAGTCTGCCGCCTTCAGTTCGCGATCGATCGATCAACCGTAATCAACTTGTGCGCGAATTGGCGTGCGCGCGCTAGGAGGACAAACCAGCTCCGAGGCACGGAAGCAAGTGATAATCACCATTGATCATCCTTCTCGCCTCTTCCTCTGTGTGATCTACGCTGATCTCCCCAAGATTACACACCTCGCTCAGTTCCTTCCGGCCTACAGTTTCGCTGACTGACCTGCCTTTTGATCTACCCCTTCCTTATCACTTGGACTGATCTTTGATCCACCAAGACTTTTCCCCTCTATTGTTCATGTACCATGATCCCTGATATAACTTGCCTGCACAACAACCTGGTTAACGATTAACTAGATCTGTGAATTCGGTATCGATGATTGACTATAGTCCAGACCACCCATCGACGAGATAAGCCTATTATTATCACTGCGGATGGAAGGGAGCCGTCCTCTTTGCCTCTTTGCCATTGCCCCTGTCCCTTCCTTATTCTTCTCCTTCTTGCTTGTTTTTTTAACCGCCCTCTGCGTCCTTTCTCCGTGCCTTCTTTCGGACATGCATGCCTGAGCGGACACTATCGTCGCTAACGAACGGAAGTTTTGAACACCGTAGTAGCGTCTGACCGGAAGTATATCTAGCCAAACCCCTTGCTTGCATGTACACCTTTGCTTCTGGCTGACTGGGCGCATTGTTAGATGCTTGTCCATTCCAAGATCAGTCCAACCTTTGTACTAGGACTGAGTATGACGTCCTTCCAAACCTCTGACCCTTGCTCTCCAGGAAATAGTTTCTCTACGCCACTTCCTCACATGCCTTTAGTCCACTCAAGCGATAGTAGTAGTTAGTCAGAATCTTAGTCAGTCCCTTCCTACTTAGCATCGTGGTCTCTGGCCTCCTTCCCTCTTCTGATTGATGACCCTTCCTACCCAAATCCCTGCAAGATGGGTCTTGCGCGTGTGAAATTAAAACCCCTCGCGGTCCATTGTTTTCGTCCCCAAGCAGCGTCAAAGTGCCGTCATTTCCCGCTTTGTTTGCCCCTGCCCAGAGCCGCAAGCACTATTTGCGCCTCTGGATCTCTTTATTTCCTGAAATTGAAAGTAACTTTTCTCAGCAACTTCTGATCCTTAAAGTTTGGAAAATAATTTCCCCAGCTTCACCCAATTCCTCACACCATCATGGTTCTACTCAGACGCTAGTATACTACTGTCATTGCTCGAAGAACCCCGGACAGAGTTCAAAGATAGATACGCCCCGGAAAGCGTCAGAATGGCCCAGCCAGCGGGACATGTTTCGCTCGTTTTCGCGTGACATCCGAATTTGGCAAGACATGCAACGGGGGCGAAGCTCCCAAGATAGAGACCGAAACGCACTTCGTTAGGGGAGCTCTGCCATTCTTTCTCGCTATTCTATCTCTCCCTCTTCTGTTTGGTCACTCTGATATGATATCTGGAATGGACTTGGACTGGCTCTCGGCTCCATTGTAGTGACGTCTTTCCTTCACATTCTCACGCACGGGAAGGACTCTTTCTGCGCGCGTTTCGCCTGTCTGAAAGACGAGGGAAGTATGCATTGTAAACAACAGCTCTATAGGTAGCGGAAAGTGTGAGACATTCGTGGCGTAGTTGCATTTCTGAAGTCGTGTGAAACAGTCACGACGCTCATCTCCGTCTCTAACACCTTCTCGATGGCTCGACACTACGCCGTATGAGAATATTAGGATGATAATCCTTTCGCAATACTGTTACAGTTGTATCTGGTATGCAAAAGGTGATCGAGTAGGCTATGATGTTCTCAATCCACCGAGTGCCCGTGGTTCGTTCCTTCATTGAGCCGGGGGCCTAATCAGTTCCCTTCCTCCTCCTGCTTCACGCGCCTTCGCACTCAAACAATCGTTCATACGCTGAGCGCCGCGCTCAAACATGAACGGGCAACGATTGCCATTCTACTAGAGTTGACAGTTCATCGGTGACTTTCTTGCCCGTTTCCTTACCAGTTAGCGATTCACGAAGCGAAATGAGTCATTCGTTGAGTAGCCTCCTCTAGGCGCTATCGTTGTAACTTGGCAACGAGATGGCGAAACATGCCTATCGTTGACAAGTCTTCACTAGTGATGTATTCCCAAGAAGTAACTCTCTCCATTCCGCGCACTCTATCATCTGAGCGGAATGGAGAAATCATTCACATCCATAGTCCACATATTTGAGCTGGTATCATCATCGCAAGAATCTGTGGAGAGATCCTCCGGGAAGTGTCTGTAGCTTGGTCGAGGAAGAATAAAAGAGCTAGAATGGAGAGAGAAGCGTAAGAAATTGCCACTTCCCCCGAGGAATTCGTCATTATTGAGCTCATTTGCATCGTTTCGCGTCAATTCCCTGATATTTACGGTACCGCATCTCTTCCTTCTTTCCCCGTATGAAGAAGTCTCGTCTCTGATGCCTTTATGTCTACCTGACAACCGCTTTTTCTCAACACCCATTGACACCCACCCGTATTTCTTGAGTTGATCTTTGATCTCTTTATCATTGCCGGTACAGAAAAGCCGGGACAAACAGCTTCTCTCCTCCGCTTCCCTATTTATAGCCTCTTCCCCGCTCTCTCCTGACTGTACTCTGATCGGCTCTATCCCCCTTCTCGAATACACTCCTTTCCCCCTCGGGCGTCCATTTGCTGGCATCAAAACAGCCCCCACAAAAACTTGTCTGGCCTCACATTGCGTGCCGTTCATAGCGGTATGCTTTCTGGAACGAATACTGATGATTAATTCGCCCGTCGTCCTTCATCCGCAAAATAGGCCCGAACCTTGGTCTCTCCATTCTGCACTCTTCCTCGACGAACATACAGAATAGAATAGACTGCTGAACTACTATCCGTTGTTCAGTATATTTCGGGCGTCTTTTTAGGTATGAACTAGATTGCTCGCCTACTGAAGTGTTCGCCGCATAAAAGCGGCAGGCACACTTAGATGTATAGCGACGGCTATTTGTTTCTCGCTGCTGCCACTCGCCCCCAATACTTTTCTCGCTAGATACTTAAATTCTGCGCGTCCAGACTTCCTCCGTTTACCCGTCTGTCGGTGCTAAAACCTGGAAGTCTGGGGCGACGAGGGATCATGCGAATCGAGGAGAGCAGATCTCAGAACGCGATAATCCCTCTGCACTCTTCTTCTACATACTGCGCGACTCTCGCGCTGTGCGGCCAAACCCGTTCCGGTTATGTGTCTTCTCAACAGTCTCAGAGAGCAATCCCTACCCATTACCCTTCTTGCTCCCTCCCTCCTCTCTCCCTCTGCTCTTTTTCCTTACCGTTCTCTCGGTCTCCCCTCCAATTTATATAGAGGCAAGAGTCATGTCCATAAATTTTCACCATTCCTTCTCTTCTTTTTTTTCTCAATCTTCCTTCTTGGTCACTTCTCAATTGGTTTCATCAAAGAAGATTGGCCGATTCAAGTCTACGCGAATCCTGCTTGCATCATCCCTAGGCAATAGTCTTATTTCCCAATCCTCCAGCATAGGAAGAAATTCCATCCCAATTGAGACACTCAATCTTCCTCTTCAGCCTGGGATTTTTTTTAGAGAGAATGAGCGCCTCTCGGAAAATATATAATTACTGGTTAGGGGGGTCTTTATGAGTCTCTTCTCGTATTTCGCCCCCGTCTCGTCTTCTGTGAATCCCAGGCGTTCTCCAATTTCTCTCCGAGGAGCCAATCTCCTCTGAGCGCCTTTCCTGCGCCGTAAGCGCGCTCCGAATTGCTCAGACTGGCCGTTCCAATAAATCCCCCTCCTCTTCCCGACTCTATTTCACTTTCCTCCCTTCTTTCAATCACGTCAGTCTTGCTTCTCCACTTGCTCCTACTCCTGTTATGAACCCCTTCTCACTCCAATTAACCGCATGTGAAGAACCCTGTGTATACTATGATAGTGCAAAGTCCGAAACGCTTATGAAAACGCAATTTCGCCACTCGCCGGGGATCATGTGTTGTTGCCCTGTCAAGCCCCGCCCCCTAGGTTCACGGCGCCCTCTGCCTGGCCCCGCCCCCTTTCTTCACCACCACCACCCCGTCCCTCCGACCCCTTCTCGGTTCGTTCTCGTGTGCGCGCCGTATCTATCACGGGACGGAAGATTTAGTGAGATAAGACCTCCGCTTCCGTCATGTCTCTGATTGATACATAAGCACTACAGTGATAGGGATAGCGTTATCAGATCGCCTTGTTTGTCTCTCGAGTCGCTCGTTTCCGGTAGTTTTTGTACTCAAATTCGTTAATTAAAATTAAATACGCTTTAAAGATGCCCTCGATGCCGTCAGTCTCGAGCCCCGCATCCTTCTTCACGCTTCCCTTCCGACGAAAGAAGCAACGGTAAGCGGTCTGACCACCGAACCCTCCTGGCACGGCGAACTACCGTAACCCTACCGTATCCTTCAGATACACGATCAATCAGCCGGACGAGCCGCACACCGTCATCTACCTGGGCAACGTCCTGACAGTTCTGGCCAAGGTGAGCACCGGGACCGGGGAACATATTCCGTGACCGGAGAATGACACCCGGTTACCGTAGTCGCAGTTATTTTTGCTGTTGGCACACATCAAGTTTAGCGAAACGATGAATCATAGTGAATCAAAATGTGTTTTTAAACGAGCAGAACAATCTCACTGGTCGCAGCTATCATTAGAGTTGTTCCTCTCCTTCTTGGCTAAAGAGCGCTGCTGTGTGGTGGCGAGTTCCTTCCTCTCTAGTCAGTGTGTAAGGGGGGAACCCTGCGTGTGCGCAGACTTGCCTAATTTGTGCAGAGAAACTCGTCTAATTCGTTCGCGATCGAGAACTTGGACTTGATGTGTCCAGACCGCATAAGATCAGTCCAAATTAGCTCAAAGATCTGTCCAAATAAGACCACATATTCAGGGAGAAGACTGCGTTGAGAAGCCACTGAGTCTGATCTGGAAGGCCTACTGTGGAAGGCAACGACCGGATCTGAATATGCGATTGGAGGTGAGATTGGTCTTTGATCTTCCATCCTCCTGATCTTTGATCTTTGATCTTTCTCTACTTCCTCACCTTCAATAGGGAAGCGTGTGAGCACGAAGACAGAAAGAAAGAATGAAAGAGCGACACCACGGTTATGAATCAGAGAGAGGCCGCCTGTTCTTCCTTCCTATTGTGAGAACGAAACGAGAGAAGGCATTTCGACTCTCTCCATTCCGCACACTCCCTCGTCGCCCATGGAGACCAGAGAATGTGGAGAAATGGAAATGGGGAGGAAAAGAAACGAGGGAATGACAACTTCCTGTTTGATTCGCAGCAACATGTAGCGATTCCGAGACTTTCAGCGGCTAGAATGTTGTGAATCTAAGGCCTAAGAGCGTGGGAAAATTGCTTACTTCCCTGTTATCGCTCCATCCTTTTCCGAGGGGTAAGTGCTTCCTTTGAGCTCACAGTCGCCTGTAACTCTCTCGCGGAAGTAGAGACGAATGACGCAAACAGTTCACAGCCTTCGATCCTATCAGAATTCCCATGACCGCTGCACAGAATCTTTCAACTTTTGCAGAAAGGTGTGAGAGAGTTGCGGAGATTGAATGACGCCACTCTGAAACTGAGAAGAGCAGAGGCGATACTCCCTTGCGAATCTCACTTATTGAATTAGCTTGAGAGGCCCCGCGGAAAGTTTGCATCTCGAATGAGTCCCCTAAGGAAAGTAAGAGCATCGCAAATCTAACACTGAATATTCAGGGTGGATTCCGCGATAATTAGGCCTAGTGCTCTCTCTGGATTCTGATTGATGTCCTGCAGGGTAGAGATGGGCTAACAAGGAATAAGGAATTGTAAGGAATATCCTTCGAATCCGCGCTAACTGCATTGGCTTAGCTTCCAAACAGCTCTTTACTCGCTTTCAGCGGCCGCTAAATGGTGTGCTAGAGAGGCGGTAAAGGAGAGTATTGCGAGGATGATTCAATTTGCGAATTGGGTACTGGCCCACCCTGAGGCGCTATTTTCGCGAATTGGTTGCGTAGTCTGGAGGGCGGCTTTCGTCATCGTTTCTCGGAGTCATCAGCGCTCCAGGGGGACTTTGGCATCGAGATAAGATCATAGACGCTATCAGCGGGGGCTGTAAACGTAATAACGCACAATGGACGGGGGGGGGGGTGATTTAGCAATAGTCCCTGGGCTTCGCTGGATATCATTACTATTAAATATTTTAATTAATTAATTAAATAATTAATTTCAGGTGACGCACAGCGGGTTGAAGGCGGAAACGAAGACGCAGGGAGTGACCGAGTACTATGCCCATCGTATCACCTACTGTGCCGCGCCCGAACAGTACCCGAGACTCTTCTGCTGGGTGAGAATTAGAGATCAGCTCTCTCCATTTAACACACTATCTCGCCTGTCTAACCGGCGGAGAGTGTGCAGAATAGAGATAACCGAATCGACATCACTAGTGACAATTAGACGCTTGAATATTGTCTTGGGATCTGGGGCAGGGTTGGTCAAATCGGGTCGGGCCGACAGGTCCCCTACTCTCAGACCCGACTCGGGCTGCAGTGTTCGAGCGGCCCGAATAGTCAGAAGCCCGATCGGGGCCCCGAGATTGAGAATCGAGCTTCGGGCCGAGCGTCGGGCCTCGGGTTACCCGACCCGATCGGGCTTTTTCGGGCCGGGCGAGGAATGAGGAGCCTCTTCCCGCTCTCGTCATGTTTTTGACGCTGCTGTAAGTGATCCAAAATGGAACATGAAAAAATTGATATAATCATCAGATGTGCCTTGACGAGATAAACAACTTCGCCAGCAAAACCTAAGGAATATGGCTTAAAGTTAAGGATTCCCCCTCCATAAAGTCGCCTCTTCCCGCTCTCGTCATGCTTTTGACGCTACTTATGGCGAGGGGGAATCTTTAACCTCAAGTCAGATATCTAAGGTCTTGCTGGAAAAATTGTTCGCCTCGTCGAGGCGCATAGGATAGTTATACCCATTTTCCATGTCCCCTGTTGGATCACTTACAGCAGCGTCAAAACGTGACGAGAGCGGGGAGAGGCGACTTTATGGAGGGGGAATCTTTAACCTTAAGTCAGATATCTAAGGTCTTGCTGGCAAAGTTGTTCGCCTCGTCGAGGCGCATAGTATAGTTATACCCATTTTCCATGTCCCCTGTTGGATCACTTACAGCAGCGTCAAAACATGACGAGAGCGGGAAGAGGCCCCTCATTCCTCGCCCGGCCCGATCGGGCAGGGGGCTGACCCGATCGGGTCGGGCCACCCGAGGCCCGACGCTCCGCCCGAAGCTCGATTCTCAATCTCGGGGCCCCGATCGGGCCTCGGGCAATTCGGGTCGAACAACGGGGTTTTCCGATCGGGGCCCCGAACGTCGATCCGGTCCGATTTAACCAACCCTGATCTGGGGCGTGCAAAAGCAGTAAGCTTAGTGATCATTTGAATTTCTTTTGGCTATGAGTTGAGATCCAAAACAGTACTGTGTTGCTGCACGAGAACTGATATTTTAAATGTACCATTTGGCACAATCGGTTCCTGTTGAGAGTGATTAACTGAAGAAGGAAATGAATTGGGAACACATGAAACAACTTAAATGGGAACATGGTGTGATTTTTCATTGTGACTTTGCTTTTTCTCGATTTTTTTCTTTTAACGTCTTCCTTCATGACTAATATCTTGCGAAACAATCATATTCGGAAATCGGTGGTTATTTCCATCTCAAACGCGCAGAATACGCGCACACTGACCATAGTGTGTAGTCTTTATTGGATTAGTCACGGTGCGAACAAAAGAAGTGTGAAATCGGAGTTTAGAGCTTATCAGGAGCGTCTGGTCAGTCGTAGTTTGCGTCGCTCTCTGATTAATGATGGTACCAAATTACTCCCTTATCTTATCCCTAAATCAACTGACCCAAATCTGGTTGAAAACAACGTCAACTGATCACATGAGCGTTCTTATTTGTTCCGGTTGAACTGACAGTCCAACTTCAAAGGGCAAGGAATGGTTTGGCATGAGTTCTCATTCTTATCTTTGTTGTTTTGACTGCGCGTGCGTTGATTATAACGAAGATGACGTCCTTTGCGCTCCCCGACAACCGTAATTTCGAGCATATACGCCTTAAGAATTCAGGGGAATGTCACGTAAGCAAGCGGGAGTCGGAAACCTAATTTCCTTTGCATTCGCACTCTTTCTCTGGTGGTCAGTAGAGGGACGGAATATCAGGAAACAATTAACAAGAATGTGTGTGCGCCGATTGAAAAAAGTGCGAAGGGTTCAAGGAAATCATATGATGGACTGATTTGAAAATATTTTTAATTAATTAATTAATTACAGGTTTACAAGCACGAGGGCAAGCGACTGCGGCCCGAACTGCGCTGTCACGCCATTCTCTGCAAGAAGAAGGGAGAGGCCGCGGCGCTGCAGGAGTCCCTCACCAACAGCCTCCATCAGGCGCTGCAGGTGCGGTATCGATTGGTTACTGTAGGCAGGTGATACGGTATTGATTTTGTGGTAAAATAAATAATCGCTACTTATCAATCGATATTGTAGGAGTACCGTCGGGAGAAGATGGCGCATCAGAAGGCGCGAGCTTCCTCGTTGACAGGCACCTGCCCCAGAAGGAAGCTCATGCTACAGGTGATTACGTCATCAATAGGCAAAAGAGCTCTGAATTACATCATCTCTATGCAATATCTATACCAGATTGCGTCACCAATAAGCAACTCAAGCATTCGATCGATTTTCAGACCGGCTCCCTGCACTTCCGTCCGCCCGTCTCTCGGTCCCGCAGCGCACCCCGACTCGGATCGATCGACGAGGTTCATGAGGTACTGTAACCATCCATATCGTAATCGAATGCCTACTGTAATCCTCATAATATCGATTTTTCCCACTACAGGAAGACGAGGAAAACGCGTCGGACGCCGACTCGGTATGCTACAGAGAGGAGCCGCTAGGAGACACCATGTCCACCGCTTCCTCCAGTTACGCAGGTTGGTATACGATAGCGCTCAATCGATAACTGGAAAATACCGTAACTGATAAATCCCGCTCAGGATCCGACGGCACCAGTCCTCCCTCATCAGTGCACGGCGGCACCAAGAGCGCCAACGGAAGGCTAGAGGTACGGTAGCTTGTTGATTACTGTAATTGTGTGCCTACAGTATCCATAAATATCGATTATCGTATGCTTTTTGCAGGACCGTCGTTTCTGCCGCTCCGTCTCTTCCGAGCCCGACTCGGTGTCGGAAGAGTCCGGGTACGGTGACGATAGCAACGACAACGCCTCGGCTCCCGCCACGCAGACCAGCGTAATCTGCTCGAGGAGGTACGGTAGTCGGAGATCGATAATCAATCCTACCGTATCCCGTTCGTCAGGGGATCCAACAATCGCAGCTACCGTAACCTCCCTGCATTTCAGGGATCGCTTCATGCACTCCGATTCGCTGATGTATTCCGATGAGGAGTTGATCATTCTCGAAGAGGAACTGGACGACCTCACGGTCACCTCCTTGTAGGGGAACTCGACTACCGTAACCCCCGCCACACCACAAATGCCCTCATCGACATCCCTCACCCTCGCAAGCCGGTCCCAATTCGCCATTACTTGATTACTACTAATTAATTACTTAAATACTCCTTTTAATTGCTTAGAAAACTGACATCTCAGTTTGCTCAAACTTATCAAATACGGTTCGTACCTCGCCACTAAACGGCGGAAGTCGTTTGATTTTTTGTGTTTCGGAGAGAATTCTTCACTCTCGATAGCGAAGTCTTCGGTATTGTTTCTCTCCCTTTTGCCCCGACCCCGATTCATTGTTCAGACCGATATGAAGATATATTTGATAGTGCGTAGCACTAATGTTGTAGCTCGGAGCGTAGATGAAGTTGTTGTCAAGTCGAGTTACACAATTGTCCAAGCTGTTTTGGACGTTCGCAATTACCCAGAGAGGAGGGATTGATGTTGCATCGGTGATGTAGAAGCAAATAATCGTGATGAATGTCGTGCACAACAAATGTTGAGAAAGATGCAGACTCACTCCTAGGATCAGTCAAAAGAAAGAGCACAAAAAGCTGTGATATCGTACATGTCGCAGAAATCAGAACGCTCACCGGGCGTCACGGTACAATCTGCGGGTTTTCCGATCTTTGCTAATACACAAAATTAAGATTTGTGGTTGTGCTCATATTTTTTCTCATGGCCACTTTGCCGGAATCGACACGGATATGCCCGGTAAAATATTCCTAGAAATCGATATTTGAAATACGTCTCTTTTATGGTGCGCGTTACGGTAGCTCGGTCGAGGTTTATCATTTTAGCTCGCGATAGCGCATTGAAGTCTTTCCTTTAATTTTCTCATGTTATTTGTCACTTTTCCAAAGTGTAGGGCAGAGAAAACAATCACAAAGTTAAAAACAAAACCTTGAACCTCTCTTAGCGCAATCGCAACCTAAAATGATAAACCTTGACCGAGCTACCGTAACCCGCACCATAAAAGATACCTGCTTGAAATATCGATTTCTAGGAATATTTTACCGGGCATATCCGGGTCGATTCCGGCAAAGTGACCATGAGAAAAAATATGAGCACAAAAACAAGTCCTAATTTTGTGTACCAACAAAGATCGGAAAACCCGCAGATTGTACCGTGACGCCCGATGAGCGTTCTGATTTCTGCGACATGTACGATAAACGAATATAATAGGAAATAAACCAAATCTAGAGAACCCTCTCTTCTTGGCTATTCTCACAATCCGCTGTTTGCGCAAGTCGCCAGAGTGTGACTGATACGAAAAGATGATGATTCACGAAGGGGCTGACCAAGGCAGAAGAGGAATGAAGTAGGGATAGTACTCGCTGTATGGAGCGATGCTGGTCAGTCTGCTCGTCTTGTCCTTTGTTCTGAATACTGAAGCACTGGAATGCTTCTCGACGACAACACCAGGAGGTGACAAGCGTTCTTGTAATCATTTTGAAATTATGATTTTATTTTCGGATGCTGGTTTTCTTACTCGGATTGTTGAAAGGATTTATTCATAATTGAATCGCTTCTCTTCTAGGCCGAGTCCAATGCAACAATATCGAGTTCTGCCTCAGCTACAAATCGTATGATGGTTCGGTAAGTAATATTCAATATCTCAAATATTCCGCCTCTAAAACGCATCGGAACTATCTTCATTATGTCGTTGAAAAATTGTCTTGAAGCAATGATAAGTGAATGATGAGCTCTCTCATTTTCACTTGACTCGTTGGCAGGAATGGCGTGGCTGTGACAACATGGGCGACTGTATGAGGGACATCATGCGACCGCACGCGAATAGGGTGAGATGATAATTTTATGTTATTTCGAAGAGAAACTAGGAATAGGACCTTCTGAAACTATAACTAGAACCTTCTAAAACTAGATTCGCGAGAGGTACGGTGTCTGATAAAACATACATATTAAAATTTTGTTTATTGCTCATTTTGAAATCGCACAATACCAACTTGGGCTTTGCATCGCGAATTTTCCAGATCGAGCAATACTCTTGTGCCACTCTGAATGGGAAGAAAACGTGTTGTTGCAATACACCATACTGCAATTCGTCTTCGGGACTGATTAGTTTGTGCTCAATCCTAGTGTCATTGTCGTTGTTCTTTTTCTGATAAAAATATACGATCGTTTCGCATTCGAAGAAAGTGACGTAGAAGGGGTATATGGATTTAATTATCACTGGTGATCATTAGATGGATGGATTTTTCCGTAATGCGCGGGGCAATGACGAAATGGAAGGAAATGGTTTGGAATGGAACGAGGACCAAATGGTAGGTCAAAGCTTGCTTGGAATGAAGGAGAGTAACAACTAACCGTGAATTGCACACTCGACAGCGATCGGTGAAGTCGGCGGTTGTTGTGGCGTGGAATCGTATTCCCAGCTTGGTCGATGGACGCACTAGACAACAATCGCTCGGTGACGATTGTTAGGCACTCGACAACGATCGGGGCGAGCCTCAAACTTGGGTAATTAAACTTGATTGGAAAGAAGGTAACGACGAAATAATGACGCAATTTATGGGAAAAGAACGGACGGTGGTAAACCGCCATTAGAGGGAAGGATGCGACAAGAAGTGGGTCAGGGAATGACGATAACGTTTATATAATGGAAAGAAATAAAGAAACGAGTAGCCGCAACGTTGTAGACGAGAGAAAATAACAAAAATGGCGTAGGAAAAGCGAAATGGAGGAGCTCGTGGGTTACGGCAGTTTGGTCGGTGTGAGACCGATTCAAATGTGTCGTGATGTGACTGTCTGTCGTGTGTGACTGTCAGGTTAACGTAAACTGGTTTTATTTATTATTTAATTTAATTGGAGTATTATTATTATTATTTAATTAAATAGTTATTTGGGAACTGAATTAAGTGTAATTCAGTACATATCTTCTCTCAGATCTGGTCTGCATCACTTGTGAGCGTCGGTAAATTCAATCATGAAAGAGTGAGAATCGACAGTGTCTTTCCTCTCGTCTTCGGCAAAGAGTCTGCACTCCTCTGGTACGTTAAATTTAGAGAAGTTATACTCATTGTAATATTGAAATGCAATGATTTTTTAAAAACATTTCAGATCCTGACATATGACATTCACGATACTCCCGTCAAGTATGAATTGCGTGTGAACTTGGTATTGAAGAGGTAATTGTTTGAAAATCTAAATGTTGATAAACGAAAATGATAATTATTTTATAGAACGGAGAGATAGAGTAATGATGAAAATCTAGCAGAGATACTAAGTAATGACGTATATTCAGCAAGGCATCTACTACCATTTCTCTCCCACATGTTGAAATTATTCATTCCGCGAGCATTACCGTTGAAGGGACTCCGATACCTGTCAGTACGGAGGTAAGATTGCATTAATTTATATAACAGAAAAAGCTATCGAATATTTAAATGTAACCAAACATGATTGTCATTTTCAGCTCTTGGTTTCCAGCTCCCCATTCTTCGATCGACTTTTTAACGCGAATTTCAGGGAGAAAGAAAGCGGAATCTATGAGATTTCAGACGTGAGTGTATTTGAAAGTTCAGTTTTATCAAAACTATGTACAGTCCAGTCAGGTTCCCATGAAGACGCGGGTGCCCCCGCGTGCCCCCCTCTGCCCCCATCTGTTTACATGGTCTTTGTGGCCAAAATACAGGGAGAAAAGGCGTATACTGTGTGCGATCCTTCGAATGAGCTCATTTGGAGTGGATTTATATAAAAATAAATTTTAAAATTATTTAAATAGTGTGTAAAATTAATTTTAAAGTATTCAAAGAATAAAACGATTCGTGCATGCTATAAGGGAAATTCCTTGAAATTTACTGTGTTTAGCGATCTTCGCTGCCAACTCTTTTCCACAGCTCATTTTCGAAAATTTTCGCAACGGCTCTTCTCTTTTTCGTTTAAATTGATTTTATTGCGCTAATATAACTATGATTTGCTTTCAATACTCTCGAGCGAGCCAATTTCATCATGTTCTCCTCTTTTGGCCGGGCGCTGGCAAGGGGAAGTCATTGAAATCGACTCGTTCCCAGTCACTTTCGAATTTCGTCCTCCTCCCTTCTCGTATTCGTTTGTTTCAAGTCTGTTCATCAATCGCGTGCTTTCCAGATGCTACACTCATCTGCCGCTGCCGGGAGCGGCCTCTTCTCCGGCTGCTCCAGTCAGGTGGGAAGATTCATTCGGTTTCTTCCCCTTTGTATTAGCAGAGTTGGCTTGTGGTTAATTCCTTAGGCATCCCCACTCCATTCATTGGCCGAACATCGATTATAACAAAGATGAAACAAAAAGGAATCCACAAGAAATGGAGCGACTTCTTAATGCTCAGGTGAGATGAATGATTTAGCATACAAAATGGTGATAGCGAGTAGTGACGGCAAATCGGCATCGAATCTCTCTATTGCCTGATATCTCGTCCGTTAGAGAATAGTGATAGCAAATCGGCATCGACTCTCTTCATTGTACGTGATCTATCGTCGATTTGAGAAGCGAGAGATCACGCTAAATGAGGAGGGTCGGATACCGATTTGTCATCACTATGAGAGAAGCGGAGAGATCACGCAAAATGAGGAGAGTCGGATGCCGATTTCTCATCACTAATAACGGCTGAATCATTGGTGAAAATGGGGTTCTTCTGAATAAATATAGGATGAGTTTTGCCTCTTCTAGTGTAGCAAAGTACAAGAAAAGTGAATAGAACACGGGGAAAACGAATCAATGCATAATTTGGTAATTTTTGCCGACATATCAAAATGTAAGTAATACTTATGCATTCTTTGCTTCTAGTATTTAAAAAAAAGTAACGAAAGTATGGGGAAAACGACTAACTGCATTTCGAATTAAATATTAACGTTTTTAAGCCTAATTTTTGCCGACATATCAAAATGAAAGTAATACTTATGCATTCTTTGCATTACTCGTCAATGGGATCGTCTTCCTCCGCCCCTGTCTCCTCTGCTCTCTTCCTTCTTCTCTCGAGGTTTGAGTGATATCTATAATTATTTGTTTTAAATAAAACTCATATAAACTCCTTACCTTCCCCTCATTCTCTTCCAAGCGGACGGGAAATCTTTCGGATTAGGATGGCTGTAGATTCGAAACTGCTGAAAACAGTTTGCGTTGATAATAAATCACATTTCGTAACCTCCTCAGCAAAATCAATCTTGACGCTATTCCATTCTTCGAGTCGTTTTCCTTCTTTCGTTGAGTCTGCCAGCCTATCCAGCAATTTTGTCACAAATCCTCCCTTAGTGCCATCCATGAACCAGATTCTAGCTACTTCTTTTTTTTTATAGAGGAATTGAGGACCAGAGTCTAAAAAATATTTGTTAGAAAGAACTTGTAAGTGGAAACTCACACAATGGGAAGTTCTGGGCATCTTGATAGTCTCTCTCTATTAGTCTTTTGCTCATTGAAAGTAGTTGATCAAGGGAAGAATGAATCTTCGCCAACTAGAAATAGTATTTTAGTAGATTTTTGTTCCGATGATACCATGAAACGTAATGTGCTTACTTGAGATAAAGGCAATGAAACTGCTACAGGAATGTGCCCTACAGATATGTGCTTCAGCGATGCAATCGGCGCTCAAGGTGAGGGTTATGGGATAATTTTAACAGTGATTCATCTACGATGTCATGACTCAAATAATCGTGTGTTGCACGATGATTTCTTTACCGTCTATCGAGACGCAGATCGAGGCATCCATACTCGTTCTCTTTTCAATTACATTCCGAAGGAGTACGACATAGCTAAGATGTGCGGTAAATTTCTTCAAATTATTGAAACTTTTTATTTTTTTAAAAGTCGATATTCTCGGGAAAACACCAGCCATACTGTCAGGGAAATCATTCGCATACAAGAATTTTCACTCTAGACTGGGCCGGTCATTCGCGCACGAAAATGTTTTGTTCCCGAGAGTTCTCTCGAGAAGCTGTTTGTAAAACTTATTTGCGTTCTCAGTCGACTCTGCTCTTCCCTCCCTGATCTGCTTCTCCCATTCTCGCGAGAATGTTTGTCGCGAACATCATTATTACAGTACATAAAATCACTTGAAATATATGTCACTTATTGGTATGATATAATTCGTTTGTTTAGATACGACTATAAGGAGAGGAGCAGGTGCAGAATATCAAAAATTCGGTGAAAATTCGGCCACCGTGGATTTCGACGTGTTTGCAGAATGCATCAATTTCAAAAATGAAACCATTTCACCTTCAGACGAGTCTTCCGATTATCGCATTGTACAGCAGAGGCATTAATCTTTCCTCTTTTTCCACCTCTGTTCTTTTCTCTATTCTTGTAGTATCTAGTCAATTCAGGGTGCCAGCTATTGTGTCCATGAGCTCGCTCGTCCTCCTTGACCTCACACCTTATCTTATCCGTATTCTAATGAAGACTGAACCATCGCAGATCAATAATGGGTAAGACCTAGATAGATAAGCTTTCAATCGTTACGTTATAAGGAACACTTTCCGATCCTCACGATTTCTACTTTGTGCAATTTTGGGCAATTTTTTTAAACTAATGAAATCCAGCTTATAGCTTCGCTTATAGCTTCGCAGCCTCACCAAGGCGCCCACCCATTGGGGACGGGAAATTGGTAGTGACAAGATCACGCGGTAAAGTAGGTCCGAAGAACAGGATCGGAAGCTGCGGACTGAATCCTCCCATTACAAATACACTGGCCTAGCAGTGTGACCCGCAGGACGAATGTGCCTAGAGAAACGGGTGTCCTTTACCTTTTAATCCAGCTTTGTGGTTGTTGGTTGCGAGTCTTCTTCGAAAAGCGCTTCAACCCGAACCTCTGTGAGAGGAAAACGAATTATACGAGAATAAAGAGGTTGAGTATTTTGATGAGAGAGCAAATGAATATCTTTCCAGGTATTTGTTGATGACTTCCACTTATTCATAGATTCCTTCCATTCAAGGGATTGGCAGTGTTCTTCAAGTTAGTCTTATGCACTTTGGGGTAGTTGCTGTTACACTTATGTCAAATTCATGTTTTAGTGGATCGTGCTTTACTCGCATTGAGCCATGCTGGCCGATTCTATCTCCATTCCCGGTTCCTTCCCTATCTCGTGAACAATCGTCTATCAGAAGAAAAAATTCTTGATACATTAATTCTCTGTGCCAGATTCAAAGACATTGATAGCCGGTCAGCCGGGATTTTCATAAAAGTTTTGTGAGCGGCTAGTGCGCGTTTAATATTGGAGATTTTTCAAACGATCAAATTCACAATTCACAGTTATGGATGCTCAATAAATGCACGAACCAGCAAAATACTTCAAGAAAGTGCCCTACAAATCTCATCGTCGTCCATGCAACTCAAAGTTAGAACCTACATACTCCCATGGCTTTTTCAGGCAGTTTCAGTAATCACAATGGAGGACAAATGGAAGATGGCTGAAAAAGTTGCAGAAGTTCCAAGTGATGGGGCGAAAGTAAGATATACCAGTCTTTCTCCTCCTCCCTCTCATGGAACTGAGAGGAAGGATAATAAAGAACGAACAATGTTTAAAATACATTTCGGAAACCTTCCAGAAAATATATTTCAATGCAATATCTGAATTTTACAATATCTGAATGGGCCATATTGTATGGGGAAAGATCCCTGCGAAATATGGAGTTGCCAAGATGCTGGGCAAGTTTTTATTTGTTGTTTTTCGAATTTCCGTTGAAAATAAAATAATGCCTGAGCGCGATTATCCGCTTTTTCGAAAAAAAAATTACGACCCAACAAAGACCAGACAAGAAGGGAAAACAGATTGGAAACCGATCACTGTTTCCAACCGGTCGTAATCAGTCGTAATCGTCGTCAGTCGTAATCGTCGATGCGTACATTGAATAAAACATCTTGCGTCATGTGAGAGATTGCAGTAATCGGACCCCCTGAGGAACAGGGAGCCCAGAGTTTGGACAATCTCTATGAGATAATTATACTAGTGTATATTTCGGACGAGAAAAAACTTTGACGTCGATGATTTGTCCCAGAACCGGATTTTAGGTATTCTACAGTTCTGTGACCGGCTCTGGCGTATCTCACAAGGGAATGACCGGAACTCACGTATCCCGAAAATTCTGAAAAAAATACAGAAAATACAGGAAAAAATTCTATCCAGGGAACTACTTTCAAAAACTGCCAAATGTATTTTTGAAATTTCGATTGTGGGCAAAATCGTGTTTTTTTGGCGTTTTTGTCAGATTTCTTACCACAAAACGCTATTTTTGCTCAAAATTGAAATTTTAAAAAAAACATTTGGCAGTTTTTGAAAGTACATAGTTTGAAAAAAATCACAGAAAAAATTCTATCCAGGAAACTATTTGTTTCCTGGATAAAATTTTTTCATTGATTTTTTAAAAAATTTCGGGATGTGTGAGTTCCGGTCATTCCCTTGTCAGGTCCCAGATAAGGCGTAGGGTTCAAAATGTGCGGAACAATATTCTAAGAAACATATGTTAAGAGCGAAAATTTTGGACACAAGAACTGTTTGGACACAAGAAGACTGCATGTGCTCGTCAAATACTACTACGAAGATGTCGAGATATTCAATTCAATCTGACCATTGAATAAATTGCATTTCATTGTCTCTTCAACGAAAGGGCTGAAGAAGCCAAGCAAGAATTAGTGGAAAAAGTCCATCGTATACAATGAAGCTATCAATGCTGCAAATCCATTCATTAAAATATTCCTCTCAAATATAGCTTTCTTTTGCACATGAGCATCGGATATAACCACATTTTCAGTAGGTTATAATCGTAAAAATTTATATCTAGTATCATTCAAACAATTCTTCAAAACAAAATTTTTTTAGACATTATTCGTTCCATTGAGCGAACTGAGATGTTTAGATACATGGTGTGCAAACAAATGAGGAATTCCGTAGTTCTCCACAGATGCTCGCTCTAAAGTTATGTCGCATTCATGGAATGTTTCTTTATAAACATAAAATATTGACAAATCAATAGGATGTCAGAAATGAATAAATGTAATATTGCTGATCTTTTTCTGACTAGCATATCGTTTTGCACCAGGGTTGGTGAATTCGAATCGAATCCTCGAATACCCGACTCTGAGATTCGACTCGAATCCAAAAGTCGAATTACCCGAGAGAGGCAATTATCCGATCGGGTCTAAGACCGAGAGAAAGAAGATTCCGGATTCGAATATCGAGTACCCGGATTCGATCGAATCCTGTGTTGAGAGAGCTCTAGCAGTTGTCATGCGCACAAGCTCTAGTGTTCGAGATAATCGTCTCTTGGCGTATTAGTTGTGTTCTACCAATCATTCGCCGCGGGTTCAATGCCGCGTTTTCCCATTTCATTTTTGCTCATTTTTTGCTTAATTTTCTAGCCTCCAGAAGATGGCTCCAGAAAAATGAATAATAACAAAAATGGTTAAAGAAGAGCAAAAATTAAAGGGGGAAAAGCGGTTTTGAAAAGCGCTACTAACGATTGGTAGGAGAAGAACACAACCAATAGGCCACGAGATGGCTTTCGAGATCACGAGAGCTTCTTCACATGACAGCTGCTAGAGCTCTCTCAACACAGGATTCGATCGAATCCGACGGGATTCGATCGAATCCGGGTACTCGATATTCGAACCCGGATTCTTCTTCTTCTTCTTTCTCTCGGTCGGGTACCCGATCGAATCTCGAATCCAATCGAGTCCAACAGCCATGATTTCGTCTCGGGTACTCGAGTGTCGGTTTTATCCGATTTCACCAACCCTATTTTGCACGATTGGCACAGAATATTCCCACGGTGTATTGATAAACTAGCAAGGTAGGTCATGATTGATGAGACAAGACTACAGTATACTATTCCAGAAGAGCAAAAAGAGTAAGAGAAGCAAGAAGAGTAAGAAGGAGGGAAAGGAGGGAGAAAAGTCAAAGAAGAGCAAGAGAGAGGGAGGAGAAAAGATGTCGAAGAGAGAAACGTGATGAATGGAAGAGATCAAAGATCAATCCCCCTTCCCAATCAATCATCCCCTCTATCATAATTGGAAAAGACTTCTTCAGTGATGTACCCTTCCTTTCTACATGGTCATCCATAAACCATAACATCTTATATTGATCACAATTATGTACTATATCCGAGATAACAAGAGACTGCTAGTATCATTGATAGTAAATATCTCCATACGATTATTGGTTTGCTATATTCAATTCCATCTTCGAGTCTCGTCTTGCCTCAGTTGACGTTGCATAGATAGAGTGGATGTCAATCGAGGAACGATTTGTTCGAAATGGCATCCATAAATGGGAGAGGAGAGGGGGGATTCCTTTCCATCATTGTACGAATCCCCATTGGGAGATGACCCGACTATCAATCTTTCTCTGTCTCATCGTTCTTCTATCGGGTAATCTCACTCGTATTTATCTTTCACGTATCCGCTTGTTCTAGGTTGTCTTTCTTCAGATGAAATCTCAACGATCAAGTGAGCTATGATTCACAAATCAGATCTAAGGGTATCTTTCAGTTCCGTGGAATCAGAATCAGCAACTGAAAAGCAAACGACTATCAATCTCTCTCTGTCTCATCGTTCTTCTATCGGGTAATCTCACTCGTATTTATCTTTCACGTATCAGCTTGTTCTAGGTTGTCTTTCTTCAGATGAAATCTCAACGATCAAGTGAGCTATGATTCACAAATCAGATCTAAGGGTATCTTTCAGTTCCGTGGAATCAGAATCAGCAACTGAAAAGCCAATAACAAAAGAAAAGATGTCGGATGGAGAGGGAGAGGGAGAAGGGGAGGGAGAGGGGGTTCAGAATCGTGTGTCTCTCCTTGTCTCATCTCTCCTCTAATTCCATCCATTGAAGCGTGTCCTCCAGTCGTGGATGGAAGGGATAAGTGCATTGAGGTGGGTGGGGGGAAGGGTGGTTCCATTCCAATCGTTCTTTCTCAGATTGGATTCAGAGAAGAAGTATGTGGTCCACCAGTGATCACAGAGGTAGATATCACGCATAGTATTCCAAAGCAATAGAAAACGGAATTCAAGAAAATGCACCCATAGTGTGCGCTCACACCACACTTTCTCGAAGTCCGGCAAGATAAACGGCATAGGCCGGGGATTGAACCCCCCACCTCCGGAAACCAACTTAGAAACTTACCTTTGCGCCATCAAGGCCATGTTGTCCAACCATAGATAGCGCCTACTCATTCCCAGGGCACCGCTCGTGCTCACCAGACTTCTGAGGATGGTGAAACTACCGTAATCTCCGTCTAACAATCATGCGTTTTCGTGTCAAGACCTAAAACTCAGACCGATTAGGAAAAGGCAGAAAATTCCGTTTTCTCCTTACACGCCACTGAAAGGAATGCTGTGCACGTGTACTTCCCCTTCAAATCCTACTATATTCATTCTTCCGGGGGTACAAAAAATCATATTAACAAAAAATACAAAAATCTTAGAATCAAAAGGAGCGCTTTATGCCTGCTCGATTTTTTATCTGCATCGCTGGAGGAAAATGGATGATTAGTGTGAGGATGGATGAGAAAGGGAAGAAATAATTGATTGAATACAGGTAATGGATGGGAGTTTTGGAGAGTTTCATGGATCTTCCCCCACGTTGTATGCCTCCCTGAGATCCCTGAGGTGATGATCTCTTTGGCCCTAATCAAGTGTCTGAAGAGATTCATCTGATTGTGAAATAGACAAATCTTCAGGAAGAACAAGCAGATCCATTCGATGAATTTGATGATGAAGAGATTGAAGAGAAATTTGGAGATAAAAAGGAAGAGAAGACGGATAAGACTGAACTGTGATAGAAGAATGAGATGACTTGTTACTCTTTTTAGACATCATAAATGTGAAATAATTGTGGCTCATTATATTTTCTCTGAATAGAAAAATGTGTCTATTCCATCAGTTCATCCATTGTGATAGTGTGAAGTGGATAGTGTCACTCATCTGTTTGTTGACTCAGAGATGAGATCACCAAAGAGACAGAGAAGGGGGATACTCATCAGTCGATTCTATGAATTTCCTCGGTGATCCCTTCAAACTGATCAAACCAAGGTTAGATTTTTTCTTTATATTCATGAATGCTACGTTTGCTCATGCACTGAATTTAAAAGTGTTCAAATCTCATACTGAATTAGGATTCAGATACAATCCATTCTCAGATTTGATGATTCTGGAGTGGATCGTCTCAATTACTACTACACTCCAGTGGTGATCATAGTGATGGCAGTCACTATCACTGCTAAACAATACGTGGGGGAACCAATCCAATGCTGGGTCCCCGCCCAGGTAGACATACAGTTATCTATACTTTCCTAGTATTTTGTTTTGTTTCGCGTCATCCTTCACTAACAAGTACAGGAATGGATTCCACAAAGTGATCATGTATCTTATGAGCCCGTTCGCGTAAGAGTCGAACAACGTCTGGCACAGCAAAAAAATCGAATATGCTCAAAAGTTCGTCCTAGGGGTAACTTTAGATTGTAAATCGACTGGCGTTTTCAGTTTTTCGATCAGATGCTTCAGAATCCCGGTACGAAGCGCCGTCAATTCGGCCAAAGTCTTGTTCACCGATAAAAAATTATCAGGGAAAGGTCAAAATGGCCACAAATTTCGCGACCCCAACCAGAATTTAATTCTCTACAAAATGAAACTTTGGGCGAGGCTCTATCTCTCTTCGTATTCGAGATATAGTCGATTTTTGAAACGGTACAGAAGCGCAGGAATCGGCCTACCGCAGGGAGCGCTTGACGGAGACTAGTGGTTGGGGCGCGCGCCTTTCTCTACCTCTTGCAAAACATCACCTGCGGGCGGGAGTCGAACCTGCCTGCGTCGGCATGCCAGTCAGACACCATGCCGGCCTACCGCAGGGAACGCTTGACGGAGACTAGTGGTTGGGGCGCGCGCCTTTCTCTACCTCTTGCAAAACATCACCTGCCCAGGGACCCGGTACCCAAAAATGAAGTATGCCTCAATTTGCTCCTTTTTGATCATTAAATTCAATAGCATAAAGCAAAAAAATTAAATAAATTTATTTAACGCGAAAACCGAACGAAACCGGCGTTTAGTTCGAACCGCGACACGGTGTGTTCTGTGAATACCAAATTACGGTGGGCGAAGCGCATTGATTGAAAAATACGGTACTCAAGCCGGAAAATGTCGTGCTGTTACTTCGCTTTCACTTTTCGCCATTTTCCGGGCACTTTTCAGCAGTTTTGGGTAGTTTTATTTTATTATTTTCAGTTTATTGTGTAGCATTGCGCTTGATAGGGTTTCGAATTGTAATTCTAGACAGTTTTTGCCAGATAAAAGGCGCGTAAACAGCCGAGATTGCGCTTTGATTGCGTCACGAGCTTTATCAGTTGGCAATTATTGCTTAGTTTTGCTCCCAGTTGAATAGAGACACGATCTTGTGTCACTTGCAAGCTTCCTGCGAAGCAACTGCGATTACTCACAGCTGAGAAGGAAATGGATAGTTCATCTTAACCTTCTCGAGCAAGAAATTGAGGGGTTGGCCGAGAGAAGCGCTAGCCTTTCACTGAACTTCAGCTGGACACGCCTCTCTTAGTCAGAGTTACTAGTTTTTCCTTCGCCTCATTCCGCAGGTTCAGCTTATAGGTTCATCCTGATCCGGCTCTATTTCACTTCACCAGAGTGGGGGCGGAACCGAGACATACTCTTAACCTTAGGCTGACTAGAGTCATGCTCAGGCTGCTTAGGGTCATGCTTAGACCATAGGTGGTTAGGTCCATAATTAAAGTAATGCTAATACTTCGTTAGGTCATATTTAGGCTGATAAGGATCAGCCATAAGCTAAACAATTGTCAGCAATCTGGTCAAAGGTGAGTTGTGCCGCCAAACACAATCATGTCATTGAATGACCTGAGGAGGCAGATTACACAGATTCATTGTCTCTGAGGAGCCAAAGAATCTAACACAACAATAGGTATCGATGGATATGGTATACAGCCTACTCATACTGTCTGATCTACCCATTGGTGACTGCCTGTAGTGTTGGCTACTACGACGCCCGAATAGCCAACTCTGCCTGCCTGGTGATGAGCATGATAATCTTGACCCCTTCAATATACCACCCTCACCACAATTAGTGCTCGGGTTCGTTGCATTATTGATTCTTCAGTTGAGCATGTACAACAATATTTATTATCATGAAAGCACTAACGATAAACAATCTATACAAGTTAAAGAACTGAATCTTGTCTGATCGAGATGCCATATTCATCGTTGAGTTCTTCAGATTCTCAGTCGCATTCAACTTCTCCGATCGCTCGTTCAGATTCTGAAATCACTATCGTATTGCTTAGATCGATAACTACCGTATCCTGTTGAACGAATGCCGCAACCCTCTCCTCTCCTCTCACCTGTAGTGCCATGGCAGCTGCTTGTCCTGCAGAATCACCACCAACAGACGCCCGATAAAGACACGCACGTCCTACAACGAACACCTTAGTCAGATTAGTAACTCACTTTCATTTGAAGATGACATTCATACCAGTTCAACCCTGGCGGCGACAATTTTGGACTATTTATGGGAAAACTTGGATGCACGGGGCAATACAAAAACATAAAGACAGCGAATGAGTGGGACGTTTCGCTCTGTAGTTAGTCCCTGTCATACGTGTCCAGCTTTTTAGAACCCTCGTGCTCGCTCTTTTATTGTTGCCGTCTGCCACCCTGTTTACACTGGAGAGAGGGCCCCTCGGGCATTCCACACATGTTTTCGATTCAGTTCTCCCTAGTCTCCCAGGCGAGAATGCCGCACAATTTCGTCCCCGACCGAATTCACATTCGGAACGTGATGCTCTTTCTCTTTCTATCTAGCTTGAAACCGCCCGCCATTCATGAACAACTGGAGCAGGTTTACCCCACACATACCCCGCATGTAACCACCGTGAGAAAGTGGGTAGTCAAATTCGAGAAACACGACTTTTCCCTCGAAGATGAAGACCGACCCGGTCGCCCCATGGAGTTGGACCTCGATCGATTGCATTCTGAGGTGGAGGCTGACCCGTATCTCACTACGTGCGATCTTGCTGACTTCCTTGGAGTCGACCAAAAAACTGCCGTGAATGGACTTCACGCGATTGGAAAGAAGTGGAAACTCGGGAGATGGATCCCCCATGACCTGACCGACTATGACAAGGATCGCCGAGTGGACATGGCTTCGACTCTTCTCACTCTGCATCGCCGGTTTGATTGGCTGGACAATGTCATCACAGGTGATGAAAAGTGGGTGCTCTACGACAACCATGAGCGCATGAGACAGTGGGTCGGAGAGGACCAAAAGCCAGCAGATGTCCCCAAACCCAATTTGCACCCCAAAAAAGTGATGTTGTGAATCTGGTGGTCAGTGCGGGGAGTGGAGTTCTGGGAACTCCTACCCGAGGGGACCACCATCACGGCAGAGGTCTACACTCTTCAGCTACGGAAGCTGAGACTCGCTGTCGAACAAACACGAGGGAAGGACGCTCGAATCTACTTTCAGCACGCCCGCCCGCATGTCGCAAGAAAGACCAAGGCTGAGCTGGCGGGCTATGGCTGGACTGTCCTCCCCCACCCTCCCTACTCGCCCGACCTTGCCCCCTCCGATTACCACCTCTTCTCAGACCTCCAGCGTTTCCTCAAGGGACAGAGCTTCAAAGACCGAGCCACTATCCAGACCGTACTGACCAACTATTTCAAGAACCAGCCCCAGTCCTTCTATCACGAGGGCATCCACAAGCTGCCTGGTAGATGGCAGAAGGTTATCGATGCGCATGGAGAATATTTTTAGATTCTATCGTGCTTTGTAAAGTTTTTATGATAAAGTGAAAAAAATTCAAAAACGAGCGTTACGTATTCCTCAACCCGATAGTTATGAAGTGGTCATGAAGTCTGACCACTCATGGACAATGAACCCCTATATGGTTGCGCACTGACGCAAATTAGCGTCACTGCGCACTCCTGCGGCGTGGACAGGCATCTAATTAGTTGAAGCCAATCGAATCGTATTTCTCGATACAATCACAGCCCCACTATTGCTATAGTCAGTGGAGAAGAGTGGCATCTTCACGAAATATCAAATTACCGTACCTCTCCTCGACAGACCGTATCCATCTCCGCGCTCGTTGCGTGCGGGTGAGCGGCGGTGATCTCTGTAATTATAGTTATTTAAATATTGTAATGACTGTAATTGTATGGCACTAGGTCGGATGATAACCTACTGGAAGAGAACCATTTCTCAATATCGCTTATTACAGAACAGTTGTCTCTCGTTTATAAATGCTGCATATCAAATAAATCATCCGACCTATCGCCAAATTAAACAATCATCCCATTCATGAAGATCAGTGGTACAGTCTGAAGTTCGAAATACGGGTCGCCGTCTCTTCATTTCGCACACTCTCTCGTCACTCTGACCGGTTAGAGTGCGTGTGAAATGAAGAGACGGCGACCCGTATTTCGAACTCTAGTACAGTCACTAGGCAAAACCAGTGATTTGCATTTTTTTACTAACCGCAGCAGATTAGAGACGAATAAAACTATGGTAGTGGGTCGCGACCGACACCAATTTGAGTCAATTCCCATTTAAATTGCATGGGGGGAGCGCCCTTGATCTACCGCGAATCGAGGTTGGGCAATTGGTATGGCTTTTCTAATCGTACATGTCTCTCGATCGATCCCTGCTGTCCCTGATGCTTCCTCTGTCTCGATCACAACGGGGCGAGCGATCTCTGCTAAAATATTTATTTAATTATTTAAATACAATCTGAATCAGCAGAGTGTGACTTCTAGTACGCTATAAAGATACAGCCCAGTTGGCTGAGTGAACTAATAAGACTCAAAATATACACCAGTACGCTGCAGCACGGAGGTTCAGAGGCAGTAAGTAAGCGTGGTCATGAAAAGAATTAGTTTTGAAAACCGCGCAGAAAATGGAATGGATATTTCGCGACGGGAGCCTCAGTGTCTGGAAAGTGTGTGCCGGGACACGACGCATAAACCGCGACGCGATCCTTTGACCAATGAGCGGGCAGTAGGCGGGGTTTTCCGCTTCCCAGCAATTCTAGATGTAGGGATTTGGTCAATTTGAGCCTCCGTGGTAGGTTACATTTCAAGCTGATTGTATGTTTCACCGGCATAACTTCACTCACAAAAATGGCTTGCCATAATTTAGACAATGCCAATGATAGTACAACAATCACTAATGTTAATGCGAACCTGGGCGATCTCGAGCGACGCGAAGGGGAGCTTCGATCCCGTCGACGAAATCGAATCGCGACGACTAAATAGCACTAACTATTATTTAAATTATAGATATATGAGTAATTTGATATACACAAGGCCACAAAAATTACGATCGGCGCATTAGGCATATTACACACGTTTTATATCTGATTTAGAAACATTTGTGAAAGGAAGACAAGACAATGACGGGCAGACTAACCGATCATCGCGCCTCCTCTCGTCCCTGTCGCGCTCCCTTCTGTCGCCGCGACGAGGCTATCGCGAGCGCCGACGATCGTCTATAATTATGATAATTATATAATAAAATATTAATATATAATTATGCAAATGCTCGATGAAATAGAGAAATCTCGCCAAAAATGAGTGGAAACTACGTCGGAACGCGCCATCTAGCAAAGACAGACGTTATCGAGTGACTAGGCAATCAAATAACAGTGATCTAGTGAGTAAACGAATAAAAGCAAGCGCAGCTACGTGATAATGATAAATATATCACGAAAAACACGAAAAACACGAGAGAACTCGCTACTAGGAGAAGTACAAGTCCGCATTTCGTCACTAATGGCAATGTTATTGGAGGGCGTGAAAACACGAACCGATGGACGACGGTGGGCATCTTTCTCTGCGTCTTGGAGAGGACGATCTCCTTCAGCTCCTGAAAAGAGCAAAGGATAAAGTATAAGAACCACAGATACAAGAAACAAATCGAAGAAAGGTAGAAGAAACTTCGACTCATCGCCGCAGTCGGCACCACGCAAATTTTCTTGAAATTGTAGGCTCGCGCCATCGTGGTAGACCCAAGGAGAGACTCTGATAAAAATAAATGAGCGAAATGGCCAATGAATCATGAAACAACAAAAAACGCGAAAAAGAACGAAAAATTGAAGCGAAACCGGAAAGCGAGACCGGCAAATCGGCGAAACCGGCAAAGCCACGAATGTCGTCAAAGTACCGTAACCACACCGGGTGGTTCAAATTCACTCAATTTTTCAACTTCTATTTAAAAATCGAGTATATTTTAATTTAATTTCAAACTTTTATATTGATTTTGATTCAGTCATGCCTGTGGATTTTCAAAATAGCAGCAATAATAAAAATTAAAAGTTTGAGGCCACTGGATCCCTTTAAGTCATTTTGTAGAGAATCTTTTGCTGATTATTTCTGTATCTAGGGTTAGGTATCTGACTCTACCTAGCGATCGGCGGCAACCTGAAAAAAAAAAATTTTGCTGTGCCAGACCCTGTTGCACTTTTACCGACTCTTGCGCAAACGGCCTCTTATCTCAGTTTTCTCGTGCATGGGAGCAATACGCTGAGAACTACTGTTTCGTGTACAATACGTATTGGGTGAGACCAGGAGAAGAAGTGCCTTCGGATGTGGAAGAGAGGTCAATTGATCTACCATCCATCTCACTCCCAATCATTCCATTCAGACTATCAGCTCAATTGATCTACTACCAATGGGTTCCCTTCATCATGATAATTGAGGCTGGTCTCTTCCATTTTCCAGCCAAGATATGGGCAGTTCTATCTAAGACGAGTGGACTCAATCTAGCTGGAATGATTGGAGCTGTTGTCAAGGCTGAGGAGGATAATGTGAGTGGATAGAGGGCGATCATATTTACTATGAGACAAGGACAAATAGAGTGAGAAGTACAATGAGGGCTCTAAAATCTAGATATAGATGGGTGATTTAATCTGAATTCCCTTGAGGACGAGCATAAACTGCAGTCAGCTGCTATCAATGTGTGTGTCCTCCTTGAGAATAGCAATAAAATGAGGAAGTTACGTAATGAAGGAGCGAGTAGAATGGGAAGATACGCTAGACTGGGAGAACTGAATGGAACCTATCTCAGCAAGTCAGTCCCCCCTCCCTCCTTCTCCCTCATTCCTTCTCCTTTAAGCGTGTACCTCGTGGCTAAACTGATCTACTGCATCAATACTCTTATCCAATTCATAACCCTCAACAAGTTCCTCAAGCAGCCAAACATTTTCTGGGGTATTCGGCGGATTTTTTTTGTTTTTCAGATTTTCTTACTAAACAGATTATCATTCTCTCTCTTTACCGTACCTTGTATATTAGGTATTTTAGGTGCATCTGTCCTCAGTGATCTCGTCCATGGACACAATTGGGAAGATTCGGGTAGATCAATAAACATTATCAAGATATTCCAACCATATAATCGTAGGGAACTTTCCTCGTATTGCAATGTGTGATTTCGAAGTGCGAGTTATGGGAAATGTGCAGAGGTGAGAAGAGTACTATAATATGTACACAACTAGCATCTCAGATATTCGATCCAATGTGTCTTGATAGTGAATATGTTCAATGAGAAGGTATTCCTCTTTCTCTACTGGTGGATCATCCTCGTCGGTCAGTCATTCCATTCAACAGACTTCTCATCTACAGTATCTCAGGTCTTCTCACTCTCATCGATTCCCTCACCCACTTCATCACAATGAAGATGCCATCCAGACGTCAACGATTCGTCAAGAGGTACCGTATACCTGATATTCCTAATACTTCTACTATGTACAGATTTATTAATGTTCGTCTAGAAGAGAAGGCAGTATTTGACGATTTCGTTAAAATATATCTCAACCCTGATATGTTTCTCATTCTCAAGATGATTGATGGACATGTCAGTGAAATAGTAACGGGAAATATCCTACAACAGCTATACGATAATTTCCGGTGAGTGGTTCCATGATCACTACACAACATACGATAATTACAGTAACTCTACGGATACTCTAAATGACCATCCCTATCTTCGTCATTTGGACTTGGCCAGACAAGAGAGTGAATTTGCATCTGATGATCCGCTATCCAATGACAATACCGTAATAAGGAATCATTTGAATCATAATCAACTTAGTCTGGCAGGTGCAAGAAGCCTTCTTGCCAACTTTACAAGTTCCCTCACCAACTGACAACTTCGAGTTCCGCCGTTTCTCTATGACCCGATCACCCATCTCTCGCTAATGTATATGTATATGTCAGAAATAAAACACAAATATTTCAAAAATCAATGTTTACGTTTAGCAACAGACAACAAAGACTCACGAAACGATAGAGATCAAAGCCCATCAATGGTGGATTACTCAGAATCCCATGAGACTGCGCATGGTAGCCTTAACATCTGATGAGAGCTGCCTCGACTCGAACCTGCAATTCCATCATGGACTTGATACGAAAGAGAGACTGCTAATCACAACTAGCGATCTAGACTAATTCGATCAAGTTACTAGAAATTGGATACGAGAAATGCACTAATCACGTGATAGCCGAGCAATCAACCAAGAATATTGAAATCGATATAAACCTTGGGCAATTCCAACTCGTCCATGATCATCTTGAGATCTTCAGGTTTGACAGTGACGATCTTCTGTTTGGGGGCTGCTTCTTCCAGATTGAGATTGGCGCCCATTTCACGGATTCCCCCATATTCACCATCGTCGATTGTGGTCACCTATACACCATTGTCAACATAAATAAAAGAATGATGTGTTTGAGGGCTTTAACTTAAAAACAAGCTGCTCACAAGTATCGTGATCATGAAATCGTCAAAACCAAGAAAACTCGTTTAGTCAATCGACATCCCTCTACAGTGTTAACATTGTTGAGAATTTTTTGATCGCGATTAATATGACTACCTAATATTAGGGGCCACAAGACCCGCCCCTTTTCCCTCGACACCATTCCCCTCAAAAGCGAGATCGACGAAACACAAATCACGTTCTCGATGAAATCACTCGCCCAAAAGCTTGTTGTGTAGCTCTGACCATGCCCTATCGAACGAGCTCTGTCCGAACTGGAGCTGACATTTTTGAGTAGGTCAAAATTCAAGAAGATAGACACGAAACATCGGATTTTACATTTTCTAGGACGATCACAATGTTCGGACAGTGAAAATATGATTTCTTTGTATTTTAGAGGAATTTTAAGCACAAAATTGGATTTTTAATAGTTGTCCCCGATTTGTGTTCGATCGCGGGAGTTGAGCGGGGGGAGCGACGCGAGAGAGCGGGGGGAGTGAGAGAGACGCGTGCGAGAGAGGCTCCGCCCCTTTCTCTCTAGTCTCGCCTATCTCTCCTCTCTGACTGGGAGAGGCGCGTGCACTTCGAGAGCTCTCCCGGGCTTGAGAGATGAAATATCGACATACGTCCAAAAGCAAAAATGATATTGAGAATCTGACGGTAATATTAAGCCTAGTTTGGACCAGATTCCACAAAGTCGGCTATCCATGTTGTGGCCCCTACCTAAGATTCAAAGATTCAAGATCGCATAGCGTAATATCATGGTCTTTTCCAGAACGGGAAATGTAGAAAAGAGTTCAAAAGCAATTTGATTTCTGATGCCGTATAAATATCCCTATCGATATATATGAACGTTGATGTAGGGAGTAGGGAAACATAGCACTATCAAATATAATTGAAGAATCTTGCTTTAAAATGATTTGAACTATTCACGAAAACTAGCAGCCTGCGGCTGCTACGTTGTATGCCGGGTCGTAAGCAAAGGTTAACCATGCACCGCTTGCTTGCGAGTGGGGCGTATACCGTAGCAAAAAGCTCGTGAGGCTTCGAGCTTTTCGCAACGGTATGGCCGAAGTATCCTTTAAAAACATATAAATGTTCATAAAATGTCGATTGGCACTTCTCTCGAGGCTCTCCGATGATTTTGAAACGAGTTATGAGCAAAAACGTGAAGATTGCGTAATGATGACGAAATCGAAGATTGCGAAATAGTTACTGTCGGTGAAAAGCGCTGACGATTCTGAGTCGAATGGCACTTTTGCCGATCTTTACGGACGATTTTGAAGCGAATTAAGCAAGAAAAACGGATTATTGCCTAAGGATGATGAAATATGACGTAATGATGATGAAATTTTTAACGATTTTGAGAAAGAAGTTTTCGGTGGTTCGATTGGTCAAGGACTTGTCCTCGGGCGATGTCTAGAAAGCGAGTTATTGAGGTTTGAAAAGTGTGAATCACACACAAACGGAAGACAGAGAGACATTCTGACTTTATAAGAGATAGTGCAATAAATGCGCCAAACCCGTCCCTATTTTCAGCTACGCTCGTTCTGCTCATCTCATCAATCCTCATTCAGCTCATCATTGCCTACGACCCGAAAGAGGCATTCTACCTCAATCGCAGGGCAATGTGAGCACAGTGTGCTTTTGTCAGTAGGCACAATGTCGCCTTGCCATTCTGCACACTCTCTCGTCACTCGAGCGGAGTGTGCGGTATGAAAAGAGTTCATCTTCAATCCGACATTCCTGATTATCATGCAGAAATGACATGATTTCGATGTTTTCTTCTGTTAGGATAGATTGAGACAATTATTTCTTCAAGTTATTCGATTTCTGCAAAAGATGCGCTAGCTTCAGATCACTGTGAAGAAGCTTTTCAGATGCGAACGTAGTTTGTGCTGGAATCGAGACGAGGATGGATGTTTCGCTGCCTGCGACAAAATCGCCCTAAGGAGACGAGTGATCTGGGAGCGAGGTCTGCCGCGGTACCAATTGAGCTCATTGTAAAAGGTCATTGTGAGCGAGAGAGTGTGGAAAGGGAAGAGGGTCCCTCTCACTTTCGCACACTCTCTCACCTTTAACAATGAGCTCAATAGGTACACACAAATAAAGACTCACTTTTTTTAGACTAAATGTTTTACCCGATTACGCAGAGGAGCTCAGGGAATGATTCGGAGTTTTTATGGTTTGACGACAATGAAATCTTTCCACCCTTGTTTGTTATTATCTATTTACTGGTGGTTTCAGTAACCGGAGATAGTGCTCATTTCTTAGGGAATCAATACTCACTGGAACCTTTTGTTCTTTATGCAGCTGTACATAAAGCAACGTGTAATTCCCACGTTTTGTTGGTATATGAAGCGCTTCTCCAATGCTCATTATGAGCGACTATCTGACCCAGT
This sequence comes from Pristionchus entomophagus, assembly GCA_036245825.1. Classification (NCBI taxonomy): domain Eukaryota; kingdom Metazoa; phylum Nematoda; class Chromadorea; order Rhabditida; family Neodiplogasteridae; genus Pristionchus; species Pristionchus entomophagus. Next base: position 4,906,049 of record BTSX01000006.1, on the reverse strand, counting down.
GAACAAATGCTTTGCAAGTGAAAAAATGGATTTCTCCCAAAATGTGTGTAGAGGTAGTACTCGACGAGTGTAGCATAGACTCCGCTGGTTTAGTGTTCTAGTCGCCTCTCCGCTAAATGGCGAAAGTTTTTCCGAATCCAAAAAAAAAACCAAAAACCCGCAAACTCCCACTTGTTAGTGCTCATTATGTTCGTCTATCATCGAATGTTTTTCACACTAAATTACGAACATAATGATCACTAACAAGTGGGAGTTTGCGGTTTTTGAAAATTGCAAACTTTGCAGATCGCATTTTTTGAGTGAATAAATGAGGGCGAACACGGGAGTACCAGAGCCCCATATCACTTGGATTCGATACAGAAGCAAAGGGACTACAAAATATTATTAATAAGAGCCTGTGCCAATACTGCGTTGGTTAAATAAAGTGTGGCGAAAAGCATAACTTGTGATTGTCGAAAAGCACTTTTTCTCAAGTTCGTGCAGAGTCTTATTATTCCGCCATAAACTGAATCATTAATTGTTTAAACATTGACATCTGGACATAATATTCCGATTTGCAAGAATGTCTGGTAATAGCGAAATAAACTTGAATTCAAACATACAGCCAGGCTCCGGTTTAATTCTAGAATTGACTATAACTCCCGGGATTCGGAATAATTATTCACAATTTTTGCACACGATATAGCAGGGTAGTTGCTCATTTGATTAATCAAATAAAAAAGGTATATCGGTTGTGTACCAAAAAAGCTGACATGGAAAGTTTGAAAAATTTTCAGAAAAATCGTTATTTCTCGAAAATTTTCAATCGGATCGGGATGAAACCGGGTGGGTGTGATCGCAAGAACATTGTGTATTTTTTGAGATATCACTCGAATGAAACGATTGAGAGCAAAGTCGATTGGGTTACGATAGTTTTTAGAAACTTCTGCCATTTAGCGGAGAGGCGACTAGAACACTAAACCAGCGGAGTCAATGCTACACTCGTCGAGTACTACCTCTACACATATTTTGGGAGAAATCCATTTTTTCACTTTGCCAAGCATTTGTTCACTGGGTCAGATAGTCACTCATAATGAGCATAGGAGAAGCGCTTCATATACCAACAAAACGTGGGAATTACACGTTGCTTTATGTACAGCTGCAGAAAGAACAAAAGGTTCCAGTGAGTATTGATTCCCTAAGAAATGAGCACTATCTCCGGTTACTGAAACCACCAGTATTTTTTCACTTTGCCAAGCATCTGCACAAATAAGTTTGTACCGACTTTCCATCTATTATCGATTGAAAAACGCTACCCAAAGGCGAAACAATCAATATTTTCCACTTCCATTATAACAAACCAGTTCTCAATCACCATTCGACCATCTCGTCGTACCGTACCCTGTTCAAATACTGCGCCACTACCTGAATCAGTGAAAGACCAAGCAACGCGTTCACGCGTCGCGGCACTTTCGGGCGCTCGCGTCCCTTCCCTTTTTCTCATTACGTTCTCTACCACTCGCGCCGACTGGCAGCTTGTCACACGAGCTCCGTCGCCTCTACGATGGTCGTCTAACCTCTTCCATCGCCCTTCCATTCGGAGTCCAGGTTTTCTTACCGTTATACGGCTCTATTATTCCGAGATAGGACCCTGTATTTCCACCTCTTTCTCCAATAGCTTTCTCCCTTGTTCCTTTCCATTTCGTCACCGTTTCTCATCACTTCTCCCCATTCCCATCGACCGTCCAGTCGCCTCACAAGCCTCGACGTCGCTTCTACCGCCTTCTACCCCTTTTTTCGTGTGTTATTGTAGTGTTCCTTTGTAGATAATAATTGCTTATTATTATTAATCTGTTCAGGTCCATTTCACACCGCGATTACACGCATTCTAACTGTATTTAGTGACCACTAGTGCCACGAATTCAGTACATGGTGCATCCTCGAAGAACCCATCCGTTTGTATTGTTCGTCGATTTGTTGATGTCCACGTCATCTATTTCGTCACCAATAGAACCCATTCAAGTCGCGCGTGGCCCAGAGCATTCCCCAGTTGTTCCATTCGATTCCTCTCGTGTCAATACCCTTCCAACAGAGAACACAGAGAACAATGAAGTCCCAATTCGAATCACTCTACGCTGCTCTCCATTCCAACCTCACCACCCTCCATGGTCACCTCACTACCCATAGCAGTTACGCTATTCAGCTCCTTTCACTCTCGTCATCTGACGAAATACTCGAGTTGTCCACTAAGACCATTTCCGCCTTCCTGGATGTCCAATCAACAATGGACGAGTACAAAGCATCGGTAGCAGACATCGAGAAGCAAATCGGTGAGTTGGATGACGAGGACAAGAAGTTGGAAGAGCAAGGTCACTTCGATTCGAAGATGACAAGCACGGACGGAGCGAGCCAACTACCCTTCAATCAGGTATTGCTTTCCTCTCTGATCTTCAAGCAGGAAGCTAGAGACACGCGCACTTTCGAGGCTGCAAGTAAGCGTGCTTCCACTCTCACCCGATTGCCTCAACAGGTATACCACTAGTGCCACGAATTCAGTACAATGTTCACTGGCTCAGAAAGTCACTCTTATATCATTAGCAATGATTTCGCGGCTCTGTCCGGATAGGAGGGTTTTTTGAAAGTTTTCCGGTCTCAAGAAAGTTTTCCGGTCTCATAAAAGTTTTCCGGTCTCATAAAAGTTTTCCGGTCTCAACGACCAATGTGCATAATACAGACTATCTGATCCAGACGAGCTAGTTCGGCCATGAACGGTACAAGCAAAAATAGATTCACATGAAAAATATTGTCCTGGGTCAACTTTTGAAGAGATCGTATATGAACGAAAATCCCTTTTTTCAGGACCCATTTTTTTGAACCAGTTCAAGGCTGCTGCACGGCTAAGGTCGATATTCGATCTCTGAAAATTTGATCCAGGACAATATTTTTCATGTTAATATTTTTTTGCTTGTACCGCTCATGGCCGAACTAGCACGTCTGGATCATATAGTCTATCTTATGAGAGGAATCGCCTGATTTTCGAGAGCCCGCGGCGGTAGGAATGAGGAAGCAAAGTGCTAGATTTGATATGTAGGTGCTGTCATTCGTCGTTCATGCGCTGGATTGGGGCGGTCGGTTTTTCAAAAAAAGTGATGTAAATGTAAGTTTCGTAATACCGATTTCTCCAATAAGCGCTGAAAAGTGATTTGAGAAAAAAACTTTAAAAAAAATTTTTAAAAAAGAAAAAAACAACAAAAAAAAAAGATGTAACTTTCCTAATACCGATCTTCTCTAGAAGCGCCCTAAAATTATTTAAGAAAATAATTTCACCTAACCACAGTCCAAAAAGAAAAAAACGTGATGTAACTTTCCTAATACCGATCTCCTCTAGAAGCGCCCTAAAATTATTTAAGAAAATAATTTCACCTAACCACAGTCCAAAAATCAGAGGAATCGGAGGTGAGAAAAAATTGCCCGCATTTTTGTCCAAAAAAAATTTTTTCAAGCATAACTTGTTTTCATCAACGTTTTTATGAGTTTTCATATCGAAATTCGGAATCAGCGTATAAAAATACACCAGAATTTCCTATAGTCATATTTTTTCGGGACAATTTTTACAACAACAACATCAAAAACGAAAAAAAATTTATCTCGAAAAAATATATCTATAGGAAATTCTGGTGTATTTTTGCACGCTGATTCCGAATTTTGATATGAGAGATCATGAAAACATGAATTTAAAAAAGTTATGCTTGAAAAACTTCAAAAAAGTTTTTAAATCGTAGGGTTTTCGGACAAAAATGCGGGCCATTTTTTCTCCCACCTCCGATTCCTTTGATTTTTGGACTGTAGTTTCGTGAAAATATTTTCTTAAATCACTTCACGGCGCTTCTTCGGGAGATCGGTATTAGGAAAGTTACATCACTTTTTTGAAAACCCGATAGCCCCGATCCAGCGGAATGACATCTCCTTTGATTTTTGGACTGTAGTTTCGTGAAAATATTTTCTTAAATCACTTCACGGCGCTTCTTCGGGAGATCGGTATTAGGAAAGTTACATCACTTTTTTGAAAACCCGATAGCCCCGATCCAGCGGAATGACATCTCCTTTGATTTTTGGACTGTAGTTTCGTGAAAATATTTTCTTAAATCACTTCACGGCGCTTCTTCGGGAGATCGGTATTAGGAAAGTTACATCACTTTTTTGAAAACCCGATAGCCCCGATCCAGCGGAATGACATCGCCAGCATACGAAATGTTTCTCTTCGCCTCCTCATTCTATTACTTTTTTTTGGAATTGTTTCTGGCATGATTTAGAAGCGAATTATGGCTGATTTCCTGAGGCTATTTTGGTCGTAAATTTCATAGTGTCCCTAATTTGACCAAACAATACTCGATGATGTGACTAGATATCAAAAATCGGCAAACGCGGTTTGAAAGAGCATCATTCGAAGTACTCAAGTTGTACTTCTTAGCTGAATCGGAGAAGCTATTTCCTACGTCCGCAGGCTCTCGAAAATCTGGCGATTCCTCTCTTACGCGTCGTTGAGACCGGAAAACTTTTATGAGACCGGAAAACTTTCTTGAGACCGGAAAACTTTCTTGAGACCGGAAAACTTGGACAGAGCCGATTTCGCTTCGAGATTCACTATTTCTATTGGCTCTCTGCACATACGATGTTATCGCTTCTGAGATCACTAAAGCGTCGGTCTACAAAGTGGGAGATTTCATGGCTGCTCGAAAATGAGGACTCTTATCTCGACGCCTCTACATTACTGATGTCCACACGATACCGACCTCTGTTCAATTTGCATACTCTTTTGTTTCTCTGATCGGCGAGAGAGTGCACTAATCAAGGAGAGTCGTTCTCGAATGGACATCACTATGCAACACTCGCATGTTCCATCCCTTTGCCATTTATGTCTTCCGGAAGGTCTAAACATTGCATTCCACATCAAACACTACCGCAGATTCATCCTTACTATGTTTCCAGTCTAAATACTTATCAACATATGATAATTTAGATGCCAGGGAATAATCGAGAAGGGAAAAGCCAGAATTTCCTTCGATGCTTGCAAGAGTTTCTTCAAGAGTGCATTGGGAGATAGAGATCTGGTTGATAGACTCGGACGCCAACTTGTTCTCGAAATGAAGAAAGCGGAAGAGCAGCAAACCGAAGCCAACATGTGTCATCACTTTTTGTACGCTATTTTGAACAAACATTCTTCCTTCACCTTTATCTATCCTAGACAATCGTCCCTATGTTTCCCAGTGTTTTTAAAATTTAAAAAAATTATATTCTTACTATATTGTCCGAACTTGTGCAGGATTGATAATGACTAGAAATGATAATAACCTTCAGTTGCCATGACTTCTGCTATGAACGGACTGCATCCGCATGCACTGAGTGCAAGGGAGACTGCGATAAGCAATTCCCCTGAAGTTCCCCTGATCAAGTTAAAATCATGCATAATTTGTTGGATAATAAAAAAATCGATGCTTATATGTGTTATCAAAACTATCCATACATATAAATAAAGCGCAAAAAACTCTGTTCGTTCGTCTGTTCGGATTGCGAAATCGAAAACATGTAAACAGCGCCTCCCCTCCCTCTCTCTTTTCGATTGCGAAATATCGCTCACCGACCGCGGTATTCTCCGACGTAGTCGGGGGAATGCCGCTGGTAAATTCATAATAAAAAATACTGTATTACTTCGGATGGGTGACAATTCCGCAAACGACATTTCCGCAACTCGACATAACTCGATTTCTAGCCACCCTAGGATCCTGGCAAAGGTGTCATTCTGATCAGCATAACTTCCTCTTTATTTTGGAAAGCTCTGCCAGGATGTCGTTTTCGTAGAGTTGCGGAAATGTCGTTTTGGTAGAGTTGCGGAAATGTCGTTTGCGGAAAAAATTAGTTGCGGAAAAATTAAAGTTGCGGAACTGTCACCCATCCATTACTTCGCCAGATAAAAAAAACATTTCATCGGATAAGGACAATATATTTATTTAAAAATCCATTTCATTCAATGGTCAGATTGCATATCTCAATATCTTCGTTGCAGTATTTAACGAAGATTTCACACGGCATCCGGCAGGATTGGAGACCGTCCTCATCGTCCAGACAAGCTTCTCTCGCACACCTGCGACCATCGAACCTCGATGATTATTGATCTTTGATCTTTGATTCTAATCTCAATTTCATGCAGTCTTCGTGTGTCCAACGGTGGGCTTGTCTACGATGCTTCTCATGGTCGCCCACTTCTCTTCGCCGTCTGATAAAAAAGTAAATTTTTTGAGAGAGAAAATACAATTTAAATCTAAAAAAGAGATTGTTGTTCATAAAAAAACAGTAAAAACAAGAGCTGGTGGTCCTGCTTCACCTTAACTTTTAATCGAACCTCGCTCAAGCATAAATCGTCTCCTTAGCGCGATTCTATCACAGGCATCGAAGCATCCATTCTCGTCTCTATTCCAGCAGAAACTACGCTCGCACCTGCCAATTGCTTTTCAGAACCTTGTCTCCGATACAAAGTAATTGTATAGAATTTCCAACACGCTCCTTAGTTCCTTGCTGATCTATCGAACGTTGGAGTAGTGATGCAATTTCGGTTTTCGACTCTCTTCATTCCGCACACTCTCTCGTTTCTCTGTGCGGAATTGAGAAAGCCGAAAGCTCATCCCCACTTTGAAGTACCATCGTTCCAAAGTAAGACGTCATTCCTACTAGATTGTACTCGCATGGCCCTGACCGTGAGATAGTATGCTTCCATCGAATCGAATGCGTCCGCGCACTGAGTGAGCAACGACGAGGAGAAGAGGAGAATGAGCATACCTGCAAGTATATGATATATTTCATTCATCGAAGGGGTTTCAACAAGCATAACTAGATACTATCGAAAAATAATACAAGGGAGCATAAGAAGAAACGAGATGAGAATGATGAATGTGCAATAGTTTATTCCCATTTATTCGCATCATAGTGGGAAAATAATGCAAAATTCCATTGTTGAAAGGGTGCTTTTAGTATATTAAATAAAGCTGCATACATATTGTGTATTTATTTCCTTTAAATTCTCGTTTATTTGCTCAAACGAATAATATACCGAGTGAACTTTAGGGACGAATTTTGGACTGTTTATCTAATTTTCTTTACTTAATTCTGGACTGTTTATAAGTGAACAAAATACGCTGACGGTCTACGGCACACATTTTCTAATTATATTAATTTTCGAAAACATCTGTTTGCTGGTGAATATAGTAACATATCGTTAACATGCTTCTAAAATCGATACACACAGGAAGTTTTTATTCGTTCTGCTGCTGTAGATAAAGCAACGTGTAATTCCCACGTTTTGTTGGTACATAAAGCGCATCTCCAATGCTCATTTTATCATCAGCAATGATTTCGCTTCGAGCTTCACTGATTCTCCTCTTCACTCTCTGCACTTATGAAATTATTGCTTCTGAGATAACTAAGACCTCGATCTACAACGTGGGAGATTTCTGGGCTGCTCGAATGTAAGAAGTTTTACCTCGACGCTTTTGCACTATCATTAGCGATGTAATTTCGGGTTTGGCTCTCTACATTCCGCACACTATTTCGCGGGTCGGAGAAATGAGAGAGTGTGCTGAATGACGAGGGTCGAGAACCTAAACGGCTTCACTAACTATCATCTTCCATTCATCCGATGAACCTCATTGCGTTCCTCACCAAACTCTTTGACAGAGGCTTATTACGTTTCCAGTGTAAATAATGGCTGCATAATTTAGGTGCAAAGACGTAGTGAATAAGGTAGGCGAGGGAAAGGACGGCTTTCCCTTAGATGCTTGCAAAAGTTTCCTCAAAAGCGGGTTCGGAGACAGGACTCTGTCTGATAAAGTTGCCCTCGAAATTGTCCTCAAAATGAAGAAAGCAGGCGAGCAACAGTCCGAAGCCAATATGTGCCATCACTTTGTGTAAGCTTTAAATTTTTTTCCTTTTTCTGTCATCGACAACCGTCCCTATATTTACCTTATCATTAGGAAAAAAAAATAAACATCTCATACTAAGTTCAACAATATTTTTCAGATGCGATGACTTCTGCTATAAACCGACTGAATCTAGCTGCACCGAGTGCAAGGGAGACTGCGATAAGCAATTCCCCTGAATTTGACGGTTGTAATCGATAAACGCATTTCCCCTTATGTATACCATCACGCATTGTCTGCGAAAATATGACCTTGTAATAGCAAATATTAGTGAGCCGTAGGTTTGGATATCTAGCTTTTCTGATCTTCTCCTCACATGACATCTCATCATGTTATTTGTCCGAATTCTGCTGACGGGAAGCGATGACATTCAATTCGATTCTCTGAATATGATTACGGCCGTGAAAGTTTCGGTAGAGTCATCATGAGTACGATTATTCAGGCTCCACAGACGCTGAAGACGGCCGCTGATCAGGCACCCATGGATACCATGGGGTACGGTAATCATTGAGTACAGCTCGAGTACGGTAGATCATTACAGACAGAAGCTGGACTACCGTGATGATCAGTCCGCCATCTCGGCCAGAACATCGGCGATGGAGTACGGTATCTAGAAGATGGCCTACCGTAACCCAGCATGCTAGCGTACGGTAACTTCTCGAAAACGTACGGTATGCTTGCAGGAGTCGGACAGCGAATCGGAAGCCCGCACACCTCTGGTGACGGAGGAGAGGGAGAACGAGAAGAGAAGAGACTCCAACCGACCCAGCGCCACCCCTTCCTACATGAGTTTATGGCCTGACCCATCGTACATACAGTATGACCCACCGAACAGACCCATCGCACCTGCAGTATGACACACCGAACCTACAGTATGACGTTTCCAGCGGTGAATGGCGACAAGACCTCTGAGAACCACGACAAGGAAGAGATCAAACCCTCCGCCTATGATGCCAAGTTCATACGATACTACCTCCGATTTCGAAAGAACCAATACACAGCAATTCAGAGGGTACCGGGCCGTTAATTGATCAGGCACACCACGCACACAATAAACCACAACTGACTTTAAAAAAAAGACTGTTCAGCTATTTTTCACTCTCATTTATGGCGAAGCGTGTTATTGGTGTATCGTAATAGACAAATACAACAAGGAAGCCATGCAAAAGATGTAAAGATCGCAAGAAAAATATGCCAAAAATTTGATTGAAAAGATTTTAAAAATCAACAGTAATCCTTTCGGGTTCATTTTGCGCTCAATGGTGAGGGGAGTGCGGTTTCCCGTTATTGCTCATTTTTGTTCATGTCTGAATTGCCGTGAATACAGTTCGGATCTACCCTAGGAGACTATCAAAAGCCAATAATATTGACCTGTCATAACTAATTCGCCATCATACGTCTGATACTTTATCGCAAAAAAACTATGATCATTAAAAGCGAAACAATGAACATTTAACTCACAATCTGGCTAGAATACTCTACAAGAATCCGTGCTACTCTCTACGCGACATTATGAACATGGAATATATCGAATAGATGAGGGAAGGAGTGGGGGATACAGTAATACAATCAGTTGTCGATAGGTGATGTTTAGTCATCGTACTTCTGGATGTAGGAGAGGCACTCCTCCACATCGTCCTTCGATCCGAGAATGATGGGTGATCGCTGATGGATCGCCGTAGGCTGAATGTCCAGGATGCGGTGCTTACCTGCAAACAGAGACCATATTCTAATCATTTACGAACCACTGCGTTCTGCTGGCAAAACGCCAAGTGAGCTTTCGTGGTGAGACCATCACGCACACTCTTGCATTCGCATGCTCTCTCGCCATTCCCCTGGCCGCTCTCTCTTCTCTCGCTCATCCCATGTAAGACGCCGTGCGAACACTGAATCACCCCGGATTTAAGCTTGTGTTGATGTTATATTCACGTAGCCTCAGTGTGCGGACTTCAGTTATCATGGGACGTTTTACGTAAAAATTTTAATATATTTTAGATTAATACAATTTAAAAAATATATATAAACCGACCAGTGGTGGCTACTCCTCCGGCCTGCTCCATGATGTACGCCATCGGGTTGCACTCGTAGAGGAGACGTAGCTGGAGATGGGATTAATACTACTATTATCTCCCTCCCCCCCCCTCACCCATTCACTCCTATCCCTCATGTGAGGAGATTTACAGTATATTCTTGCCATTCTCACATCCACTCTTGTCTACCGTATCCTGTACAGCTACCGTTCCCCACCTCACCTTTCCACTGGGGGCGCTGGCCGTGGGCGGGTACAGGAAGATGCCGCCGTTGAGGAGCGTACGGTGCACGTCGGCCACCATCGATCCCACGTAGCGCTGACCGTACACCTGAAGAGAGAGCAGAGATCAAAGATCAAAGAAGAGCACGAATGTGTTCAACGAAGTTCAATGTTCACAGCTATCGTTAGTGGTTTCCCATTTCACAACCAGCAATAAAATCGCAAAGTTTTACGTTACAGCAGCTTCTAAAATTACTCTGAGCAAAGAATAAAAAATTAAAGATCACCAAGCCCACCTTCTTGCCGGCCTCGGGCTCTTTGCGCGTGCGAATGTACTCGGCGATGCCCTGCAAAGATCGGGAATAAATACCACTCACTTGTCAGACAAAATTTATTCAGAACCAAGATCTATCAGTGTTTTCTTGTGTATCCCACTCTGAGTGATGATATCATTAAAACTTGATACTATACCATCTGTTGCACTCAATCACCGGATATAGCTCTAGTGATCTACCGTATCCTACCGTACCTTGCTCCAGGTCTGGGCGTATCCCTCGTTGATGGAGTAGATGGCGCCTCTCGGACGGCACTTCATGTCGGGATGCGTGAGGATGAACTCGCCGATCGACTGAGAAAAAAAATTGTATCTTCAAAAATTGATATTTCGAAACTGTTTGAAGTTCCCAGATCACTCAATTCATTAAATCAAATAAGCATTTACTTCCTTTTGGAGAAGGTCCACTTTACATTGTATTTACGATGCACTGAAGTGCTCAGGATTTCGAAAAATTCTATCAATACCGTACTCCTACCATCTTTCCCCTCTACCGTACTCCCTCTCAGCACATACGGGGTCAAGAGTGAATCCGTTGACGCCGTCGCCCATCGACAGCACGATCATACAGGCGGAGCCGTAGAGCGCGTACCCGGCGGCCACCTGGAAAAAAAAGTTAATTATATCATAGATCATTCTAAATTTATTGCCTAATCACCTCCTTCAAATGAGATCACTTAAGAGACCGGCTCCGTTATTTTCGAGGACTCGGCCGTTAGGGCCGGACATCGAAATCACCGATCCGGTCCAAACTTTTTCCCTGGATACCCCCATGGGTCCGCATCATCAAACGGGACACTATATGGTCCAGATAATTGAAACATAAAAATGGCGAAATATCAAATTTTGAAAACTCGAAAATCGGATTAAAATAACCGAACGACCTGGGTCCAAAGTTAGTGTGGCAATATTATACACATGCCTAGGCAACAAAAACACGTTATAAGTTGGTTCGAGATTTCGATAGCAAACTGGTTTTTTCAACTTTCGAAAATGGTTTTTTTTATTTTTAAAAATCCATATGAAAAAACCGCATCACGGCTCTTCCGTTATCTTATAGAGCATTAAATTCTGCGTCGAATAAGCTAAATGAGATAATTTAATTTTTAGCCCCCGTTCGGATCTATAGACCTGAAATAGGCAATCGAAAAAAAATTTCTTAGAACCTCCTCATTATGGTGCTCATTTCGAAGCCCACATAGAGTGCTTCATTTTTTGTGTTGACAGTTTGACCGTGTGAATTCTGCGTCGAATAAGCTAAATTCGATATTTTAAATTTTAGCCCCCTTTCGGATCTATAGACCTGAAAGAGGCAGTTGAAAAAATGTTTCCATAACCTCATCAATATAATACTCATTTTGAAGCCCATATCGATTACTTTATTTTTTGTGTTGACAGTTTGACCTAAAAATGAATTTAAAACAAATTATTATCATGCAAATTCACAAAATTATAAAACTTTTTAAAAAACTAATTAATATTAAAATTTCAGAATATTATGAATTTTCAAGGTACTAACATGTTCAAAACTTAATTTCAGGTCAAACTGTCAACGCAAAAAAAATGAAGTACTCGATGTGGGCTTCAAAATGAGTACCATATTGATGATGTTTTGGAAACTTTTTATTCAACTGCCTCTTTCAGGTATATAGATCTGAAAAGGGGCTTAAAATATTTCAATCTCATTTAGCTGATTCGACGCAGAATTCAATGCTCTACAACATGGCATAATCGTGGGAGTGCGATTTTGAACTTTTTTTCTTATTATAATTAAAATATCAGAATTTTTAAGATTTTTAGAATTTTCATGGTACTAACTTGATCCACGATCATTTTCAGGTCAAACTGTCAACAGGAAAAATGAAGTACTCGAAGTGGGCTTCGAAATGAGCACCATATTGAGGAGGTTCTGAGAAATTTTTTTTCGATTGCCTATTTCAGGTCTATAGATCCGAACGGGGGCTAAAAATTAAATTATCTCATTTAGCTTTTTCGACGCAGAATTTAATGCTCTACAAGATAATGGAAGAGCCGTGATGCGATTTTTTCATATGGATTTTTAAAAATTAAAAAACCATTTTTGAAAGTTGGAAAAACCAGTTTGCGATCGAAATCTTGAACCAACTTATAACGTGTTTTTGTTGCCTAGGCATGTGTATAATATTGCCACATTAACTTTGGACCCAGGTCGTTCGGTTATTTTTATCCGATTTTCGAGTTTTCAAAATTTGATATTTCGCCATTTTTATGTTTCAATTATCTGGACCATATAGTGTCCCGTTTGATGATGCGGACCCATGGGGGTATCCAGGGAAAAAGTTTGGGCCGGATCGGTGATATCGATGTCCGGCCCATACTCCAAAATTACGGAGCCATTGTCTTAACTGTAGGCGACAACAGTTAGCACGAATTCGATTTTTGGGCCTTTTAAGGATTTTAACACCTTTTTCAATTACTCAATGCTTCTCATGTACATTGCTACGGTAAATGCCCGACGATTTAGTCACGTATTTCGATCCCTCTCGGTCCTGTCAATACATTCTGATCCATCATGCACACCAGAGGTGAGCAAAAATTTTACAACCTCCTCATTTCGCATGCTATCTCGCCGGTCAGAGAAGACGAGAGAGTATGAATAAAGATCGTAAAAAAAATTTGCACACCCTGATACACCCTGACAATGTTTGATGCTTCTTTTCCTTTTCCCACTCACCATTTCTCTGCCGGGGCGAAGGACGTCGGCGACAGTGGGCGGGCCCTGATGACGCTGGAAAGACGGCAATTTTTAGAAAAAAATTAAACGATAAAACACAAAATACGATCCTGCATAATTTTCCGAAGATTCCGTTACAGGTCTCATGTCAAACCAGTCTCCCATTATATTCATTCTTTGAAAAAAACATTTAATAAATAAATAATAATAATAATAATAATACGATTTTTACCTTCTTGTAGATTCCGAAGATGGTGCCGATGGACACGAGGCAGTCAATGTTGGACGAGCCATCGAGAGGGTCGAACGTCACGATGTAGTTTCCGCGACGACCCTCCTCTATCTGGATTTTTTTTAAATCAACAATTGTAATATACATGCCAGTCAGACACCATGCCGGCCTACCGCAGGGAACGCTTGACGGAGACTAGTGGTTGGGGCGCGCGCCTTTCTCTACCTCTTGCAAAACATCACCTGCCCAGGGACCCGGTACCCAAAAATGAAGTATGCCTCAATTTGTTCCTTTTTGATCATTAAATTCAATAGCATAAAGCAAAAAAATTAAATAAATTTTTCATTAATGGGCATGGTGTCTGACTGGCATGCCGACGCAGGCAGGTTCGACTCCCGCCCGCAGGTGATGTTTTGCAAGAGGTAGAGAAAGGCGCGCGCCCCAACCACTAGTCTCCGTCAAGCGTTCCCTGCGGTAGGCCGCCCTGGCCTAATGGGCATGGTGTCTGACTGGCATGCCGACGCAGGCAGGTTCGACTTTTCTAACCACATCCCTTGCAATTCCCGCGACAAGACGATCGATTGATACCGACGACATATTCGGTAAAAAAAGATAATTTGCGGATTCTGAATCAAGGTACGACCTTCTGATATCATCAGATGTAATCCCCGAGTACATACGAATTGATTAACACTCAAAATAAACATTAAAAAATATGTAACTTGAAATTATCAGGATTCTGAATCCAGAAGCAATATTTCCACTTCGTAGGTTGTAATCCCCGAAGCAAGACGAGCTGATTGATATCAATTTCGTCGTAATCAATAACAGTTGATAAATGTCGAAATTATCAGGATTCTGAATCCTAAAGCAACGTTTCCACTTCGTAGGTTGTAATCCCCGAATCAAGACGAGCTGATTGGTATCAATTTCGTCGTAATCAATAACAGTTGATAAATGTCGAAATTATCAAATCCAAAAGCAACGTTTCCACTTCGTAGGTTATAATCCCCGAATCAAGACGAGTTGATTGATATCAATTTCGTCGTAATCAATAACAGTTGATAAATATCAAAATTATCAGGATTCTGAATCCAGAAGCAACATTTCCACTTCGTAGGTTGTAATCCCCGAATCAAGACGAGCTGATTGATATCAATTTCGTCGTAATCAATAACAATTGATAAATATCAAAATTATCAGGATTCTGAATCCAAAAGCAACGTTTCCACTTCGTAGGTTGTAATCCCCGAATCAAGACGAGCTGATTGATATCAATTTCGTCGTAATCAATAACAGTTGATAAATGTCGAAATTATCAGGATTCTGAATCCAAAAGCAACGTTTCCACTTCGTAGGTTATAATCCCCGAATCAAGACGAGTTGATTGATATCAATTTCGTCGTAATCAATAACAGTTGATAAATATCAAAATTATCAGGATTCTGAATCCAGAAGCAACATTTCCACTTCGTAGGTTGTAATCCCCGAATCAAGACGAGCTGATTGATATCAATTTCGTCGTAATCAATAACAATTGATAAATATCAAAATTATCAGGATTCTGAATCCAGAAGCAACATTTCCACTTCGTAGGTTGTAATCCCCGAATCAAGACGAGCTGATTGATATCAATTTCGTCGTAATCAATAACAGTTGATAAATATCGAAACTATCAGGATTCTGAATCCAGGGGCATCATTTTGACTTCGTGCGCTGTAATTCCCGTGTAAGGACGAGTCGATTGCTACCCATTTCAGCGTAATCAATAAATTTGATAAAATTATAGGATTCTGAATCAAAGCAATTCGAACGATACCCATTTCGGCGAAATCGAAGAAAAGTACAATAAAATCATTATTATATAAAACTTAAAATATATATATATATATATATATATATATATATATTAAAATCATGGCATAACTATTAAAAATCATGAATATGGCCCGAGAAACTATCATACCTAAACGTATCATGTCGAAACTCACTCAAGGTCAAATCGCCTAAGGACAATTGACCATTGCGTAATAGTACAGACCGGATCCCGTACATTCCCAGAGGGTATAAAAGGACGAAAATTAGGAGATAGCTCATTCATTATGCAATGGTCGCCCGAGGAAGCGCTCTCTCTCATCGCTCTCCTCATTGCTCTCGCCCTTCTTTTCCTCATTGCTCTCGCCCTTCTTGCTTATTGCTTGCATCGGCTCTACTCATTGTACCTATAATTTGCTTGCAACCACCCGGCTCTGTCCCGTGCATCTTCTCTCAGTGCATTACTCATCAATCAATTGATGAGAATGTCCAATGCAACGCCGGGAAAGGAAATGAGAAACACCAAAGGGCTAACGCTTACTTTTAAGCGCCCCTTTTAGCCAACCATTCCCGATGCATTTTTCGTCTTTTCGTCTTGTTAGTCTCTTGGCTTACCAATATAAAGTTACGCATTCAATCTATTATGTTCAGATTAATCGATCATGCATGTCTGAATAGACTAAAATGCATGTCAGCAACCTTCCAATCGCCTTAGAAGTCTGAAATAGCTTCATACTCCTTCCCGGATTAAAAAAAATAAAATAAAAAGGAATAATGTCATTTCAGCGTATGTTCTGCTACTAACTGCTCATCAATCACCAACATCTGGTGGATGCAAGGAGCGGAACTTACCATCCAAAAGGAATAAAAAGGCAGAACTGGAATAAACTAAATCACAAATAATTTCTACCCCCCTAAAAGTCGTCATTCGCTGCTCTTTCCGACTTCTTTCAATTGTTCCATTGTTCTTGTTATTATCAGAATAAACCATATAACTTTTTTTAAACAGAAATATTTGGACCCAAGAATAACAGAAGGAAAACTAGAATTAATGGACAATTTAAAAATCAAAAACATGACCTAAGAAACTAAAGAAAAAAATTTTGTTTTTAACTCTTAATGAAAAATATGAAAATCAAAAATATGACCCAAGAATATATTGAAAGAAAAACTTCGGGAAGAAAAAAAAAGAAAAACTACTGATAACATGTCCGAACACGTTCAGGTACCAGGGTACAGCCAAGCACCGTCGCGCGCGACCGGCCAGCCAATCAGCATCCGTGGAAAGTTCCAGAAACTGATGACTGACCAATCAGCGTCGGTGCAGCTTCATAAAAGGGGCGTGGTCTATCATGCCCGAGTGTATAAAAGGGCGCGAAATCGGGCGAAGCTCATTTATTTGCAATATGTCGCCTGCTGACTGGTCTTCGTCCGATTTTCTCTCGTTCATTACTTTCCTCATTTTTCTTGCTATTCTGCTCACTTTTTAGTCGCGCCTCGCGTTTATCTTACTCCTCCCTTCACTTCCTACCACGCGGCCCTTCCCTGCAACTTCTCGTCTCTTCCACTCGGATCCTCAATCGCCAATCGATCGATCAAAGTCTTTCATCTCTAAAGGAAATGGCAAGCGCGTGGGGCTAAAAGGCTCTTCTTTAGCGCGAATTTTGCCTTATGTGCCGTGGCCATAGGTGTCCACGCCGCCGGCAAAACCTTTTTGGCCAAGTATATCAGTTCACGATAACCGGATCACGGTATTTTTGGTTACGTTAGAATCCGGTTATTTTAGTGCACTTTGGGATATGGTACTCGGAGTCGAAAAATGACCAAATCCATGACCCCCTTATACATGGGTGTGCAGTGACGGGCAAAACCTGCCCGTCACTGCGCACCCACGTACATACATGGTA
Source organism: Pristionchus entomophagus (assembly GCA_036245825.1). NCBI lineage: Eukaryota > Metazoa > Nematoda > Chromadorea > Rhabditida > Neodiplogasteridae > Pristionchus > Pristionchus entomophagus. The sequence continues at coordinate 4,888,848 of BTSX01000006.1, read as the reverse complement.
AAAACTCAAAATCAAGTACCATATACCAAAGTGCGCTACAGTACAGTATCTCCGCATTCTACCGTAACCCAAATTACCGTAATATCGAGAACTGACTTTTTTTCAAAATGCATTTAAAAAATCCGTTCTTTGTGCGATTATGACTAACTCTGCGAACAAAAATTATTTAAATATTTTACAACCTAAAATCATAGCCTAGTGATAACGCGCTTGTCTTGGAAACCGAAGGTTGGAAGTTCGATGCCGGACCCCACCAAACATCTTTGCCAAACTTCGGGGATTACGGTATGAGATACCGTAACCTAAAAACTCAAAATCAAGTACCATATACCAAAGTGCGCTACAGTATCTCCGCATTCTACCGTAACCCAAATTACCGTAATCCGGCTTACCGTAATATCGAGAACTGACTTGTTTTTCAAAATGCACTTTAAAAATCAGTTTTTTGGTGATAACTCAGTTATTTTTGGTCGGAGAGCCTCCACTTAAATTTTATGTGAGAGAGCAGACTCTGCTCTACAATAATTATGACAAGAGCTAAGGGCTCCGATGCACGGTAAATTTACAGAGATTTTTTTAAAAGAAAACGTCCGAGCTGATCTAATTTCAAAACATGTCGGACGTTAACAATCACAGTTAATTTGCCGTGCGTCGGAGCCCTTAGCTCTTGTCATAAGAAAAGTAGAGCAGTGTCCGCTCTTTCACAAATAATAAAAGGTTAAGATCTGCGACCTAAAATAACTGAGTTATCACCAAAAACTGATTTTTAAAGTGGCTTTTGAAAAAAATCAGTTCTCGATAGACGCGATATCCGGATTACGGTATTTTAGGTTACGGTATCTCATACCGTAATCCCCGAAGTTTGGCAAAGATGTTTGGTGGGGTCCGGCATCGAACCTCCAACCTTCGGTTTCCAAGACAAGCGCGTTATCACTAGGCTATGATTTTAGGTTGTAAAATATTTAAATAATTTTTGTTCGCAGAGTTAGTCATAATCGCACAAAGAACGGATTTTTTAAATGCATTTTGAAAAAAAAGTTCTCGATATTACGGTAATTTGGGTTACGGTAGAATGCGGAGATACTGTAGCGCAATTTGGTATATGGTACTTGATTTTGAGTTTTTACCATGTATGTACGTGGGTGCGAAGTGACGGGCAAATTTTGCCCTGGGTGCGCAGTGACGGGCAGATTTTGCCCGTCACTGCGCACCCATGTACAGTATCGTCCATAAGTCATGGGTCACTTTTTCATTCTTTCATAACTTTTGACTCCTATGAGATTTCTTGCTCATACTTGGTCATGACACAGCACACCCACCGAGTGTTAGGGTTATGAGATTGGGATATCACAGAACGCCCTGGTTGTTGCGTAGTGATGAAGCAATTAAGCAATACTTTTTCAAACAATGAAAATTCTCACAAGGATTTTTCCTCAGCCTTCCTACTAGGCGTGATAATAGAAGGATTCAATACCTTTTCGATGAAAATATGCACTCATGGGAGGATGACGTACAGTGGCTTTAGACTGTCTCAAATTAGGGTTCCGAAAAAATGGGTTTCGGTTCATAGACATGCTAGAGACTCGTTTAAAAGCTAAAAATGACCCTCATCACAATTCCTGATGATCTCCAAAGTTTGGTAACGATAGCTCTTAATTTGACCTCAGGGCACGAAAAAGACGAATTTTTCACTTTATCACATGACCCTATTTTGGATGTTTACAGTTCTGAGGGTGATTTTCGTTCAAAGGTCATTCCAAGACACAATGGTAGCAAATCCATGGAATATACGATTCCCACCTTTTTAGAGCATAAGGATACCTTTCCCGACCGCGGCAACCTAAAATCCGAGGTCAATCGAATTTCAAAATCGGCTATTTTTCGACATAATGAATGTTAACTTTTTTCATTAATCATATCATGGGCTCTCATATCGAAATTCGAATTCAGCACACAAAGATATTACAGAAAAAAATTTAGTCAGGAAGTTCTGAGAGACAATTTTTTTCGACTAATGACGACTAATGATTTTTTTCGACTAATGATATCATGGTAATTTTTTCGGTTGAAAATCGATTGATCTCAGATTTTAGGTTGCCGCGGGCGGTAAAGGTATCCAAATGCTCTAAAAAGTTGGGAATCGTATATTCCATGGATGTGCTACCATCGTGTCTTGGAATGACCTTTTAACGAAAATCACCCTCAGAACTGTGAACATCCAAAATAGGGTTATGTTTTAAAGTGAAAAATTCGTCTTTTTTGTGCCCTGCGGTCAAATTAAGAGCTATCGTTACCAAACTTTGGGGATCATCAGGAATTGTGATAAGGATCATTTTGAGCTTTTAAACGAGTCTCTAGCGTGTCTATGAACCAAAGCCCATTTTTTCGGAACCCTAATTTGAGACAGTCTAAAGCTACTGTACGTCATCCTCCCATGAGTGCATATTTTCATCGAAAAGGTATTGAGGCCTTCTATTATCACGCCTAGTAGGAAGGCTGAGGAAAAGTCCAAGTAAGAATTTTGATTTTTTGAAAAAGTATTGTTTGATTGCGTCATCACTACGCAATAACCAGGGAGTTCTGTGATATCCCAATGGCATATCACTAACACTCGGAGGGTGTGCTGTGACATGACCAAGTATCTCATACGAGTCAAAAGTTATGAAAGAATGAAAAAGTGACCCATGACTTATGGACGATACTGTATAAGGGGGTCATGGATTTGGTCATTTTTTGACCCCGAGTACCATATCCCAAAGTGCACTAAAACAACTCCGGATTCTAACGTAACCAAAAATACCGTGATCCGGTTATCGTGAACTGGTATACATGGTCCAAAAAGGGTCGCCGCCAGTCATGGACATCTATGGCCGTGGCGCACTAGTTACTGTTTTATGATTATTCATTTCCATTTGCAATTTCAACCATCGCCGGAAATCCAGACTACTCTCCCTTCCGCTTCCAACCACACGGAACTCCCGCGCTTCTTCGTCTCTTACCTCCGGCACACTCCTCTTCAATCACCGACAACTCCCATCACAATCCTAACTGCTCGTTCTACATGTTGCGCTGTGTGTGTGTTTGTCGTTGGTTACCGTACCGTACCGTACCCTTCTAATGCAATCTACCTACCATAATCTCGCCTTCCCTTCTACCGTAATCAAATCGATCGCCGTACCTCGATGTGGTCGTCGTTCTCCTCCGACACGAGCATGCACGTCGTCATTGACGACTTCAGCATGTTGATCATCCTGCAAATCAATCAGGGTTCAAAGATCAAAGACTAAAGACCAAAGAACATCATCGTCTCGACTCACAGCTCGTTCGACAGCACGTCCAGCTTCTTCACTTCCTCGCCTTGCACGTTCGTCGAACCCGCGATACCGTACCTGTCGAGGGTACGGTAAGGATAGAAGTCAATCGATAGCGCACAATCGATTATGTTGAAGTTTGTTGACGTAGTAAGTCGCTAGTTGCATTGTAGCGCATGTTCTAGTAGTACTGATAATAGTTTAATAATCATTATTTTTCTGATAAATTCTTCTCTCTTCGTGTTACGAATGCTTACTAAATGGGTACTGTTTCAGGCTTCTTTCAGGATCCGTTGTATACTAGAAGAACAACGAACACTCTGGTAGTTGGTTGAAAGAGCGCAGATCAACGCCCACTGGTGTTCGGATAGCTCTTTCTCCACTCTTCACACTCTCACTGATCAGAAGGATACAACAGCGCGCAAAATGGGGTGAAATACCATTCGATTCGGCAACATTACCGGGTGCTCAGAGTTCATTCCAGAAATCATACAACGCGTTCAAAGACCATTTCCCATTCACAGCTTCACAAGCCCTCACTTCTGTGTGACCAAAGATCATGCCCAGAGTTCAAAGATCACCATCCACTCACAGTTTGGCTAGTCCAGCCTTCTGGGTGGCCGAGGCGATGGCCTTCACAGCGACGAGCATCGATGTGAGGAGATTGGTGAAGTCACCGGTGGCGTCGGGATGCTTCGACTGACCCTGCAACGAGATCAAAGATCAAAGATCAATCATCACTACTCTAATTTAATACACCTATTCTCTCTGGTACTAGGTCGCATAATAACTGGAGTATAAGAGTATCCTAGCTGTGCGTTGTGCTTTCATCAAGTTTTCTACATGTATGCGGAATCGGGTGACCATCGTTGAATTCTCTCGAAAATCTTGCGATTTCTCTCATATCTCTCATCCGGTTATTATGCGACTATATTCTACTCTATTCTAAATAAACATGCGAAAGAGTAGAGGACGTCCAGCGTCACGTCACCTCCTGCATTTATCGATCCATTATTCTACTGCTAATTCTACCAAATATCGATATCGCAATTATCGAGCAATACTAGAAAAAGAACGAAACACACAAGTGGAATATAATCGCGCATTACAAGACCAATGAATTGCGTGCAACACATGTCAAAGATCAAAGATCATCGATCGACATACCTGGATGACGTATCGCTGGAGCGTCATCGAATCCGTTTCGATTCCGAACTGCTTCGTGTCCGACATTATCGATCGATTGAGTGGTTGATCTACCTGCGAAAATACGATTGCTAACATTGGCAATGAAGTAAACAGTCAGACAGTATCGAGAGAAATTATGTGTCATAAGGAGAAGTGAGTAAAAGAATCAGAAAGAGACTGTACCAGCGATGAACATCAGTGGAATCAGAGAAGAGCAATATGTATTACAGAATGAATCGCGGAAACTTAAAGAGTTACAATATGAGAGAATATCGTTTGATAAGAGCAGTGGAAGGTAGTTACTCCAAATCAGAAACGGCTCTCCTCAACTCGCGTGATCTCTCGCTGATAAGAAAAACGAGATAGCACGCGAATTGAGGAGAGTCGCGTTCCGAATCATCATAACTAGTGGAAGTGAACCGAGCGGATCTATGATCAGTGAATAGACCGCGCGTTTCAAACAGATTAAAAATTGGCAAAAACGCACTTATATTGAACTTTTGGATCGATTCAAAGAGCGAATTCAAGAATCAAGCTGAGAAAAGAAGAGTTGGATGTATTGAGTAAAATGATGTGAACTGAGAATACGCGAGGAGAAGGAACAGAGAGACTGAAATAGCAACAAACAGGCGACGCAAGGTCAGCGAGAAGAGAGGAAGAAGAGAGTGGAGAGAACGTTCAGAGCGATTGAGTGAGTGATACCATCGAAGAGACACTACACGATCAGAAGAGAACTAGAGAAAAAGATACACTCTAGAGAACGAGCAAAAAGAAGATACCGCCAGGAAAAAAAAGAGAACGTCAAGAAAAAACTCAACGTTGCACATGGACGTACCAAGAAAACAATCAATGTGTCTATTTGGAGTAATTGGACAGGATGAAAATGTTTTGGTGACAACAAAATCTACAGCAGGCTGCAAAAACAGCGAGATATCTGGAAGTATGCTAGCAAGACAAGGAAGTACACTGACAACATGCACTCTGTAGCACGGCTAGAAAGCTCCGTTACGTGCAATTGGTTGGGGCCTTTCTCTACTCGAAGAGTGAAAGAGAGATTCGGCAGATTGGCAGACTCGAGTAGAGACAGAGAAAGAATAGAGGAGAGGAAGAGAGACAACTGTTCTGCCAGAGAGGAAGAGACGTTGAGAGGTCAGCGGGATCAGAGATGGTCTCTCTCTCTCTCTCTCTCTCTCTCTCGCCTATCTTGAACTGAATCGGGGAAATCGATGGCTACGGACTTGGCTCTTGTACCGTGTGCTTTCAAGAGATCAGAGCGCACAAAAGTGAAACAGACCCAATCACAAGTCAGAGCACAGAAACCGCTTTGAGCGCTAGAGAAGTTATATCAGAAAGCACATTTCAACGAAAAATCAGGTCACAAATCCACAACAATTATAGATATCTCCTTATCGTCGCTCACAAGTGTCCATCGACCTCCTCTTATCAGTGTTTGCCGTACACAACTCTTTATCAAATCTCGGATCGGGGAAACAATCAATCAATCGATACTCGTTTGCAAACTATCATCCTGATCTACAATAATGGCGCCAATCTACCGATACGAGAAACTTATTTCGAGCACATACAACACACGTATCGGGAGGGGAAGAAAATGTAGTAGATGAGGGTGTGTAATTGCAGACCCAGTCTCATGAAAAATGAACAAAAACAGATGTAACTACTCTCTAGGGGGGACAATCAATAACGAGGGATACGGTATCGCTAGGGTTACGGTATCGATCGATCGATCGGGGGCGAGATACGGTAGTCTAAGCCTTGTTCTTGTACTCGGCATCGATGAGTTTCGCGATCGTGTTCAGCTGGATGTTGGAGGTGCCCTCGTAGATCGTGCCTGTGAGATAACCAGATTATCATCAAAGAGATCAAAGATCATCCTCAAATACTTCATCGCTAGTCAATCCTCTGCTTATTGAACACGACTAACAGCCCCACGATTCAATTATTATGCAGCAAGATGAAAACAATCTCAAGATTTATATTTTAGTAACAATTCCAATGACTAAATGACCAAAACAGCGAATAAAATTTTTCAATCTGTCCTCATCAATCCTCTGTATAGCATCATCCCTACTCCATCCTCACTCACCGATCTTGGCGTCGCGATAGAACTTCTCGACGGGGAACTCCTTCGTGAATCCGACGCCGCCCAGCCACTCAACGCACTGCAAGAAAAGAATATTATTCTGCATATTAATTCAAGTTTTTTTCCTCAAATTCCCATTTACTCTAGTATTTCACTCATATCGAAAGAGTCGGTAATAACTTATCTCTGAGGTTTCGTTCAAAACAATTAATATCACAATTTTTTAATCGAGCGAGTCTAGAAGGTGTATCTGTATGACAAATGATAGTAAATTGCCGTGACATTCTGAGAAAAAATAATTCGTCCCACCTTCGACGTCGCCTTCGAGGCCACGATCGACGAGTACAGCTTGGCCATCGCGGCCTCCTTCACGAACGACAGACCCGCTTCCTGCGATTTATTGGCATTCAAATACGGCATCAAAAAACCCCCCGCAATAATTGATTTATCAGAGAAAAAAATTATAGCCGAACGAATTTTAAAACTATTTTAACGTGTTCATTAAATAATTTCAAGGGATTCGCATCACTTCCGGCTGTAGCTTCAGCAGTAATCCGGTACCGTATTCTGTGAGCTACCGTAACCCCGTCCATCACCTTCATTCTGGCGGCATTGTAGACGAGCATACGCGCCGCCTCGATCTCCATGCCCACCTCGGACACTTGGAAGGCCATACCCTGCAATATCATTCAATTAATCTTTTTTTTTCTAATAAAATGTAAGTAATCCCTCGGAAATTTGAAAGGGCGGGTCTTGCCGTATTTTAAGTGCCTTCTTGCATACTCTACTGCTTGATTAATCGAGATTCCAAATATCTGAAGCATCACCTTTTTTCGAACAATTTTGAAACCATAAATCGAGAAGACGCCCAAAGATCAAAGATCACCTGGAAGTCGATGAGTCGGGATCCGAACTGCTTGCGTTCCTGCAGGTAGGGCACGGAGGCGTCGAAGCAACCCTGAAGGAATTATTCTAGCATTATTATTAGTGTTTTATAGCAAAACCCACAAGTACTTGTTCAGGCATATTCTAACAAGCCTAATCATCTAACGTTATGTTGCTTGAATGTGCGCGGCTTTCGTCCCGCTTCCTGGTTCAGGTTTCCCTCGCGTATTTCGCCGAGCTTCCCCTCGTCGATAAATCGCCGTTACCTGTTTTCCCGGCTATCGAGTAACCACAAACTACGACGCGGCGCAAGATCATACCAATTTGCAAACGAGAAAGTGAGCCCCAGACAAAGACCATTTTCAAGTTTACGGTTTATGAATTATATTTCACTAATTTGTGGATTCGTTTTCGCACAAATAACACTAATCCCCGTTTTACGGCTCAAAAACGCGAGACGCTCTCTCTCTCTCTCTCTCTCTCTCTTCCCTTCCTCATTCTCACACCATCTTACTCCCCTCTTTAGTTTTCTCTCCATTTTCTTTGCCGCATTGCTCTAGCTCCGCCGTTCTTTCCCAAATGCTGCTGAAACACCCGGAAATAGTTCACCTCATAGCTTATCAAATCCTTGTCGCAGAGCTTATTGTCTGATCGCTTTGAAACGCAATGAGACCGGTCATTCCCCATACGTTTTCCTCCCTCTTTTCGCTCTTTTCTCTCCCTTCATTAGCTCTCCTCTCTCGCTCGCCCTCTGGCTCTCCACCTTCCGTCCTCGCTCGTAACACGGCACGCAACGCGACATCCGCTCGCGTCGCGGTCAACGCTCTGACCACCTAGTTCGTATTGCGTTCTTCCATACAAATCAGCCGCTTCGAAGTAGCGCTTTTCCCCTCTTTTCCTGCTCGCATATCTCCCTTTTCACATATCCTCACACACGTGCTCTTGCTTATCCGCCGTAATTCCACCGTATCCGCCCGTTCGAGACTTATTCCCTCCAATTTTTCTTCGCATTCATCCTATTTCAGGCATGTCCTTTAAGGAAGAATTCTCAAACACCATCATACATCGGGATTCCGATGGTAAGCTCGGTTTCTTGCAGTTATTCGACGATAACTCATCCGTAATCATAAGTGTTGCCGAACCGAATAGTAGCTCTCTCAATTCTGCACAATCTCGAGTCTCTCTGACCGACGAAGCAGAATCGAGAGAGCACTCTTCGATCTGGAGCATCAATAGTATTCGTTACTTTCCAGGCAAGTTCCACCCTTCGCCTTCTCCCTCAATCGACAATGTGGGACCACGGGACAGCAAGAACAAGTCGGGCGTCTGGCAGTTCTTCCAGCGACTCGCACCCGAACTTGCCGAGTGCATGCTCTGCACTGATCCCAACGCCAAGAAGGTGATCATCATTAAAAAATAAAGTCCAAATTTGAAAATTTGAAAAATGAAGTAAAGCAAGCACTTCTTCGGAAAAAAGGGTCCAGATCTTGTAACAAGTCGTGTGCAAAGGGAAAAAACGTAGGCCAATCATAGATTTAAAAAATTCTGCTCTAACGAATGTTCCTACGCTTAATTTGAATAAAAAAAACTTCTTATATCATCTTTAAAACACCGATTTCCCTTTCTCAGACGTACAAACTCGCCAAGAAGTCCACTTCGGGCATGATCGCGCACCTACGCGCCTACCACAAGGAGGCGTACGCTCTCGCCATCGATCATAAGGTGAGTACCGTGTCTCCGATCCTTAGTACAGTATCATCCAGATACCGTACATCAACAGTGTAAATACGCAAGTTTCCACACATCATCGTACTCAGATCACCCATTAAAACATCGTGTTCCTCTTATACCCGTTCATTATCGCATACACAACGAGATCATTCCCCCTCCATACATTTTCAGTATCATCGATAGTCTAAAAAATATGTAGTGACAGGATCGAGGGGGGGGGGGCGTCATACTAAGCGACTGAACGAAATATATAGTGACAGGACAATGAAGGGAACACAAAAATGTAGTGGCTCGAACGTCGGGCATCTACGGTAACAAAACGTATGGCCTCCTCGTCAGAATCTCTTCGGCCGTCGTGCTCGTCAGTGCGCGCTCATGATGATCGAGACGCCGTCCGTGTCTCCCTCCCTCTTCCGCTCCGACTCCTTCCTCGCCCTCTTCGCCGAGGTCGAGTGGCCGCACTTCCCCACCGTCACCGCCGTAAACACCGTGAGTCTCTCTCTCTCTCTCTCTCTCGCCCGTCAGAGAAACGGAAGAGAGTAGCGAAATGAGGAGAGGTGCGTCTCGAATGGGTATCACTAGCGAGAAAACAAGGTTGGGCAACGGAAAACCCGGAAAGGCGTCGGTAGCTCTCGAACTCGTCATTAAATGAATGACACAGTGTTGAAGCTCGATGAGTGATACGGTATCGTAAAATCCAAGTCTTCGATGTAAATGAAAAAAATCAGTCATGAACAGTGTGCTTTTAGCCGTTTCACCAGCGAGCCTCAGAAGGTTCTCTTCTCCGATTCTTAACGTTGACGCTGTAGGGGACTTTCTCATCGTATAGAATTGCAATCGATACGATACTCCAGTTGCTTGCAATTTAAATTAAAATTAAATTACAATTTAAATCCAAGTTTTCAGGTCATCCTTCCCGATATGCTGAATGAGATCACTGCCAAGAATCGAGCAGTAAGTATACCGTTCAATTCCACTTCAGCGCAATAAGCTCAATGTTATTCTAAAGGCTTAAAACTAATATGTGGTGCGGCTCATTTCCACATAGCTACTCATAAGTATCCCTGATTATAATACCTGGTTTGACAATTGGAATGGTTGATTGATAACCCTATTCGACACCTTTGATTGATGCTCGAGACTCCACAGTTATTCTCTAGTAAACGTACGCTCTGACGGGATTAATACATACTGATTGGTATTCCCTTCAGGACCTTTCCGGAATCCCGGTCACGCTGCTCGTCGACTCTTTCACCTCCGTGCCCATTTCCATCCGCGGGTCGGATGGCACGAGGGGAGGACGGCGGGTGACGATCATCCTCTGTCTCGCATACTTCGTCAACGCCTCGTGGGAGGTCAGCATTCAAACCAGCGAGCACAATTAACAACAGCCCAATCGATGGCATTTGTTCAGTTAAACAAGGGACAAAACTGCGGAATCCCTTTTCCAACTGGTGTAAATAAAATTATTAATCCTACAGATGGAGAGTCGTCTCATCGCCGTCAGAAAGAGCATCGAGGAGCAGACGCCCACACAGATTCGCGCCGTGCTCGAAGAGGTTTGACCATTTGGCAGATCAAAGATCAGATTCCCAGCTCAAAGATCAAAGATCAGATTTCCAGCTTGTCAGGTCATTCGCGACGCGCGTCTGGACGTCGTCGCCGTCGTCAGCGACGGAGCGGCAAACATGCGCGCAGCTGTTGCGCAGATGGGCATCCGGCAGTGAGTATTACAGAACCGAAACAACAACAAAAACGTTACAAAACCGAAGCAGTCTGCACCACTTAGTGCAGTCGTCACGAGACGACAAATTACTTTGAGTGACTGCGCCTTTATCTTTTACGGTTTACATTCGCTTCTCATACTGTAATATAACACTCTCAAACCGTTGGGGCAATCAGTCTCGGTAGCAAAGGAACCGATTTCATCTATCTGTGCAGTAAACCCTATCAACTACCTAACCTAATCAACCGCTCTACATCTCCCTTGCAGTCCGCGCTGCACGGCGCATCAGCTGTCGCTGGCCGTCTCCCGCGGTGTGGCTGCATGGTCGGAAGGCGGCGAGGTGCTGCGACGGCTGCGGGAATTCGCACGCGACCTCAACGAGCCCACCGCAGGCCTGCTGCGCGCCCTCCACTTCAAGTGAGCACTGCTGGGATAGGCTCGGGGCAATTTTTACTCCAATTCCATTGAGATCGCGATTCCACATCCAATAAACATGGATCATCCATGTTCGATGAGAAATATCCCGTATATCTGCAGAGCACAATCTATTGCAATAAGCTTGTATTAGATGCGATTCAAATAGGAAACGATCGTGCGACAGTAATTCAAGCTCGGATCTGTCTCTAACTTTTCTCTCCCTTACAGCATGTGCTCCGCCCACTCGCTCCGTCCCCGCACCCTTCCCTCTGCTCCCTCCACTCGCTGGGGCGGCGACTACCGACTGATCGAAGCCGCTCTTGAACAGGTGAACTACTTCACTTCATTGATCAGTATCCCATACCGTGATCACGAACACCACTCACGATCGTTACAATGCTGTACGACGAAAATATTCCACTTACAATTGTTAGTCACAAATAAGCGCGAGTCTCTCACATTTCTTGGACTTCAAACCGGCCGCGGCAACTGCATATCTAATGACCACGCAATCATCCTCAGATGTCCGCCGTCAACAACACGCTCGAATCGATGGACATGGCCCGATTCTCGGATGAGGACATCGCCCTGCTCACTGACGCTGCCGCCGTGTTCAAACCCTTCGCCAGACTGGGACTAGTGGTGAGAGATATGGATCAACTTGTGATGTAGCGAGGATAGGAGATGATTAGACTTCGGTAGTACAGATCGTAGAATCATCAAGGCTTACTGTCTTTACTGGCTTACTGACAGTCTTGACAACATAACAAACCAGACAACAGAAATAAATACTCGAGAGGTTGTTTAATTACCTACTTCTAATGCAATCCCTTCTCAGCTCTCCCAGGAAGGCCGACTGCTCTCCGAGTCTTTCTTCGTTGTGCGCAAGCTCGAGAAGCATCTTGACACGTGAGTTCGCTTGGCTAATTATGACGTAATATGCCAGATAAAATGCATCTTCTATCTCATGTCGATGTTATCGATGAGTCAATCCTATCCAGATGCGCCTCGGCCTCTTCCTCTCCCTCCTCTCGCTCCCTCGCCCTCTCCATCCTCCCTCATTTTTCCTCCTTCGCTCCTCGTCTCTTCTCTTCTTTTTCCTCTCTCACATCCGTTTTCTTCGATCCGTGCGCCCTCTTCCACTTCAAGGCCGATGTCAACTGGCGCGACGTTGCTGCAGGAATTTCGCGTGAGTCAGAGATCAAAGATCAATGAAACAGAGATCAGCAGTATAATCTTGTTGTGTCTCCAGATCAAAGACCAAGCATCGGTATAACCTCCAGAGTCCAAAGTTGCATGAGCAAGACGGAAGAGCAGATTGCGGTTACTTTACCGATAAAAAATTGAATACATTCAATGTTCCAAAATGCATACTTCCAGCCTCGCTCTCTCGTCGTCCCTCTTCCTCCGTCTCGACTCCCACTCCCCAACTCTGTCTCTCTTCTCGACGCGCGGCTCTCTACGGAGATGATGACGATGCGCCGCCAGTCAAGGTTGGAGGAAAAAAATTAATTTTGAATTAAATTTTTGAAATATAATGAGCTCATCAAGTGATGATGTTTAGAGAAAAGCAAGTAAGCTTTGATGAACGAAATAAATCGTTGGCCTCATTCTTAGAGGCTCTATAGCAATCTCAGAGCCCTGCGATAATAAAATCTAAAGTCTGCTTATCCTAAGCTTAGTTTGGATTGTCCCTGAATAATTATTATTAATGCATTCTCATTATAGTAGATAAATACGATTACTCGCCCGTTCATCCTATCATCTAATCGATTCAGATGATCAAGGAGGAGACTGTATCATCTGGGATCGATGCCGAGCTACTTCTCTACCTCGACCAGTCTCTCAACGGTGTCGACGTCTCGCTAGAGGCACTCGACTTCTGGAAGACCAACCAGGATAAATTCCCAATGTGAGAATTGATCTGGGCTTTGAACAATGGCTACCCATTTTATGGTTATGCCAACGATTGTTAATCAATCAATGACTTTTCTCGAAACCATATCCAAGCAGTTATTCATTATACTATAACGCCCTTTCTCATTGCAACTTGCGTATGGCAATCTGGAGATCAAAGATCAATCTCTCTCTTTCTCTCAGTCTATCCCCTCTCGCTCGTCGCTTCCTCTCCTCCCCGCCCACGGCAATCGACGCGGAGAAGGTGCTAAGTGCAGCTGGTAAGTCCACCGAACTCTGTATGACCTACCGTATTTCCAATCACCACGAGCTCCTCAGGTGAACTAGTGTGGAATCGACAAAATCACCCTTTCAGGCCTCCTGTGCAGCTCCACCCTCGACAACCTGCTCACGTATGGCAACACGGATCAGATTTGCATGCTTCGTTTCTATCAGTACATGACGGACAGCATGCGGTGCGTCGTTGCAAGCAATACTTAAATAATATTAAAAATATTGACATTAGAAATGCGTTGTCAGACGATCTGTTATTAATCCTCTAAAGCAAAAACGAGAAATTACTCTCTCTGCTATGATCAGAGAGATAGTTTTTTTTAGAAACTATTTCCACGCGTTTTTATCTATCCTCGAGTATATAGCATGTGCCCGTACAAGGTCGTATCTTATACTTCACCGTTTACCCACTGAACCATCCGAGACAATTGCAGCGTCCTCTCGCACTCTCGCGATCGCACCATCGTCACTGCTGACATCGCCAAAACGCTCCCGGAGGAGGTCGTCGAGGTATGATCATCGTCACCAAAGATCAAAGATCGCCTTCCCTTTCCATCACCCACAACAAAGTAGTCGTTCATCAGAAACATATTGGCCCGTGCCACCTCTTCATATCCATCATTCATTACCATGAGCGTAGAAAGACCGAGTCCCAGAGATCAAAAATCAATCCCTCATCATACCCAGAGCCCGAAAACGACTAGAATCCATAAAGCAGAGATCAAAGATCAAAGATCAACATTCAGGTGCCCGAAGCCGACGTGGAGCGCGATATGGAGTGGGAGGAGGAGGCGCCAGAGGGAGAAGAGGAGCCGGAAGTCAGAAAGCCAGTCAAAGGACTCGCTCCTCTCTTCTCCTCTGACGATATCAAGGAGGAACCACTCGACTTCCCCAGTCCCTCGTAGATCAAAGATCACAGCTGAATCACTTATTCTCCTGCCCATGCTAGCCTAAATTCTCCCGATCTCATATTCGTCATTTGCCGTTGTTGTTGTTTAAACAAATGTCATAAAAAATATTTATAAGCTTGCAAGGCCTCGCAGAACAAAGTATTTCCACTACTTCATTTCACTACACCAGTGTTCCACAATTAAACAGTTCTAGACAGATCTATGCCACTACAACATCCTCTCAATATCCGCAGCTTCGGGACTAATCCTAGCCAGCGTAGACCAGCTCACGATCACCCGCTCTCCCACCGAAACCCCTCCATCTTTTGCCCCTCACAAATAATGCGCTTAAAGATTTTCCCTGGTCAGTTATCGATCGATATCTTGCCCTTCCGTATCCCACATCCACCGTATACCTGCGCCAGTCCGATCATCTGTGCGCCGATGCCGATACGGCCGGAGTTGAGGCACTCGATCGCGTATTTGTAGCCTGAACATACGGTAGGGTTAGATGTAGATCAATAACTGATCAGGGTACGTTAAAATATTGGAAGGAAATCAATTTAATCACAATTAGGCACCAATCCCGGATGTTTGACCGCCTCATTAAGTTTGAATCGTTTTACTCCTCATTTCTCTATGTATATTTCACTCTCTCAATTCTAATCCGAGAGATAGTGAGCAAGAAGATGAATAGGAATCTTTCCTTGCTCTTACTTATTTTATTGTCAATCGCATTTGAGTTGGGAGTACGCGAAATAAGGAGGAGCACTTTTCAAACAGAATGAGAACCCAGAGAAATCGTCTCTCCTCTCCACTTACCCTTGCCGTACTCGCCCAGGATAGCGCTCTTGTGCACGCGCACTCCGTCAAAGTTGACCGGGCACGTCGAGGAGGCGCGGATGCCCAGTTTGTCCTGATGAGAGATGGATTAGAGACTAAAGATCAAAAACCAAAGATCGGATATGAAAGGGTGTACTGGACAGATCAAAGACACAAATAGTGTCCCATCATGATTTGATCAGACCACGAGGTATTCGTGATGCAAACAATGCTGCTGCTCTATCTTTCTAGAATTCAAAGATCAGAGATCAAAGATCATTCCCATCACCTCCTTCTTGCCGACGGAGACGCCCTCGGCGTTGCGGTCGACGAGGAAGCACGTGATGCCGCGGTAGCCCTGTGAGGACAGAGATCAAAGATCAAAAGAAGAGCGATCACAGACCAGGAGATTTCATGATTATTAGGCAACCCATAGCAAGCTATAACTACCGCATCAACAATTCCTTCGTCTACTGCAGTGATGATCTGGAGACGATCGATTCCCCGGATCTACCGTAATCTACCGTATCCCCCTCACCTTCTCCGGTTCGGCATTGGCGAACACGAGGAAGAAGGAGGCGTGGCCGGCGTTAGTGATCCACAGTTTGCCGCCGTTGATCACAAAGTCGTCGCCGTCCTGCAATTAATTCCAGGATGAATTAGTCTAACTTAGAAAACTACAAACTACAAACTTTAAATTATTAAATATATTTTTAATCATTTAAAAATGACAAACAATCCACGAATTTTATTCAACTGGTGCTAACCTCTCGCAGCACCAATTCACCTAGTGTCCCTTCTGCCCCGATCCAGAAGACTTGAAAGAGGCACTACAGCTCACCTTCTTGGCCGTGGTCTTGAGCGCGAAGGCATCCGATCCCGAGCCCGCCTCCGACAGGCAGAAGGCACCCACCTGAAAAGATCAAAGATCAAACTACAATCCTCATCACATTCAGTTCCACTACATTTTAGCGGACGCAATGGATGCAGAAATTGTTAATTTCTTCTCCTCAAAAGATAATTGGTTCGAAATCACTCAGTCAACTATGATACTAGCGATTGGATCAATAGAGACGATACAGAGGAAATGGTTTGACGTAGCCTACATATCTAGTCTCTTGCAGCGATCTTAGAGCTGCAAGAGAGCAAAGATCAAAGATCAAGTACTCACCCAGTCTTGGCAGATCCTCGGGAGGTACTTCTGCTTCTGCTCCTCGGTGCCGAGCTGGAAGATGAGCGGCGCGACCAGCGTGTTCTGCACGTCCACGAACACGGAGACGGAGGGATCGATCTGATTATTGTTAAATGATTACAATTAATAAATTATATATTAAACTTTTCCAAAAATTTAATTTTAAAAAAAAATTTTTTAAATATATAATTCACCTTGGCGAGCTCCTCAATCACGAGAACAGCGTCGAAGAAGGAGCTCTCGGGACCTGGAAGGGATTTGTATCTTTGAAGAAGCATAACCAGCACGTGATTCAACGTCTACGTACCTTCTATCGCAACTCGTTTCGATCAATATCAAACGTAAAACAATCAGAATCAAAACGCAAGGCACAGGTAGGTTTCATGTGCCTTTCATTTCAAAATTATCTATTTATCAAGGTTGCGCAAACCAGCCACATTCATGTTTCTTCCATTTCACATGATGACTCCCTAGAAAATCCTTTCTCAAACAGTTCTGGCAGATTCAGGGAAATATATTCAAAGATCAAAGATCAAATGATATTCCGGCATCACTGACCCTGGTACTTCTCGGGCACCTCGATGCCCATGAACCCGTTGGCGAAGACGCCCTTGACGACGCTGTCGTGGAAGGTGGACGACTCGTCCATCGAGCGGACCAGCGGCTTGATCACGTCGTGCGAGAAGCGCTTCACTGCAACAGAGGAGATGAATAAATAAATAAATAAATAAGATGACGGCACTATCAAGTAATCTCTCCCATTCCACCTCTCATTTAGAATGTGTTTTTGTCCATTCTCTCTGATTCCTCTAGGCAGGTTTCCTAATCTTCCCGTTCGCAAACCTTGTTTTATTCTAATTTTCAAGAACTGACGACAGAAACAGAAAAATGGTAGGAGTCATTAAATTCGCGAAATCTTCAACAATGAGAAAGAGAGGCATTCAATTTCTTCGTCTCTAGACGACCCTTAACCTCTTCCCTATTCTCTTCCATTAATAGGCCATCCCTCCATCCACTCACCGGTGTCTCTCAGCGCCAGTTCGTGCTCGCTCAGCTGGTTCAGTGGGGGAGGAGCGCTGCAAACATATATATATATATATATATATATATATATATATATATGGCAACACTGCCTTTTATCGTGATCCATCAATCTGATCTTTGATTTCTCATTAAAGACGGCGTTTTGCATGGGGTGAGCGAGAGAGGAGAGATGGGTCAGGGGAATGGCGAGAGAGCGAGAGTGTGCGCAAAGGTCTCACCACGAAAGCTCACTTGGCGTTTTGCCAGTAGAACGTCGTGTTAGAGATCAGGATCATAATTAGGAGCCGTCAAAAAGCGTAGATTCGGCCGGCAACGAATTATTACCAGCGCGCCACCCACTCACCGTCCCTCCACATCGTGTCTCGGCTTGGCGGCCGCGCTCGACGCCGTGAGCAGACCGCGCGAGAGCAGGGAGGAAGAGGAACGGAGCGAGGACAGCATCTGAGCAATTAAGCAATCAATTAAATATATAATTGTTAATTGATGGTCGAACACAGTGAAAAGAGAACAACTTTCAAGAATCTAGCGAGCTCGAGTCGGATGGGAGGCGTTCTATACGTGGAAGTGAAGGTAGATCAAGAGAGGAAGAGGCTTGCGAGCGATGGGAAGGGAGCAAATGAGGTTTGTGTCACGATTCCGCCAGTTTCAGAGAATTAACGTCCCTCCTATACAAAACGCCGAGGCTACAATGAGTACGTCGCTAAACCGCAGAACGAGAGCCGGCGAATAGGCGAGGAAACCCGTGCAAACACCTTGCAAATGGTGTCGAGAATCAAGAATCGCGCGTGAAAACAAGGCGAACGAACCAAGAGAGCAGCAAGAACTCGAGAGCACGAGAGGAGAACGACCGATCCACTAACTCCCCTCTCCTCCAAATCACCCAGACATTCAAATCTCTCGCCTTTGTGGGCGAAGTCTCTCTATTGGTCGTTCTTTGTGCTCCGTGCGATAAGGAAGAGCGAGTGATCAGTGATGTTATTTCTCACGAGTGACGTTTATTTGATCTACCCCTTCATTATGCAGCAACTGACGCCAAAAGATCACTGATCCTCATACTTCACTCTACCTGGATAAAATCAATTCAAATCTACGGATAAAGCGAATACCGTAACCCTCTCGATAGCCCTCATATTGTAAGACGTTACCGCCTTGGCTCTCTATTCGGCACACTGGTCAGACAAAGAAGAGTGTGCAAAATGTAGAGAGAATAGACCAGAGGCGCCTCGTCACTACTTCATAGCAGTATTCCATCGTCGTTGACGTCTTCACCTTCTCAACCACCACACAAACCTCCTTATTCAACTCATTTCTTTATTATCGCAATCGTTACAAGCTTCCAAACTAGAGACAGAGTATACGTGTGGCAATCTAATGGTGGGATGTGGACGGAATAAACACTGTGAGGAGAGATGGTGGTGTGAGAGAGGGTGTACGGTAACGGGTGGTGGGGAATGGGGGGAAAGGGCAGACAGATAGGGTATATACGGTATAGATAATGCACTGATAGGAGGAGGGCTGGTGATCTTTCGACTGAGCGTAGTTACACATGGATAGATAGATAGATAGGGTATACGGTAGACAATCGTGGCGGGATATTCATCTCATGATCGGTAGACCTTGCAAGTGAGGCCACTACAGTACTACACCACTAGGCTTATGCATCGAGGGGCGAACTCCCGACCGGAATTCTCCTCCCCTATTCTCTCCCCAGACTAGAAAGGCCCCGTACTGAGCGAGCGAGCAGCGAACAACAAGAGAGAAGTCTCGAACGGAACAAGAGGCGGGGCTACCGTATCACCACGGGCTACCGTAATTGCTTGGGGGCTGACGATCAATCGATAAACACGTGGGCGACCGGAAGTTAGGGGCGGAGTCTCAGTGTGTCAGTATCAGGCATCGTCCCGTAGGAGAGGGGAAAGCGAGTCAAGAGAAGAGAGAGATGAGTGTCAACGAATGATTGGGATTGGACAACGTGTCGGTCGTGAATGAGGAGAGCAAACAAAGATCAAAGATCAATTGGATAAGGGTAATCGATGAGAGGGGGACCAGATACAATGTTGAGAGTGTGCACGAGTAGGCCAAAGATCAGGCGGAACAGTGACAATAGTGATTGGTGCGGGGGACTCGTCTCGTATCGTAAGAATGGGAGAGAAAGGGGGCGGAGCCACGAAGTGATGATGACCATAGACAAAGCGAACGATACACATCCATCTCGATAGCCATCAATTAAAGTGAGCGATAAGTAAGGAGAAGCGAACAAGCACGCTGCAAGAAAGTCTACAATGCACTACAATGCAGATTATATTATTGATCGTTAGATAGATGCATCTCTAAGGCGTACGGTAGTCTTACAAAGGCATACTGTAAGGAGGCACTACTATTGTAACATACTGCTGGATGACCACAAGTAAGGATGGGGTTGGTTGTTTGACTGGATAACAAAGGGTAACAATCATGCGTTAGTATAGAGCCAATACGATCTACAGAGCGAGAAAAGGAAGAATGCGACAAAGTGAGAGGAAAGCCTGTGGAGATACAATATAAATGGAGACAACTTAAGGCTGCGAGAATAAGTGCGATAATATGGGAAGGAAGATACTGAGAGGAAAGTGTAAAGGGACAGTGACTCCGTTGCATGTGAATATATTGGCTTGTATCAGAAGAGAAAAGTGCGGAGCGAAATGGGCAGAGCGGAAAAGACGTGTTGAGACCGTTTACTAAACCGAGTAGTATAGAGGCTGGAAATGGAGAGAAACAGAGCATGTACTATGAGAACCTGGAAGATCAGAAGGAGGGAGGAGTAACCCAAAAGTGTGTGAGTGAGGGGCGGGGTGCAACTAGAGTCAGTAGAGGGATCAAAGATCAGAGATCAGTGATCAGCCTAGGAAGGAGTACTGGTAGTTATCGTGAGATGACTCCGAGACGGGGGGCGGGGCCTCGGCGGGCAGTTGGCCAGTCTCGCGCAGATCCGCCAGTGCGAACTGCATCTTCTTCGAGAGGTCGGCCACCTACAATTAATTTTATATTTAAATTAATAGTAACTATAAAGAATAAATAAATTCCAATAATAAACGTACCTCGATCTTTGCTGTCGTCATCTTGATCATCAGACTGTTGTACTCCATCTGGAAATCGGAATGATTAATGCCAATATTATTACGATCATTGTTGATATTTTGCAAGCAAAAGCGAGCACAAATCGCTCTCAAGACTCTTTGCAAAACCTTGCGAGGCAGAAGCTCCTGCTCTTCAATTAAAATTAAGTAAGCAATGATCAATAAGGTAGATCAAAACTTTTGCAATTAATTACTTAATTAAGTAGATAAATAATTAATCCCTCGCCTTCTGGACCTCCGTCATCCAGGACGGGGGACTGGCGTCGTCCACCTCTCCGGGTGGTCGCTGATCGGTCAGGAACTGCTCGAGGTCCTGCTCCGCCGCCTCCAGCGCCGGGATCTTGGCCAGCATGCCTGTAATTAGGCAATTAATTGGCTAATTAATTAATGCACTAATTAAAGTTCCTGACGAACATCGCTAATTAGTGGGTGACATGTCGAGATATGAAGGACACCTTACGATTCATGCAGGAAATGAAAACAACGAATTCAGACCCGTTTGTTTGTGGTTTCATTATTCTTACTTAAAACTTAGGGGTCGGCGTTTTTTTTATTTTTTTAAATTAAAATCAGTGTTTCTTCGCGAATTATTTTTTTCAAAATATAAAATAAATCAATTTAAAATATTTTTTAAAAAACGCAATGTTCATCTGGGCGAGCACTGCGGGCGGGAGGTGCTGTTGCGTGAGCACCGCCATGTCGAGGTAGCCCTGATATGTATAATTTTAATTATTTAATTTAATTAAATACAACATTTACATAAATTAATAGTGAGTTGACAGCTACGTTTGAGCAACGCCTAACGTATTTCAACTTTGAAACATCGACTCACCCTATCGAATAATACCTCTCCCCATTCTGCACACTCGATATGTGTGCAGAATGGAGAGTGTACTGTTCGATCTGGCAACATTAGTTTCAACCACGAAACATCGAATCACCCAAGTGATTTCCAGGGTTAGAAAATCAATTCTCAATTACGTCCAGTCTCCCTACCGTAATCCTCACCTTCTCCACGGCGACCCTCAATTGGTCAGCGATGTGCTCCGTGTTGTGCCCGCCGCCGCCGAGCATTCGGGATACTTTAACCGATTGATGTCATTGATTACATTGAGAATCGATTTATCAAGCTTGTTGGGAATGTCTCCCGCAACAAAAAAAGCCCAAAAACTACACATTGAGTGAGTTCAACATAAATAGATTCCTCACGCCGTCATCTTATGAATTGGCATCATTTTTACTCCTTGGACTACCGTACTCTATCCCCGCTTCACCTACAGTACCCTCCCCTCACCTCCTTCAGCGCCGGCTCCTCCTGCTCCTCCGAAGGGTGTACCCGCATTCGATGGCAGGTACCAGGGCGTGTCCGAGGCGCCGCCCGCCTCGCCCCACTTTTCACCCACTGCGTCTGAAACAAGAAATTAAATTATTTTAAAAAAAATCTTAGTTATCGATAGCCTCCCTTCCCACTATCGTAATCCTCGATAAATCGAAGAAAAAATGATTTCGTTTGGGTTCTATCTTCATTTTGCACACTCTTCCGTTGGTCTAACCGCCGAAAGAGTGTGCAGAATGGAGAGTGCCAAAGCCGTAATGGTAATCACTGAATCATCGGCTACATTTCTAACGGAAATAAATCTGTATATCATATTTGTAATAATTGTGGGCGCGTGGCAGGGCTCAATATCACAAAATTCAAATTTCCTCCGAAACATCGACTCACCAGGTGAATTTCGTAGGTTATAAAAACGATTGTCAGATCAGAAGGTGGCCTCTCATTCACAGTTTAATCCCAAATTTCGGCCACTCACCTAGCTTGTTGGGGTTGTTGGGGTCGTTGTCGGGCAGGTCTCCCCAGCCAGTCACCACGATCGTCCGCTTGCCCGAGGGGATGGGAGGCAGGCGGGGGTTGTAGGGCAGCGAGGTGGAGGGCGTGGGCGCCTGCGATTAGACTCATCGATTAATTGTTATATATTTAAAAATTATTCAATTGACCAAGAAAGAGGCTCATGAATAGTAATAGATAGGAAGTCAAGGGCTCAGTCATTTGAGCTTGTACAACAATTTTCAAAAGGCTAAATCGAAACTTAACACGTACGCATCGTTGGCGCTCAAATCATAGTGACTGTGGGGTAGGTAATTCCCTTAGGAATGTTTTAAACAGCTAAATAAATAAATAAAACAGATTTAAATTAATAATTCCCACCGTATTCTCCTCGCCAGTAGGCGGGACTGCGCCGGGCACGGGAGCGAGTGGCTCGTTGCGCTTCGCGGGAATCGGGCAGCGAGAGAGCGCCGACTGAATCGATTAATTATTAATGTTTATTAATTGATTATCGAAACATAGAACCAAAATTCAACACTTCTCCCAGGGTAAACTCTCTAGCGCTCACATGCTACAATTGTGTCGGATATCTGCTCTCTCCATTCAGCACACTATCTCGCCGGTCGATAGAGTGCGCAACATGGAGAGAGTGCAAAAGGATATTGCAAAATCATGAAGACATTTGTGCAGAGATCAGAGGTTAAATATAAATAAAATAAAGATCAAGGATCGCTGACCTCCAGGTCTTCCTCCTCGTTCTCGCCCACGAGCCAGTTCTGAATCGGCCGGAGCGCAGCCTTGTCGGGATCGCCCCACACCTGAAATCAGTTTTTATGCCTTAATTAAATTGGACAAATTAAAATTAATGTTATTTTAATAAATTGTTTTTGCTCTCTCCATTCTGCACACTCTTCGACTGTCTGACCGGTAAGACAGTGTGCAGAATAGAGAGCAGAAACCAAAATTACATTCCTATCGTATTCGTATACTGCTGGAGTACTTTAACAACAATAAGGGGGTAGTCAGAAAGAAAGAAAAAATCAAATGGAGATAAGCTAAATGCACCAATTAAAATTGAAAGAATTAAATAATTAAGTTAATTAGGACTCACCGACACGCCCGTGTCTCTCTGCCACTTCTTCAGCTCGCCGTTCGGGTCGTGCCACATGAGGTCATCCGACTGCTGGCCGCCACCTTCAATTAATTAATTATATTAATTTTACTATTAAACTATTTTTTAATATTAAAGTTAATTAATTAATAAAGTTAATTACCTCCGTTTCCGCCCATGGAGAACATCTTGGACTCGTCCTCAAACTGTCCCACGAACTGATCGCCCATCTGTAGATGAGAGGAATCATCACCCATCTGAGGTAGAGGAGGGAATAAGAGAGAAATACATTATTAATTTAATCCCTTGAAAATCGACAGTAGCAAGGAAATTATCAGAAAACAATATTTTTGATAAACGGAGCATCCAGGTTTCAGGTTTCATCACCAATCTGATGTTAGGAAGGGAATAAATTTATAATTATTAAAATGTATTTCACATGTAATAATTAAGTGATGCCTTATCCATAGCCGATAAAAGCTAACAAGGAATCAACATTCTATCAAGAGAGGGGGAAGATACGAAAAGTGAAGAAGTAATCCAAACTCATGAATTTTTATACTCGGCACAATCTGGTTTCATCTTTACTATGTCCCAGTTAGCATCTTTTCAGAACCGATTTGTCTTTTCGTATATATACCCTTTTCCAGCAAACAAAAATCGAATCTAGGTGATCTTCGCCAGCGGATTTCCATCCGGATGGTTACGGTTGCAACTCTACTATAACCTCGTCCCATGCTGGCAAGATACGCTCGTTGCTTGATTCATCCAGTACAACAAAACAAATCATTGCCTATATTCTACCAAAGTGATTACACGTTCATCTATATTATTTCGTATTTAAAATATAATATGAATATAATAATGCACAATTGATTCACCGTCAAGTGAATCACCAAAGCAAATTTCTCCAGCACATAGTGCATATCCCTGTTTACCCGCTCCTACTCACAAGCTCACACAAGAATACTCTTCCCCCCACCACTCTCATGTTTCACAAAAATCAATAATCAATAATCCCGCAAAAATCGATAACCGCCTCAGCCTCCTCACCTGCTGCTTTCCTCCTCCCATGAAGTTGCCCATGGGCGGGCCTCCTCCTCCTCCTCCCATCTGTCCTCCCGGCCCCCCACCGTATCCGCCGTGGCCACCTCCGCCTGCGAATACAAATTAATATAAAAAAAATGATTTTGTCGTTTTAAACTCGACAGGCAAAACATAAATTACGCGATAAACTCCTGACATCGAAACAATCGAGTTCCAACATTACACACCCTACTCTCCATTTTTCACTCTCTACCGTAGACTCTATTATATGAGATGTTGGTTGTGTTCTGACCTCTCATTCCATTGGGTCCTCCTCCTCCTCCCATGCCTCCATCAGGCTTCCACATGTGCCCTCCGCCCGGAGGGGGACGCTGCATCATTCCCTGCGGAAAAGGGAGAACCGATTAATAGAGGAAATTAATTAATTAATAAACCATTTCTTGTGTCTACCTGGCACCGATTCATATGGTTATTAATTCTATAAAGGCTAGCTTTCGAATAATAACTTCCTAAGTACCTCCCAAAGGCAGTTCAATCTCACAATCAGAAGCCAACGTCGTTGCATCCTATTGCAAGTTTTAAAAAATATCGATAATTCAATAAAAATTACCATATCCATGGGTGGCGGCACGCTCATGTCCATGCCTCCGTGTCTCGGTGGGTAGTTGCCTCTGGAATCGAATTTATTGATTACCGTACACCCATCATCTACCGTAACCATTTTACTTTCCAACTTTCACTAAAAACTGCGTGAAAAGCGTTGTTTCTACTACAGGGATGCTGGAACAGACTTAATAAATCAGTTCTTAATCCCTCAATCAATCCACCGTACCTGTGTCCTCCTCCCCGTCCTCCCATGCCTCCTCCACCCATATGCCTTCCTCCTCCTCCTCCGCCACCTCCATTGTCCCACATGGGCGGTTTGTGTCCGCCGCCGCCCATCATTCCATTGGGAGCGCCGCCCGGCCATCCACCACCAGCGACTGGAAAATATTAATTAATTAGATCTTAATAACAATAAAGATAAAATTTATCACTGTAAGCTGGATAATTCACCAATAATCGCAACAATTTATAAGCTCCCTTGAAGCAGGAATCCGCGGGGTTGAAGTTTCACTTTCTAACTGGGGAAACAAAGAATCATCATGCATTTACACCTATATTTCGTGTATTTATGAAACTGCAGCCCACCACCACCGAATCTCTATTCCTACTGCACCATCCCATTCCTTTTTTCCTTCTATGACAAAACTCCTTCCGACAAAGTATCATTTTCTAGATCTCTCAACCGATCCCGTTACAAACCATGTTTTCTTTATAATACATTTTCAGTATCCTCGATGGACCAAAAAATCTGTAGTGGCAGGATAAAAGAAGGACGATATATGCAGTGACCCGATCTTCGAGAGTTCAAGATGTAAAAACTAGACGACTTCCACTCACTCGGATTGACGACCATTCCGGGCGCTCCTCTGTGATGGGGCGGTCCTCCCATCGGCCATCGGGGCGGTC
The DNA here is from genome assembly GCA_036245825.1 of Pristionchus entomophagus. Taxonomy (NCBI): domain Eukaryota; kingdom Metazoa; phylum Nematoda; class Chromadorea; order Rhabditida; family Neodiplogasteridae; genus Pristionchus; species Pristionchus entomophagus. The sequence goes on along the minus strand of BTSX01000006.1, from coordinate 4,862,737 downwards.
CCCCTCCTCCTCCTCCTCCCCACTGCGGCGCGCCCTGTCCGCCGCCCTGCTGGCCCTTCCAGTAGCCCTCATCCTGCAACGATTACATGTCAGTTATCGATTGATTATCACATATCTGCAGTAATCAGCTATCGATAATCAGATCTACTGTAATCAACACAACAGTTAACTATCTCCATGTGAACTCCAAAAAAACAACCAAATCAACCCGCTGATTCGGAGTTTCCCTACCAGTAGAGACAAAACTGGCGCTGTATTAACTCCTTGCCTTCTATTTTTCAAATCAATCGATAATTCCCTCTCCTCACCTGTTTCAGGGATCTCAAAACTGATGCAAATACATGGTACAGTAAATATCTCCAAACAGTCAGTAATCGATCGCTCTAATCTACACGCTACAGTAACCCCCTCTCCTCACCGGTTTCAGGGGGTCGCTCCACATGGGCTGCTCTCCGCGCATGCCCCACTCTGCGCCGGGCACCGCGTTCGGATCCATCATGCCGTTCATCATGCCGCCTTCTGAAATAGAACCAGTTATCGATCAGCTACCGTAATCTACGGCATCATAGTCATGCAATGTTGCCTGTTGCCTGATACTGGCACTAACCGATCTAACAAATAAGATTTTATAACGGACGTTTGCAGTTTCAAATTTATGACTAACTTTTTGAAATAATCAGGCAACACCCCATGATACATTAAATATCTCAAAACAGTCAGATCTCGATCGCCCTAATCTACCAGCTACCGTATATCCACTCACGCGGGTATGGCTGCATGTGGGCGTGTGGGTGCATCGAGTGGTCGGGCGGGGCGCCGCCCATGTGCGGGTCCGTGCTCCAGATCTTGTTCTGGAAGTCGCCGCCGGCGCCCGCGGGAGCCCAGGCTGGCGCGCCAGCTCCGCCCGGTGGCCCGCCGGACAGGCCTAGGTCGCCCAGGTTGTCGGCTGAAGGGAGACATATAATCATGGTTTATTCGTTTTACAACTCTACAGCCGAAAGCAACTCTCCCGGCATCGAAACATTGAATTGTAAAGATGTGATAAACCGTGTGTTTACATGCTTCAGAGGAAAAGCTGAACTAGAAATGAGAGATGGAAAATTAGCCACTACTCTCCAACATATACTTGTGCCTAAACAATTCAATAAATTGCTACGAACGAAACAGGATGGTTCTAATTCGCGATTCCGGGCTTCAGAGATATCACATTATCATTTTTTCTGGGATAATTCAGTTCCCGGCAATGGAAGCGTACGGAAATCTACCGTAACCTTGAGTCTGGTACGTACCGAGTGCATTGGCGTCCCACTGGTTCTGGCCTCTTCTGGGTCCTCCGGCCTGGGGCGAGTGGTGTGCCCACTGCTGCGCTCCCGCGCCTCCTGCCATGTTCGCCCAGTTCTGCAATTGGGAAGGCGACGATTATCACTTTTAGATTGACTAAGTCAACTTTTTTCATTGCGTGCATCAGGGCGACGTTTATCACCCATAAATCTAGACATTTTTTCATTGCGTGTGAGTCTTTCTGCGAAATCCCTTGCTGAAAAAGAGCCCCCGGAAAGGGTGCAATTAGGATGGTATCCTCACATTTCATCGCACTCCATTCCCGTATTTGCGCTTCGAGCTATGGCCCATTAATCGGACTACTACAAAAAAGGGTGCGCACACCTAGCGTGAAAGTACTATGCACTTAAAAAAAAAAAATAATTCACGGGCTCACCATGGGTGGTTGCTCTCCGTGTCTCCACGGATTATCTTCCATTTATCGATCGAGGGGAGATTACGGTAGGTCTCTCCGGGTGTCTTCTGTAGACACGCTCGCGCACTTTCGAACAAAAAACCTATAATTAAATTTATTCATTATCACCATTATATTACTCGATCGATGGACAACATGCGAAAAGTGTACAAGGAAAGAAGCGCGAACCCGCATCGAGAACGAATATTTACGAGAATAACAATAAGGAAGAAGAAACGACTGCGGGAATGTGTTGGAATGAATGATTTGGTTCGTGTGGTGGGTCAGAGGAGGAGGAGGAGTGAAAACGAGGGAAATCTCGCGATGGAAAGAGGGAAATCGGGGCACGGACCGGGTTGTAGGAGGACGGGACGGGATGCAAAGTGTGCAGAGGAAAGCGAGGGGGATATTCCCACCAAACGACCACTTATTCCTGCGAATCAGCGCAACAAATCGATCAATCTCTTGGTAGGTCACTCACGGCCCTCCCCAATCTTCCTATTTGGCATGCATGTTCTTCTCTTCCTCATGACAAGGTCAAACCGAGCAATTCCTCATCCACACATCCACTCTGACCTCAAAACGGGCGCAAAAACTATAACAAACTACCCGATTCAATCGGAGAAAACCATCCCAAAAATCAGTCCAAAATCAGGGGTCCTAACCACCTGACAGCATGTCTCAATGGCAGCGGTGTGGGTACGCGCGCGTGATTTCAACATGAAGAAAACGGGATTGCGCGCAGACTCGTAAACATGATTTTGCAAAGTCAGGAAAGAGAAAAAGGGGGCTGCTGAACTGGCCGAAATGGCCTAGCTTAGGAACGATAATAGTACACCTTGATTCGAAATGGGAGGGGAGAAGTAGGGAGGGGGGGGGGCGAGCGATAGACGGGAGAGGGATAGAGACAACGGCCACTACACACAAAGGGGAGGTTGGGGGGAGGGGAGGAAGGAGAGGGGAAGGGGGGGGGGGGGGGTGAAAGGAAGAGAGAGAGGGAGAGAAGACGCTCCACGAGGGCCCTGCTGGTCGATCGATATCGCTCGTAGGGGAAGAGACAGAAGAGGGGAGCGAGAGAGTGTGTGCTTTCGAGAGAGCGCGCAGACGGTCAGGGCAGCGGCGGGAGAGTGTGCAGTGGCGAGAGCGCAGAGAAAGGGGGTTGGAGTAGAGCACACAGGCTAGTGGGAACGACAAAGAAGAGGGGGGGGGGGGGGCAAGAAATAGGCTAGTTAGCCAGCAGACTGTCCAGTGGGTCTTATCATGTCCATTCCGGACCCCGTGGGATAGAGATTACTGTGGGTCACGGAATCATTGGCAAATGTTCGGCTTCCGGGATTAGATAGCAAACATACCCGATTCGAAACTCTATTTCGCCAACCCAGCTCCTACAATTCCCGGGGATGATACGGTAATTTGAACTTAGTGTCCGGGGAAGGGCCATGGTCCGTGCCTCGATTAGTACAATGATAACAAAGAGAAGTTTGCTAGATATGATTAGGAGGAGTGAACGTCAATCGATATAATGATATGAGATTGATTGATCGATGAGAGTGAGAGTGGGCGCTGCTAAGGGGGATGAGGAAGGGGAGGGGGGGGAATGACTAATTAGCGGATCTAGGAATTAGCGGGGATAAACAAGGAACGAGCAACGGCTAGCGTCTGTGTCTCGTGGGAGGTCGGCCGCGTTTCTGCAATTTCGAAATGGACATATATATTTTTTAAACGATCAACATAAATAAAATAAAAAAACTCACCCTTCCACCCTCTCCTTTGACGGAGAAATTGGTGCGAGGCCTGCCACGCGGACGTTTTATCGATACCTGATCATAAAACAATTAATATATGAAGTTTCTCTAATCACTAATAATTCGCATCATCTAGCAATAACTGCTGCGAACCCTGTCTTAACAAGCAGCATTTTCATCTACCAATATCGCAATTCCACAAGTAGAATACATAGCTGTAACGACAATCTCGAGAACATCAAAAACTACCCTGCTCAATCTCACCAGAACCAACGACACCGACTGAATTGTCAACAGAGCCTCACTGACTAGAGATGTGAAAGCGAATAAAAAAAAGGCGAAGGACATATCGGTAACGAAGCATTAACATTTCAGGATTTTCGAATTTCTACAAATCTCCAGATGTCAAATGCGTTTCGGGGCAATGCCAGAAGGCACGTCGGCATTTCAGCAAGACCCATATCAGCAAAGCGAGAAAATATAGCGAAATGTATGGCAAATATCGAGTTGAAAATGTCGGCAAACTTGTTTGGTAACATCGGCAGAAAATTGGAAGAGAGACCTCATCTGAGGTATGCTTGTACTGACCGTGGAGTAATTGTACGCGACGAAATTGGAGTCGGGATCGAAGGCGGTGGAGGGAGCACTGCCATAGGGAGAGGCCAGAGGGGTGGACGAGGCGGAAGAGGTGGACGGGCCGGGAAGAGCGAGTGAGGGCAGATTGCCTGCATTTATGTAATAATAATAATAATAATAATAATTTATTATATGTATTTATTCATCCAACTCCACTGAGAGCGCTTGAACAAGAACAAGATATACGAGATGGAAGGAACGAAGTGATAATAGAAAGTGAATGAAGAGGGATGGTTTAGAAATATTACCTTCCGGATGGTCGCAATAACCGTCAGCGCTTTGGTGACCTTACAAGCCTTTTGGACAAGTTTCAAAATAAAACGATAGTGGACAAGAAGGAAAATAGGACGAAGAGGAACAGTCTAGAATAGTGCATGCGCAGTGAAGACGGCGAAAAGAAACAACTATGCATAAACATGCTCCAGGAGAAACAAATTGACAGTGCCAGCTACAAAATTTGTGAAAGAGATAATCGAGGCGTTCAATTTATGTATCATTAGAACATGAAACTCACGCTGATATACTTTCTGGTACGGATTTTCCGTCCGAGTTGGCGGTGCCTTCTTTGCGATCACTGGCTCGATACCGTTCTCTGAGAGAAAGAAGTGGAGATATAGATAAATCCCTTATTATGGACGCTCCAGACCAATCAATAATTCACTTGGGTAAATAAGCCCGAATGATGATACTACGCGCATTGCTGCTAAAAACAGTGAGAAAGGGCCAGATCAGTTGTTTTTGCTTTCTCGAAAAAACTCTTAATAAATATTTTATAATAAATATTTTATTCGCACTAAACTACACAATAAAAAGTTTGATAATAAATATTTTATTCGCACTAAACTACACAATAAAAAGTGAAACGAACTTTTATTGTATCGATTCTGGGCGCGCTCCAGCTGTGCTAGTTGCTCCTTCGACATGAACACATGCTTGAGCTAGAACACAACTGATTTTGCGAGTGCAAAATCATTTATGCGAAATAGGCTTTGAGGTGTAGAGTGGGATGAGATTCATTCATCAAAGAAAGTAGACGTCAAAAGCGAGATGGTTTTAATAAACATAATAATTGACAAAAATAACGACGGGTGGGGGGAAGCAATACGTTCAATAATCGACAAACAACAGACCTCATCCCATCGCTCCTTCAGTTCTTTATCCGCGGCTTCTATCCACTTGGCGTGCAGATCCTTGGCCGTCTGTCCGAATCGCGACGACCGAAACACGTCTGTGATCTTCGAACCCGCCTGTATTATCAGTGGTTAGAGGGATCAGGTCAATTGGCATCATTGAGACGATTTTAAGGACCCAGAAGCCTCGAAAGTAGCTAATACAAAGACTAGTTCCATTACATCACTCTAATCAATGCAATAACGCCATTTTTGCCTGGTCGAAAACGAGCCCTAATGGCACAATTTTCTCTATGATCCCCAAAGGGCATCCAGCAAAGGGCAAAACATGAACTTGAAACTCGGTTTCACCTTGGTCTTGCATAGTCGATCTATCGTCATGTCGAATTCCGACAGCTTCTCAAGAGCCTCTTGTCGCTGAGAAAAATAGATAAATCACGCGCATGCACGCAAGAAGGCGAAATGACTTACATCGAGCTTGTATTTGAGAGAGGCGACATTGGCTTTGATCGATTCCACCACATCCTCCTCTGTAGACATGTCTAAGGTAGCGATTTGAGCATAATTGGGAAGACATCGATGAATACAAAACCTTACAACGAATCAATAAAGAGAGCTCAAATTTGAAAGTCACAGCGCCACAAGCCGACCTTGAGGGACTACCGTATATTCGTCAATCGAAGGGTGTCGATAAGTAAGTTTTCAAGGTTCACAGCAAATAAATAATTAATTATCCACTTTATTTATGTTTGATTGTGCCAGTTTTACATTTTCCGTTACGACACTGTAATTTTAAAATATTTATATTGAACATAAAAAAAAGCGGAAACAGCTCGAAACCAGATAGACGCCGCCACCTTTTAGAATCCGGATCTCAAATGTGATGAACATCGGTCACAGCTTACGGTAAGTCCAGGCCGCTGAAGTCGTGATCTGCTTGTTTTCTGGTTGTTTTTTCTCGCTCGTGATTTTGTGTTCTGGCATTTTCTGTTGATTCGACTGCTTTTCCATGTTACTCAGTACACGCGACTTTGACCGTTTTAGCCCAACACCTCTCTTCTTGCAGCCCGCACAATGGAAACAGAGGCAGTTCTGTCCGAGTCGGTGAAGGCGCGGAGACGCTCGTCCTCTGTCAACGACGATTACTCTGTGCAGAAGACCAATGACGACGCTAGTCAGTCCAAACTCGCCGCTGTCAAGGTACGAGTTAGTCCAATCTCACTACAAGTCATCAAATCGCCTTTGACTTATTGAGCTTAAACGGCCAAATTCTAGCCTTCTTCGTCCCCTATATGAATTTCCGCCATCAATATTCTTCGGCAACCAATCTGTGTTTCTGCAGTGGTGCCTCTCAACGCATTAGTTGATCGTTTTCCGGCGCGCCATATTCTCCTGTTTATCATAATAGCCTCTCTATGTTCTCGATTGTACGATGTGTTGGCCGATTTATAGAACGTTGCAACCTTATGGTTGTTGATACTATCTACTCTACTGCTGTCCCCCCACTTCAAGCAGTCGTCATGCTAATTCTTAACACCTCTCGAAAATATGCGCTTTGAAATACGATCCGTTCCCGTTACTGGATGGGCCAATAACAGCTCGATAATCTCGGTCATCCAGTCCAAATCCATTCCAGCTCGGCTATTGGAAGGACGAGTTTCTGGTGCGCTTCGTCTCCATGAGCAGCGACGACGGACGAGCGGTGCACAGAGACCCCGAGATCTCACTCGGATACTGTGAGCGGCCTTTTGTTGATACTGTCCCCCCTCAAACTTAAGCTTATCCCTTCCTTCTAAAAGTCTATCTGGTACAGTACCCTGTACACTTTGACTGGATTTTCGTTTCGGTAAAGTAGGAAACCGGAAACCCTCCAACTTTCCGAGCGTCACACTAGACAGAGTATTTTAAACACTTCAAATCCTATCTAAATATAATAATAATAATAATAATAATATATTTATTGCGCATGACGGTTCAGGGGCGCGTATCACGATCATCCGCCATTACGTGGATCGCTTCCTCGCTCAGGCGGGCGATCGGGCACAGATCATCTCCATCGGATCCGGATTCGATACCCTCTTTTGGAGGATAAAGGTTAGAATGATAATAATATTTAATAATAATAATAAAGATGGACTAATCGTTCTTACGATAGAGGCACATAAAGACCACTTTAGTCACTATCGTTTTCACTATGTTCTTATTGCTTAATTTGCTCTTCATCATCTCAATAGTATTGCGTCATCTCATATCCGTGACATCTCGGAATCAATAAATCACATTGATCTACTTCATTTACTACTTCGAGACAGTTTTCCATGATCTACTCACGAGCCATGTTCCATAGTACATGTGTATTTTCGCACATCCAATCCCCTGATCGGGTTCAGGCCAATAATCATTCAGTCCGAGGGAGCCAAGTTCGCTCGTTTCGTGGAGGTCGACTTCTCATCGGTGACGGCAAAGAAACTGCGGGTGATCAGACGACCCTCCAACTCGTCCGCCCTCGCCGGATTGTTCAGAGAAGACGGTACGTCGATCAGGTTATTTCCCCGGAAACGAAACCTTTTATCTCCTATCCCTGTTTTCGACTGCTCTCGAAATCAGTGGTGACTACGCTGGATGATCCATTATTATTTTGTATTTATGTTTAAAATTAATTCCAGCCCAAGAAAGCCAGCACACCGACCTGCACGCCGGCGACTACCACCTGGTCAGTTTTCAATTTATTGATTCCCCCCCCCCCCTTATTCAATATCTAACGCATACAATTTTGGTGCTGCCACGATTGGCTCAATACATTTCGTTTCCCTTCTAAAATATTTTCCATTCTGCATTTACGTGGTGTATTCCAGTTTCATACACTGAAATTATGACAAACCGGGGGTGGGGCGTTCTCCGTTCTTTCCTAATATCATCCGCTTCCTTCCAGGTGGGCGCGGACGTGCGTCAGTGGGCGGAGCTCCGCGCCAAGCTGGAGGAAGCCGGCGTGGACTGGAACGCGCCCACACTGGTGATCGCGGAGTGAGTTTGATGAGGAAATATAATCAGTTGACGATCCGAACCTACCGCATCCCTATTTGTGATGCGATATATTTCACTCTTTTGCTATGAACTTGCCGAACCCCATCCGTTTGATTGGTGTTTCATGCTACGCAGGCTTTCTAGCTTTCAATATTTGTGGATTACAACTGAATTTCAGGTTTAGCTATGAACAATACGAGTTTCTCTGCGATCTCACTGCCCATAGTGAATACATTGCTCCGTTCCTTGGGCTACTGTAGTCCTAGACATTCTACAGTAGCCCAAGGATCTCTTCCTTCATCTCGCCCTACCGTAACCCTCCCTCGTCTCTCAGATGCGTCCTCATCTACATGGCGGTGTCCCAGAGCGAGGAGCTGCTCGCCCACCTCACCAAGGAGTTCGGAAACGTCGCCATCCTGTCGTACGAGCAGGTGAGACTCAGGGTACCGTAACCAGGGAAATCGTTAACCAACGTAACCAGGGAAGCAGGTTTTTCCTGATCCTGATGCACCTATGTTTCACGGGAATAATTAGTTTCCACTCTCTTATCAGTTGTATGTCATTGTGATCAGTAAAACGTGCAACCATGAAGCTCATAGTCAGCTACCACAATCTAGTTGTCAATAGTTTCGTCTAGATTTGCAGACGATCAATAGATATAAAAGTCACAATCAGGGCAATTACTAAAAATGTAAATCTAACTTTAATAATTTTAGACGAACATGCACGCGAGTAGTGCTGCACGCGCCGATAAAATTCTTATTTAAAAAAAAGATTTTATTTCCTAATGCAACAATTTGCAGACGAACATACACGACGAGTTCGGGCGGGTGATGACGGCCAACCTGGAGAAGCGCGGACTGACGCTCGCCGGCATCGCAGCCTGTGGCAGCATCGAGAGCCAGAAGAAGAGGTACGGTAACGAGGAGGGAAGGGGGTTTAGTTAGAGGTTATTGATTGTCCAAAGATATTGGTTACTGTATGCGCATGGTAATAGTTCATGAGGAGAAGAGAAGGTGCGGCAGAGTATAGGTTGGCCGGTGAAGTTGGGTTGTTGTAACCACGGTTGCAGTGAGCCATTGATTGGTGTGTTACGGTAGGTAGATCTGTCTAGCCCGTGGAGTTTACGGTAGGTAGATCATTCTGGCACATTGCAGACTGGTGGAGGCTGGCTTCACGAATGGCACGATCGATGACATGAACTCGGTCTTCAACAAGAAACTGACAGCCGAGGAGAGAAACAAGTGGGGATTTAGTTACTAATATTATGTAATTTAATTATTTTTGAATAATGTAGGAACAGGGAAATCGCTGTTTCGCAATTGCGTGATAGTATGTGAGCATGTAGATGTTCGCTCGTCTTTTCGTTTCAATCACCGAGGGCATAATATATTTAATTAATAAATATCGCTCCAGAGTGCTGCGCATCGAGTGCCTGGACGAGATGGAGCTGCTGCGGCAGCTGAACGAGCACTACTCGATCAGTTTCGCGACCCGGGCGCCCGAGTTCGACAATTTCGGCGAGCCGACTCTCTGAAGTGGCCGGCCAATCCCCCCCTCTCCAGTATAGAGATGTCCGAAGAATCCGTTGATTTCATTTGTATTCCTTACGCTCTGCCTGACAAGCGACATTGGTCTAGTGTAGGGATGTCGCCAGAATTCGTTGTATCGATGAAAGAGTGGGCTGAATCTAGTCACGGATTCCTCATTCTGACTTAATTTCCTGCTTGAATCAATCCCAATCCATCCCAAAATCCACTCTCACTAACGATCTTGATTTTTCCGATTGTCATTACTCGTCCGCACTGCCCCCATCTGTAAATTGACCCCATGAGCTCGTTTTCGTTAATGTTATTCGCGTAATGTAGTGTCTCGCACTGGTACCTCACTGATCCATCGATCGATCTAAGCCTGTCTGTATACCGTATCCTATTACGATTGCCTGTCCGGTTATAAAGTATTGATATGTGTTGTTGCTCGTGTCTTCGTTGGATTACGGTACGTGACCGTGTGCAATATCTTGGTCATTTGAGTTTCATTTCCACATGGGGACTTGCTCGTAGGGCTAAATATTGCAGGTTGTATTGCTTGTGGGTCGCGGAATCGATGATTTGTTACTTCGAGAGCCAACATTTCGCACGAAACGTTTATAAGTAGCGAGCTCCTCTATTCCGCAAAACCGTTGATGCATCTATCTATTCATTAGATCACTGACAATTACTGTTGCCAGATAGTATCCTTATGGTTAGTCTATAGTAATTTCCCTCTAATTGTCAGAATAAGTTCCTTTCTGGCTGAGAATGAGAAAAAAACCATTACTTGTCGCTCTGATCTACCCTATCTCTTCTCCGGATTATATAAGGCATATATAACAAGTTCAATTTTTGCAAAAGTGTTCAACTTGTTGCGAGATCAGAAAATGACCACCTGAGTCCCCTAATATCATTTGTGTACGCGTATGCTACTGTTTCAACATTTCCATCCTCTCTCAGATGCCGTCTCTGACCTTAGCTGATGAACATTGCACTAGTATTTTCTCTCCGAACTGCCCGCTCGCTCCTTCAGATCTTAGTATTCCTGACGCTATGAGGATGTCACTTCTCAATCACAAATTCCATCCTTGTCTTCATTTCTCTGATTTATCTACCATGATCTGTGTGCAAAATTCTTTGTATATGTATTTACTTTAATCGTTCCTGTGCACATGATTACTATGTTAAATATTCGTCTCTTACCCTTTCCACCCTTTCCTCCCAATCACAACACTAATTATCTCCTCAATTCACAATATTATTATATTCATTTTCCTGTTGCGCCAAGTGCGTAGATAAATTATTAATTATTATCTTCTCTCAGATGCCCTCCCTCACCGACTGGCGTCTCGACCAGGGCGCAGCTCGTCCGACGCACGCGAGCGACGCCGGCTACAACCCGCCCGGCTTCTCCACCTCGGTCCACGTCGCCCACCAGCAGGTGAATATTGTTGATTAATTAATTAATATTAAATAGAATTGTAATATTTTTCCATGAATATAGAGAGAGGTTGATGAGAATTGGCATCAAGTTGAGTCTTTAGCCGGGCTAGATTTTCACTCTCGCGAACCCACTTGAAAGACGAGCTCTAGAATTTGTCGCGACGGAAACGCGATTTTTCATTTTGATATCCGTTTAGATTGTCAAAAAATACGCTTGTCAGGGAAACAGTGAAAATTGAAATCTTTCCAAGTATTTGATATTTGCAATATATATGCTAATCTGACGCTCCTCAGGCGGACGCGGACACGGCCGCGGACCAGCAGGCGCATCTGGCGAAGAAGCGCGCGTGGGACGTGGCCATGGCACCCGCCAAGTCGCTGCCCATGAACGCATTCATGATGTACATGGCGGGAAGAACGGTGAGTGGAGGGTTACGGTAGGTAGAGGGAGCACTTTGTCATCTTTGCGAGAAAAATGTGGGATTGCCTGGTACAATTAGGAGCTGACACGGGGGAGGAGCACGAGTATGCTAGAGTCTAGACAGTATCATATTTTTATTATCTCACAATCAATTTTTTTTATAGATAATTTAAATAATTTAAATTTAATATATTATGTTTATATAAATTTAATATATAATATAAATTTAAGATAATTTAAAAAAAATTCAGGTCTCCATCTTCCCGATGATGATGGTGGCGATGATGGTATGGCGGCCGATGAAGGCGCTCTTCACTGTCAACGCGACCTTCCAGACGCTCGAGGTGAGGATGGCGCTGTGATGATGTTACATAAGATTGTGGAGCGAATTGATGCTAGTCTGCATGATATGTTTGTTTCTGTTAACAATTCATAGTTGGAAAAAATTTGGGGAAATCCGAGTTTAAATTGATCAGATTGTTTGAATAGATTAGGTGAAACCTAGAAGAACCAATTTATTTAAAAACATGTAATATTTGTTTGAGCCGCGCATATTGATTGATGCAATGCAAATTCACTATAGTGATGCATAGATGCAATCCCTTGCATGTTGTATTTTAATAATTGTTAAATACTTGTATAACAATGAAATAAATGGGGTTAATTTTAAAAGGGATGCGACTGGTTTGCTTATCGAAAGATTTTTCTATGTTAAATTATTAAAATATTAATTAACTAATTGTCAGAGCGAGGAGACGGGTTCGCTGCTGCTCAACAAGATCGTCTTCGTGCTGGGCAACGTCGGTGCCATCGGACTGGCCATCTACAAGGTTTGCTCTATTTTTATTAATATTTTGAAAATAGGGTGACGCAATATGCTAGTCTCAATCAAAGATAAGTAATTAGTGAATGGTGGCTTCGATGTCAATTTCCTGTGTCATTTTGGTCTCAAGATCTCTCCATTATGCACGGTCTTTCGTCTTTCTCACCGGAGAGATAGTGTGCAGAATGGAGAGAGCCTAAGCCGAAATTTCATACTTAGTGAATGGCTAAAGACTTGGCATTTCTGATGGGCGTGAAACGGAAAAGTGACTGATAGATTTTTCCGTTGCTGTATACAAAGTAATGTGATTCGAGTTGGAGTATTCTTTCATCGATACATTTTTTTATCCAATCAGTTCCTTGAGAGATGGCAAAACAACTTAGGAGTGATCAAACTAGGAATTGATGACCAGAGTTATTTGGTCACTTTTGTTACTATCCCAACTCACTGATCAGATACATCGCGATTGTTATGCCCTCTCGTCTTCCTCATTTTTTTGTCTGACTTTTCTCTCTATCCCTCTGCTCCCCCCCCCATCTTCTCGTGATCCTCCCCTCCCTCTGCACTCTCGTCCCTCCTCATCTGACTAATCTAAGATGTTGTGATCATTCGCCCACCCTCCGTTTGTTCCCAGTACTCGCATTAGAGTCGACCGAGAGAGCAATCTGTCTGACCGACGGGAGAGTGTATGAAATGGAGAGAGTTTGAATAGGGGCACTGATCTCTACCGTGTCTCGCCCACGGAATTAGAGAAGATGCAGAACCGAGAGAGATCACGATCCGAATTGCGAAAGTTGCTTTCGCTAGATGGTCGTCGTCTCAACAACAGTGTAGGCACTTCCGCATCTATGATCTTTGATCTACCGTACGCAGCTAGATCAATGAAAATATGTTTAGCTTTGTAATTCTTTGTGTAATTTGTTTTATCATCGCACAGTAAAGTCTATGTGAATGTACTGACTAAAGAAACACGGATTGATCTTTAGTCTTTCATTTTATAGTCTGATCTTTGATCACTCAGGTGCACACGATGGGTCTGCTGCCGAACACGCCGTCGGATTGGCTCGAGTTTGCGCTCCCCGTCGAACGAGTACAGTACTCCTTCGCCTCCCCCTCCTTCATCTGATCTTTGATCTCCCGTTCTTGATCTTTGATCTTTGTCGTCTGATCCTCAAATTAATGAGTCTTCGATCCACGATTCTATCTATTGTTGTAAGCCCATTCCATATTCCATATGATTTTTGTCTAGTCGATGTAATAAGATGTGATAATAATAATCTAAAGTTTTAAAATAAATTAAAGGTTCTTGGTGCGTTCTGTGCAGAGTTATTTCTTGTATGCTGTCTTAGCTCCCTCACAACCCCCTTAACTACTCGGTTTCCATATCCCTCCCCCTCCTCCCTCCCTCCCTCTCTCCATCCCTTCTCCATCTCTATGTCTCACTCTAGGAATGGCATTTACGTTTTGGCTCTCTCCAGTCTGCACACTATCTCGCAGGCTAGACAGAAGAGACAGAGAGTGTGCATAATGGAGAGAGTGGAAAACCGAGACGACATCTCTATGTCTCACTCTATCCACAGTGCATCTGTTTGCAGTTGGGGCCAGCCACCGCTTCCGCCTAGAAATCAGTAATCGCGTTGCGTCGTGATGACGTAATCGGGCCGTATTTTGGCCAATTGTTGCCTAGTGATGATGTAGCTTGTGTCGAGTTTTGATCTTTGATCTTTGACTCAAAACCAGTTGTAGTGATTGCGTAACTATAAGTTATGATGGAAGGTTATAGACGTGTTCTTCACTGCTCCATCACTTCCTCTCGTTTTCAATTACTACCCACTACCGCTTTTCCCTCTTCTTCTTCTCTTTTCCCGTATGATTAGATTAAACGAGAACGGAGGAAGCTGTCGAGATTGTGCGGATGTTTACAATATCCAGTGCTTATTGTAGGGGGGGGGGATAGAAAACCGAGCCCTTTGTAAGCTATCCTGCGTAACCAGGAAACGAGGAATGGGTGGGATCCCTGGAATTTCGAAAATG